>CM076580.1:176093252-176496644 GCA_034641835.2 Pinus albicaulis
CATCAATGACAACATTTCCAACAGTATGTGGCCTTGTGTTTCAACTATGGGGTAAAATCTATGTCTTCAAAGAAGTTAATTAACAAACTATAATGGTTGATGTGATGATTCAGGTAAAGAAAAATCATTATTTTTGCTGGCTCTCAATTATTATTTCGCCTGGAAGGGTGTCTCTCCTAGCACGAAATTAGAACCAAATATATATATGTTCTTTTTGTGATTGTAGTGTTAAGGTTAGAGCCTTGTCTCTCAACTATTTTATGGGTATTATGTGTTATACGTCAATGTAAAAAAGGTTATCCATGTCTCTGGTGAGATAGGGGATTATATGCCAAGGCTCAGTTTTTAAATACAATTGTTATGTGGTGATAGAGGTTGAGACTTCTTCCTCCCTCTATCTGCCATGATTCCTATGATGTACTCTGATAAAAGTATTTTAGTTTACAAAATAATAAAATAAAATAAAAATTATTATTTTGAGTTGGATTGTTGGTTTTTTTAATCAAATATGGTGCAATGAGAATTAAGAATCAGATTTAGATTTATATCTCTAACATTTAAGATTTAGATTTATCACTCTAACATTTAAGATTTGATATTTTTCTCCATAAGAAATTCTCAATTCATTATTAGCCACATAGATTTAAATATAAAATTTATCAATGCATTATTGAGTTTCAAAATGGACATAAAAAACTAAAAATAAATGTGACTGAGTTTGAGATATGAGGAAGGGTGGACAAAGCTATTTCCATTTAACATAAAGCTTTAAATGTGTTTGACTAAATAATTTTCTAAGATTTGTTTGCAATTTTTCAAGTTTAACATGATATTCTAAGTTATGTTTTACAAAACAACAAAATAATTGGAAAAGCATAAAATCTTTGTAATCCTAAATTTGGAAAAATAAAAATGAAATTTTTTATTCAAATATATAAGGTTATCTAATAAATAATCTATTATATTAAAAAAATCATAATTGTTTTGTTTTAATATGAAGTTATTTATATTTTATTCAACAATAAATATTTTATTGCTTTTTAATTTATATATTTAATTATTGTGGAAGGCTTCTTATTTCAAGTTTAGTTGGATGAGGATCAGTTGATTTTTTATTTTATTTTTTAATCGAGGGTCTAGATTGATTCTCGAGGGAATATGCTCAACATATTCCCCACCAATTTCCTAGGGATGTAAGATTATTCTAGTTCTATTAAGTTCCTCGTTATTATTTATAACATTCATTTATATACAAGAAAATTTTATTTAGCAAAATGGTCCATTACTTTTATAAATTTAAAAAATTAGATTCATACCTAGTGACTCACCACCCACCAATTTCCTAGGGATTCGAGGTTATTCCAATTGTAATAAGTTTCTCCATGATACACTTCTCATTATTATTTATAACATTCATTTATATATAAGCAAATTTTATTTAGAAAAATGGTCAAAATGTGTGCATTAGTAAGGCATTCTTCCTAATAGTGAGCACAAATATAGAAATCTAAAATTTTATTAATGAAAATCCTTTATCATTACTTAAAAAATCATGTGGCTTTCACCTGCTTTGAGATGCAGGTTGAGAATGTTTTTTTGATGTGAGGACTTTGCCTTTGTTCTCACTTTATGATAAAATATTTAATATTTTTTAAACCTTTATTTATCCTTTGCATTTTTTCCTTCAAACATGATTTTAAATGAAAAATTATTCTAAATAGATTTTCCATTTGCAATATTTTCTTCAACATTTATTTCAAATTAAAGTTTATTCTTTCTTTAAAACAAGTTGTGAAGTTTGAAATTTATGTTTTTAATTTGTGAGGTTTGAAATCCATTCTTATTTTTTCTTCGGTGGGGGTGTTATGAATGACAATGATGACCTAGGACTTTATGCCAGTCACCCTCGCAATTTTAATGGTGAATTGAAGGAAAATGTATGTGTTAGGAGTATCACATGTAGGAGCATGCAACCCTCCAGTTGGCGTTGGGTTTATGTATGGATGGGGAAGGAGATAGAAGAAAATTGTGAGATATGGGGTGAGGGAGCCATGAGTCCCCAACCATTCTATTGGAGTAGTTTTGCAGTGAGAAATGGTGGTGATTCTCTGGTTAAGAGCGTGATCCCCTTTCTCTAGTGGTACCATCATTTGATAGACTGAGTTGGGAGCGAATATGTTCCTCAAAAGGGAGATCTGGAGTCTTTTGCATCCATATTTTGGTTGTATGGTGAAAATTTCCTAGCTCAACCATGCCCTAGAGAGGAGTTGTTGGCCCTCTATGTAATTTTCTTGCTTGTATTTAGAAGTGGTAATTCATGTGAAATTATTCTAGTCTTGTCATGTTTACATCAATTCAGTTTATGATGTCCTTCTGAAGATTTGAGAACTCTGGGTTCAGGATCTCAATTGTTGAATTTTTTTGCATTATAATATTAGTGGTTTCTAGAGGCATTGCAACTATGGTTACATCTTGGAGGTTGAGTCTGTGTCCTCTTAAAAAAAATGGTGGTGGGGTTTTGAGTCTTAAGGTGGTGTGGGTGTTTCTTGTTGCAAAGAGCACCTTGTGTCTTGGGTTGGGGCTGCTTAGTGTTCAGTGGGGTATTCAATATTTTATTGTCAAGGACTTAAGGCTTCCTTTGGAGTTATCAACGATAAAGGGGGTCGATTCCTTGGTCTAAGAAAATTTTTCCATCTCCTTTCTTAGTGAGAGTGTGTCGAAAGTAAATTCTTATGGCTGGTCATTTTTTGAATACATTATCTGGTGGTACATGGGTCTCAATAAGGTCGAGTCGAGTTGGCGGTCTTTTCCTTTTGTAGGTAGAACCAAACCCTACAAGGAAGAATAAGAACCATCTTGTGTTTTTCACGATGCCTCCCAGGTGGAGAGGAAGAATTAAGAGGGGAGGAGTGTTGTCCAGGTAAATCCCCTCTGCAGACAGAGGCGGTCCCTCTAGCCCTAGGGTGGGTCTAGAAACTACGGGAACATACTAACATCTACCTTGCTAGATTGTAAATGAAATTCAGAGCAAGGAAGATGACCTACCTCATTCTGATGCTATGTTGTCGTCTACTGTCGAAGCTTCTTGATCTGTCGCTCTTCTTAAGCTCGATACAAGCTTCTACCAACATTCGATTACCTGTATAGACAGTCAAGACAACACGAAAAGCGTAAAACCTTGACAAACATAAAACAATTACAACCTATATAACTAATCAAGGAATTCTATAAATCTCATTATAATTGTAAACAAGAGTGGAAGATAAACATCAAATGCATTTTATTATGATAAAGACAAGGGGAGTTTACAACCAAGCCTTGATGTTGAGGCTCTCCTTCGGAAATTCTATATCCAAGCACGTTTTCCACACCCTCATAAACAAAGGTCCAAGATCTCACTATGTTCTCAACACACACAAACACTCACACTCTGCACTATTCTCCCATAGCTATGATTTCTTCTTCTCTATGCTAACTTTTCAATTATCTATTCAACTAGCACATCAATGGAAGATGGCTATATTTATAGAGGAGAGGAGGAGGTTGGGAACCCTACAGAGGTGGGAGAGAGTCCTATCCTTTAGGAGAGTTCCAAGGGAGGTGGAAAATACTAACTAAAGGAGGGAGTCTGTGGTTGTTTCTGTTCAACCACTCCTAATGACGCATCCTCAAGGTGGTTGGAATAGAACCTCTGCCTATATTTTTAAAAAACATTCCATAAACAACTTAGCACGGGTGCTTAACTCGGATAGAGCGCCAACTGGCGCGGGCTTAGTGTTAATTTTACAGCTCGACGCGAGCGTGTAACTAGCTACTCGCGCCAAGGCAAAAACAAGTGTTTTTAGTGGTTTTCTCAGGAAATGGTCAGCAGAAGGAATGTTTTACTCATGGAAAGGGATGCAATGATGGTATTTGCAAGGCATGACACTACTTATTGATCACAGAAATGACCCTCCAATGGGCGAGATGGGAATTGCAGGGACAGTGACAAAATTTTGTGTAACAAGGAGGACTTAAAGCCCAACTAGGACAACTTGGTGTCAATTCTTTCACTCATGAATCTGTTGCATCCTATTTCAATGAAATTCCTCCTAAGATGCATCAAGATATTTGTGACCTGAATATTAAAGTGGTAAAAGAGATGCATTATCTCTCGGACTCGAAATTGTTAGAAGATATGTCAAGATCGGTCCCAAATGTTGGTAATACCAGGGGAAGGTGTAAGTAGTACCTGTATTCAGTGGCGCTCCACCGACAGATGAAAAATTTATTTGGCTTGGTGTTAAGAGTCAAGCACGTGGAGAGATATAATGTTTTCGCCTTTATTGAAGATGTGAAAAGAATGTTGAGAAACTTGAGGTTCTGTGTGGATAATATAGTGACTCAATTGATGCATGTGGAAAGAAGCATACCTTGTGATTCAGAAGGAGGGGAGCATCAAGATCCCATAGTTTCAGGTGCTTAGGCTCCGGCCAACATCTCCTCTTCATAGAATGACCAGCATGGGTTAAAGGTGGTGGATTAGCTCTGGGTATTCCATGTTGGATGTTTCAAGTTTTGGGGCAGTTCTCATGTTCATATATTATGACGACTTAAAGGTGTTGCGATCGTGGGTGTCTGAGTATTGTATGTGGTCTCGTGTTTCAATTGTGGGGGGAGATTTATGTCTTGAAAAAAGCGAATTGTCGAAGTATAATGGTCGGTGCAAGGAGGTAAAGGAAAAATGTTCTTTTTTATGGCTCTCAATTCCCATTTCGCCTGGAACAATGTCTCTCCGGACATGGCATTAGAACCAAATAGATATCTTCCTTTTGTGATAGTAGTGTTATGGTCGGAGCCTTGTCTCTCAACTATGTCATGGGTATTTTGTGTTATTTGTCAATGCAAAAAATATTATCCATGTCTCTAGTGGGATAAGGGACTATATGTGAAGGCTCAGTTTTTAAATATAATTGTTATTTGGGGATGTTCTTCCTCCCTTTAGCCACCAAGGTGCTTATGATGTACTCTGATTTCCCAAAGTATTAGAAGTATTTTTGTTTACAAAAAAATAAAAAAGACATTATTTTTTTTAGTCTGGTTTTTTTTATCAAATATGGTGCAACGAGGATTAAGAATTAGATTTATATTTAGATTTATATCTCGAACATTTAATATTTAGATTTATCACTCTAACATTTAATATTTGATATTTTTCTCCATTAGAAATTCTCAATTCATTATTAGCCATATAAATTTAGATAAAAAAAATTCTTAATGCATTATTGAGTTTCAGAATGGCCATAAAAAACTAAAAATAAATTTGACTAAGTTTGAGATATTAAGGAGGGCGGACGAAGCTATTTCCATTTAACATAAAGCTCTAAAATGTGTTTGACTAAATACTGTTCTAATATTTGTTTGCAATTTTCAAGTTTAACATGAAATTCTAACTTGTGTTTTACAAAACAACAACATAATTGGAAAAGCATAAAAGTTTTGTAATCCTAAATTTGGGAAAAAACTAAATTTTTTTATTCAAATATATAAGATTATGTAAATAAATAATCTATTATATTTAAAAAATTATAAATTTTTTGTTTTAATATGAAGTTGTTTTTATTTCATTCAATAATAAATATTTATTTCTTTTTAATTTATGTATTTACTTATTATATTATTTTTTTAATTGAATGGGTAGTAAATTTCCTATTGGTTGTCCTAAAGAGGATAAAACACAATTGTCCATTGTTGATGCATTTGGTTTCCCACAACATTCTAATCAACGAGAGAGAGGAGAATTTTGATTATAGTTGAAATTAATTTTTTTATTTAGTAAATTTTATTTTCCTTTTTAAAGGACATATGTCAACTCTAAGTTGAGAGAAAAATTTACAAATTTCTCACTCAATAATCACCCACACATAAATTTGATGATAATAAATTATATATTACTTTCTTCCTATCTTTATTAAGAATCCTACTATATTTCAAAAATGCTATTACAGACATTCATACTATAAAAAATATGTCTTCTTGATCTCTACCTTGATGAAGTAGGGAAAAGAGAACAGTGAGACATTCTTAAAATACTTACAAAGTATGTTCACATTAATATCAATTTCTAAATATCCTCGATTAGGGTTCGAGTTGGTAGCCACTACCTCCACATGTGACTGATGTGGGTCATTTCGAAGAGCCCCCCCCCCCTATCGCACCACCCCCCCACCACCCCCCCTCCCCCCTTGCCACCCTCCACATGCACGAAGCACATGGGGTGGTGGCTCTATGCATGCGGGGATTTAATGCTCTCGTAGAAGGTGGAATGGGTATTTGTGAGTGGAATATTTCCAGAGAAGTATAGGGCGAGTTTGGGAAGTTTCTAATTTGTGATAGTCGTTGCGTGTGGCATTGGTTCGCTTTGTTCGGAGGTGTGGATTAGGCTCTGCAGGAGAGGACTCTTTGGACGCGGATTCAATCACGGTCATTCCTCGTTCTGGTTCATGGGTATGTGTTTAACTCCTTTAATAGTGCCCCCATGGTTCAGTCTCTTTATCTGTTGGCCTTTGGGTTGCTTGGTTCTGATTCTTCAGGGTTGCGGAGGAAGGTGGTGTATGTAGAAATTTTTGCGCTTGAATTGGATACGGAGATGGTCTTAATTTTTCATGGTCTCTCTGTGTCTGTCATCTTTGGAATTTTATTATCTCGTATGGGTCTATATTGTTGGTGGATGTATATTCGCTCCTATCTTTGCATTTCTCTTCCACCCCGCCTTCTCGGTCTTTTGTTGTGTCTGTGGGTTAGTGGTTTTGTTACAACACCCTCAGGGCTCTGCCATGAGGTCGGTACAATCTATATCTATGCCCTCCGTCTCCTAGGGAGGAATGGGTTGCCTCTTGGTTTCATGGATTTTTTATATTTATGGTTGTATGTTTGCACCAGGAGTCTAAATTGGAAGAGTAAATGGGCGATTCATAGGGTTTATTTCTTGCAGTATCTGGCTTCTTACCTGTGTCCTCTGGCAGGTTCTCGGCTCGGTAGCGTCCCCTGGGCGCTGTATGCTTTTGGTTTTTGGCTGCCCAGAGAGTCGGTTAAGGGTTTTGTGTCACTTTTCCAAAGTAATTGCATGTATTGGACTATGATTCGTTCGACCTCCGGAAAATGAAAAGCAACCAAAACCTCAAGGGACCGAGGTAAAACATCTGTGGGGTCTCTGGAAACTAGCCAACCCAGCTCCTCTGGGGGCAGAGCGTGGGATCACAAACCGATCTCAAGTATCATCAACGATGCGACCACGACGTACCATGAGGGTACCTCGGCTGAGGTTCGCCAGTTAATTGAGGAATGGGAAGAAGATTTGAACAGATAGGTTGGTCTCATGGACATTGATATGGAGGATTGGCCTATATTTGTGCTTGATCTGGGTTAGACCCGTGGCAGAACCGCTTAGTTTAAGAAAACTTTGCACTTGTATTGGTTGATGGAGAGCCGTCTGCCTAAAGCCTTATAGCAGATTCCGTGAGGAGAGGTCGAGGAAGATCAAGGGTTTCCATACTACAACAAAAAGTTTCAGAAAATTCAGTTTCAGTTGCAGAGACAAAACGGGCGTCTACGCCATATTGAGGAGCATATCCCATGCATTCCACAAATCAAGCTTCCAAGTTCCAGTGCTAAGGACCCTGCTTTGGTTGAGTCTAATGATGACGATTAGTTTGGTGGCTATTTCTTTAGTTTGTCTTTTTATGTATGCAGAAAAACTATACTTTTCAGTATGTTTCTAGTTCTGTTTTCAGTTATCTAGAGTCTAGGCAGTACAAAGACAATAAAACTTATTTGGCATGGATGATTAGACTTATTATTTTTTGTTTTTGGACGATTTATCAAGGTGTTAGGTGTCCAACAAACTTGGTTTCCTCTAGGCAAGTTAAGGCCACCTAACCATATGCATGTGGATGTAACTTTCTTTTTGATAATTAATGAAAGAAAAAGTCTTACCAAACTTTAAAATATATATATATATAATAATAAAAAACAACATTCTCTTTCTTGTAAAATTAAAAAATATGAAATAATATAAACTAAATATGAAACATATCAACCAAAATTTATAAATGAAAAATGACACACAAAATATTGATAAGATATTTTATCTAGACGTGAGTTCTGTAGTGGATTTAATGCCGTAGAAAAATACATCATCTAAATGTAAATCCTATCATAGATTAAATAAAAGCCACTATATTTAAAGATAATTTTACTCTTTGCTACAGTCAAATACTGTATGATGAATCAATGTCTTAACAAACGAAGTCCTTGAACTGAAAATATAAAACAAATCTTGGAGCATCTAATGCTCTTTTCACATTTATTATCCTTGAATAAATAATTTAAGATATTTTGAATTTATTTTTCTGACAAGTTTAAACCGGACAATAAATGATGTAAGATATTTAGAATCTGATAGTTGCTGCCATATTTATTTTTCCTCGTGTTGAGATTGATTCAGAGATTTTAATCCGCGTCTCTGTTAGAATTAGTAATTACTTCCCCACGCGAAGATTTAGCAAGTGATGTTAAGTTAGTGGAGTATGAAGAGATATGTTAAGTGCATTTCAGATTTAGAGTGTGAGATAATTAAGATATGAGTTAGGTTAAGTTCAGTTTATATGGAGAATTTTTTTTTTGTTTTTTAAGTTTGGTAGTATTTTTATTCATTTATTTTATACATAATATATAATCAGATTTATTTGTTGGCCACTGATAGTCTGATATGTCATTAAAAAAAATAAGGTCTTAAGTTTGTTATAGCTTTTATACTCACACATATATAGTGGTTTACAGATTGACTATCATATTTACTAAACACTTGAAATTCTTGAAATTTAAATGGTAGCTGCATATAACTACTAAGCAAAAAAACAGATTTAAACAATCATGAACTACTCAACCTAGTCTAGAACCTAGGCCGACTCTATTGGTGCCCAATCCTGAGCCGAGGTGCCTGCTTGCTACAAAGGCTTAGCAATACACGAGAGGTGTTGCTCAATACGCTTGAGGCGCCCATTATGTTTACTCAGCTGATACTTGATCTTATCAAACTCACTCTTATAGTCTGGAAAGTCTTGGGCTAGTGTCATCATGCTCATAGAAATCTGCTCCAAGACTTTACCAAAAATACTCTTCATAGACCAATAAAGATACAGTGTCTCCTTAAATTAATTTATTCTACCTCTTATTTGGCTCGGATTGGGTATTAAACCTCTCCATTCCTCATTGTTCATCTTTGTCTCTACATGTCTATCGATCTCTGCTTCCCATTTTTCTATGAATTTTTGAATCTCATCTGCTGTGTTGTTCTCATGATAAGCTTCCCATTTTTCTATGAGCTGATTTTGAATCTCATCTGTTGTGTTCTCGTGATAAACCTCTTAAATCACATCAATTACAGACCTCCACCTATCAACTTACTTGGGAGAGCTGGGTTCGACTTCTACACTCTTCTCTTTATCTTTCCTACCACAGCCTTGAACAGCAAGGCTCTTGGAGCAGCCGCGTGCTGCATGACTCTTGGAGTGAGCCATTCCAAAATCCTTGACTAGATAGCCGGGTAAGTGACCTGTCTACACAATCAAACTGAAAATTAATTCCAAATAATAAAAACATTCAAAGGTCGATGTGAAGTTATTTTAGGGGAGTTACTACTCGAAAAAAGTTTAAATACCTTTAAACATATTCATTGTCATCCAACTAAATTAAAATCAAGTTCAAGTTTGGTTGAGAATTATTATCGTGTGTGAATTATTTGATGCCTTTCCAACAAATTGCGAATTGAGAACCCGACGCACAATACGTTGGCCCTGAGTTTATTTGGCAATGTAAGAACGTCTGGATGGCATATATGACTAAATAGTGTAACAAATTTAACAGTCAGGGGAATAAATAAGGTCTGCAAAGAACACCATAATGCACAGGAAGAAAAGAATAATTTATAATCAATTAACAAAAATACAGGGTATTAGTTATTTCCACCGATGGATCCTGAACTTCTGAGGTTGGAGTTCACTGTTCAACCCCTTATTTTTTGGGATTAGAATCATACGTGTCATCAATACAGTCACTTTATTACAATACAATAGATTTGAGATGAGATGGTATGGAAATTTCCATAGAGAAAGATTAAGCTCCAAATCGAACCCATCGTGCAACGCTGGGAATTCCACCGTTGACAACAAACAGCATGTAGTATCCAGATGGCGCAACCACGGCACTGGGAGGGGCTTCTACGGATAACGAATAAACGGGGAGGTTACGAAGGGAAACGGGTGTCGAAGCCATGAGAGTGAGTAATCTCTGGTTCATGGAATTACTGTGTGTAGTGAATGGCGGAGCGTAGATGTTTACTTCCACAAAGCTGGCGGGGGTCAGCTTAGCAGGCACGGAGAAAATTAAGTTGAAGGCGGCGCCGTAGCTGATCGAAATGGCGGAAAGGAGAGTTATCTGGGGGCGGAGAAAGGCGTAATCTGAGTCCAGGTAGTAGGGGCTGTAGCTTTCCAGCCGGAGTTCTGTTGGGTATGTGGTTCCCGAGAAAACGTAGCCGAAATGGGGGTTGGAGCCGCCCACCAGAACCCTACCGTCCGGCAATATGCTTGCCGTGGAGTGGTACATTCTGGCGATGTTGGTAGCAGCGAGGACGAAGAAACCGGCACCCAGAGGGGCGTTGGGTCTGTAGAGTAAAGGATACAAGGCGGGAGTGGTGGCCATGTCCCATCCGGCAACGCCTTTCTGGGCACCGTTGATGATAATGATTTCTCCGTTGGGAAGAATGAGCATGTCGCCCATGGTCCTCGGCCCAGGCATTTCTTCCAGACTCCACACTGGATTGGGATCCGTTATCACCATTCTGCCGCAGTCGTTAAGGGCGTCGGTGAAGTTGCCGGCTTGTGCTGAAGCGTAACCGCTGTCGGGGCATCCGCCGCAGATGAGTACTTCGACTTTATTAAATCCGTCGGAGGCGGAGAGGGGAAGCATGACGGACGACCCCGTGGAAGGGTAGTTTCTAGGGCCGGCCCCCGGCATCGTAGGATAAGTTTTCACCACAACGTTGTTCTTGTAGTCCAGAAGAATGGAGTCCCTGTTGGCGAAGATGAACAGGTTCCCGTCCGACGACAGGTGCAGAAATGGGTACAGATTGTTCTCCGGCTGCGCGCTGGTTTGGGTCATAGACAAGAAAGGCAGGCTATAGCTTCCCTCCCCGGGGCGTTTGGGAACAAATTCGTAGTTGAAAACGTTGATTCCCCCCACCACTATGATGCGGTTATCGGGGAGGATCTGATTGGAGGCGTACCATCGGGAGTCGGCAAGTTGGGTACCCTGAGATTCATCCCAGTCGCAGCCGCCATTGGAGCAGGGTACGAAGTAGCGTATCGCTTTGCCTCCGTCACTCCAGCCTCCAATTTGCACGAGCGTTCCATTGGCGGAGAAGGCACCGGATGAGCACCACGGATCGGTCAAGACCATAAGAGGCCTGATTCCATTGGTTGCCACGTTGTATTCGAAGGAATGAGCCCAACAATCGTGGGTCAGAGCTTGATCCTGCGGATCGTCGCGGCATCGACCGTTGTCAAGCTTGAGCTGAGAGGGACCGAAGTCTGTTCTATCAAACACCACCACAGTGTTACGATAAGTAACAGTCATGTGCATGGCAGATACTCCACCGTTCTCTATCAAAAGGTTCCATGTCCCTGGCTTCACTGACTGCGCCTCTGAGACTAAAGGAAATATGCCCATAATCCACATCTCAATTAACATAATCTTCCAAAAACCGAGCTCGTGCTGGATATGCTGTGACAGTTCCATCATAATTGGGTTAGCTAAGCACGTTTTCCCTGTTATCACAGAAGAATAACATCTATACGATCGATAAGCAGGGGTTGAGATTGCCGGATTCTAAATCAGTTGACATTTATAGAGTGCTGCAGAGACAGAGGCTTTGTACTTAGCACATTTCTGCCAACAGCATTGGAAAATTCCATGTGCACATGGTATTAAAAAGATTTAGTAATAATTAATCATAATTGTTAAATACCATGTGTCGAAAGGTCCAAATAGTTAAAAACAAGTGTGCTTTTCTCCAAAGTTCACCGTTTACCATCTCTTTTTTTTGTTTTATTAAAAACTTTGATTTCACTAACAAAAAGGGTTACAAAGCTCTCGCTTTCGGATCCCACCCAATAGTACATATTAAAAAAAAAAAATTCCAAATACCCAACTTCGTTGTCGTTGTCTTTTAACTTTTCCTTCGTGAAATATTTTAAGACTTGCGATGTGCACCTTGCGATCAGGTCCCACCCATCGCATATCGCACGTCGGTAACTTTAAAATTTTCCCTTTGTGTTTCTTCTTCAAAACTTGCAATGCACGATATGCGGGCCAGGGCAACATCACTACCACATCACCTTGCCAAGTCATCAGCCACGTCACCTGCCACGTCATCATGGGTCATCTACAATATGTGGGGTCAAAGCCATGTCATCTGCCATGTCATTATGCCACGTTAGCTCAGGTCGTGGATCGAGAAATTAAACATTTTTCCTTCGCACTTGTTTTATAAAATCTGTGATTTGAAATCTACACTTAGGTCCCTCCTAATATCGCACATCGCACTTTGCTGAACTTAACATTTACCACTCGCACTTTGTCTTTTTATCATTCGTGAGTTTTTATTGCGATCAGGCCCCACCGTATCGCATATCGCCCGTCCGATTTTCACATTTACCTCCAGCATCAATCCTTTAAAACTTGAGATGTGCACCTGCGATTGCATTGCATCACGAAAAACTTAATCATTGCATGTGCTTATAGGTAAGTTGTAAAGGATGCGAAGTGTGCCATGCGACATGCTTAAAGTTGGCAAGTTCGAAAGGGCGGAATAGGCAGAAAGTGAGGATTGCATTTGATTTTGGTGGTGAGGCAAGGTATGACGGGTCCAAATTTCATCGCATCAGCAAAAAATAAGTTGCGGCAAAGTCTTTTAAGAGGTATGGCTTGAATATTGTAGGCTGTGAAGTGCGGGGTGAATGAGTCTCATTTTAATTGCATATTGTTTCTGAAAGGTTCATGTGCGATGGTTTTCTAAAGAAACTTGCGATTTGGCCGATGTGAAAAGTGACTTGGGCCTGTGGTAATGAAATAAAAAGGAAACAATCTTAGGTCAAATGAAAATGAAAAGGTATAAATGGTAGGATGGGTTCGTTTATGGATTACAACTTCAGAATATGAATAAAATAAGGGGCAAAGAGGGGTGAATGAAATGAAATGAGGGCAGCAATGAAGTTTGATCACCATTACCTTATCAGTAACAATTTTTCTCCTTTCCAGTGACATGTAAGGAAAATTGATTCGTTTGATGTTATTTGACAATCAAGGTCTCCCTTTCTTTTCTGAAAATAAATGATAGCCATAGAATACTATTTTAAGCATTTAAAACGTGCAATCAATGATCAATCACCTTGTGATACTTTGAAATATAGGAGTCTAACAAGTTGTAATATTTTTGAAGCACTAAACTAATGTTGTTTGTTGGTAGTAGATTTGTTGGCCATGGTATCAATTTGGTCTTTAATGGTTGTCTTTAATGGTTGATGTTATCTATCGATAAGAGGATTAGTCTGATTCTAGTGTTGAGTTAACCCATAATGATTGTACTAAGTTGTCACTCGTTATTATCCATTCTCTACACTCATCTCAGACTCTTGTGTTTTATAATGGGTCGAAAGGCTTAACAGCTTGCACGATGTGCAATAGTAGCAAGGTAGTGAAGTTTGTGTCAAACAAGGGTTCTGCGATGAAAGTCATAAGACATTCCTATCATATTATGGAAATTTGGTTCCAACAGTCACCCATTAGCATCGGGTGAGACTTCACTCACTTCGTGGGTGTTTCTGAAAGGACTGATGCTAAGTGGGTATTTTTTTTCCATTACGTTACAAGTCCTAGATCTATCAAAATCCTGCGCACCAACAAGATCTGAAAATGTATTGGAGGACTAATGGGTATAATTTTTTTATTTTCTTATTGTAGGTGTAATGGTAGGAAAAACAATCTACTGATTAATGCTCTAATTTGTTAATATAGTCTCTAACAAATGCAAGATCAAAGGTTACAATAGATCTATGATTTGAAGGTTATTGGTTAAGAGATCCTTTTTTCCACTTCTGACATGTTTTTGATAGACGAGATCAAATTTGTTTCGTTGAAGTACACAAGAATTTTCCTTCTATATGTGCACTATAGAGGTAAAGCTTTTATTTTATGCAGGGATCAATGTTTGCAGAGATCTTATTTTGTTGTAGAGATCAATGTATGTAGATATTAGTGTGTGCAAATATTTTGTTAACTTGAGAAAAATATGTTAATGTGAGGAAAATATTTTATCTTGTTTCTTTATGCAAAGATATGATTGATTTGAGGATTTGATTGATCTTTTTGTCTTACTGTGACATAAGTGTATGACTTGTATTGTGACTATTACGAGGGTTTTTGTAGATATCTTATTAACTTTGTATGTTGCAGTGGAAATGAGACTTTCTATTAATTGACTTACATATTGGATCTATTTTTGCTCACTTGATGAATTAGTATGCTTCTAATATGTCTATATTATTAGTATTTGAGAGCAGTGATTTGATGTTCTATGCATAGATCCATGACTATTCAGCCATTTTCAAACTTATTGTTTGAGTAGAGATCTCATAGTGTATGCAAGAAAGAGGTTGTTTGCAAGGGTATCCTCATAATATGTGCACTAGTGATTCAGTGAATGGAAATTAGATGATTTTCATGAGATCTATATGGAAAAGACTCATATTGCTAAATTTTATTGACTCTTAAGGTCTTGTATGTTGGGTTTGTGACAGAGTTAGTGATTCTTATGATTAGGGTTATTCCTAATATTGTGACAAGGGTTTGGAAGTGATTGATGTGGGACAAAGGATAGGTATTTATGAGACTAATGCAAATCATGTTGTTGCTTGTCTTCTATTGAATTTGTTTGTCCTCCGAGATTATTTTCGATTGCTAAGGTTGAGAATTGTTATTATCATTTTTTCTTGAGTTTGATATTGTTTATATTATGTAGAAATATCGTTGAATTGAGATAAGAGCAGTGTGTTAGGATTTTAATGATGATACTAATGCAGATTTTCTACATGCTTATTGAGATGTATTGAAATATGGTTTCAATGAGTTAATTTTTGGATCTTGTTCCACATTTAGAGATTGTATTTTCTCCAACAAATGATTGGTATTATTGAGGTTTTATGACAAGTTTCATTGATACAGTGAATGTGTTGGATTATTAATGATGATCTATTTTTTTGTTGATTATCAAGGATGTCTTGTTAAGAGTGTTGATGGATAATATTTGTTTTAAACAGAGTATATGGACTAGAATTAGACTCTATTAGGGTTTGATGAGCAAAGAGTTTAGTAATTGACAATTTAGCTTGGTATTTGAAACTGTTTATGAGCAAAGAGTTGGGCTTGGTATTTGACAATGTTTGGCTTGGTTTATGAACACAGAGTTTGGAAGTGTTGATGAGAAAAGATTTTGACTTGGCATTTGATGAAATAGATCAAATATTTATTACAGAATTTTTGGGTTGATATTAATAAGAGATTTTTTTTCAAATAGGTTATTAGTGATTCTATTATTCATATTGAGCATATTATTGTTTGTGGGTCCAATTTGAAAATTAGATGAAATGTGGCTTATAGGATTTGTGGTTGAGTCTCATGGATCAAGTGTGAAATATTTTGAAACATGGTTGATGAAGGGACTGAGGGTTGGAGACTTTGAAGAGGGAGTGGTAGCTTCCTTTTGGTAGTGGCCAAAAAATTTGATGAGGGAGTAGAAGCTTCCTTCCAGTAAAAGATGGATAAACTAGAGAAGTTGGTAACCTCTAGCAGGTAGGATCTTGCGCATTGGTAAGAGTCTATGCTTTTAAAAGATGTAATAATATTTTCCTAATAATAAGAAGCATATAGAACAACAACAATGGTGGCTTTCTCCCAATTGGGTTTCCACCTAAAAAAAAATGATGTCCCTATGTGTTGATGTGTTTTTGATGTGTTGCATACTTATGGAATGTTTATTTGAACATTCCTAGATCTACAACTCATATTTTTGCTAATTAAATAATGTATCAGATAAATTTGAAAATTAAACCGTAAATTAAGTAAATTTTATTCACTATGAAATATTGATTCACCATCCCCCCCCCTCGCCCCCCCACCCCTTTCTTAGTATTTATAACAAAGAGGAACAATTTCAGATTAAGCCCCATAAGGAAATAGATATTATGGTTTTATTTTATTGATAGAAGTAATGGTGTAGAGGTAGAGGATATGATAAAGAAGAATAGGGTAGAATAGAAGTAGTTGAGAGTAGCTAAGGACTAAAGAGGTTTGAGAGAAGAGAACCAATTGTCTTGAAATCGGGATGAGTGTACAAGTATCTATGTTAGTGTAGAACTTTTGTAATTTTATCCTCCATTCTAGTGTACAAGTAATCTCTATGTATGTGTATGCTAACGCTTGTTATTATTATGTTTATGTAATATTTTTTGGAAAGAATGTTGTTAAGGCTTATCGAAAATCAGATCAAATATGCGGGAAGTTTTCTATATGGTTTTGTTGAGGGACGCATTGATTCCAACATCAATTTCTCAACGCTGCATTTTTTGTTGAGGGATCCAAATGTTGTGTGAGGATAGGACTCAGTGTGATGTAAATGAAGTTTGATTTGAGTGTTGGTGATGTAGCATAAACCCAATAACATATCATGCTAATCATGGCCATGGACTCCATAAATGAAGAGTAGTTGTGTAACAGAGTGTCAAAGACCCCTTACCACCAAGAACTCTTCCACCCACTAGGAAAGTGCAAAGGGTGGAATCCACTGACAAGTGGTGGTGGTGTTATTGACTAATGGGACTGGTAGATTAGAAAACCATGTTGATAGGTGTATTTCCCTACATTAGAATATTGGGGAAAGTATGAAGTCAAAGGTACAATACTCTTCAATTATTGATATTTTTTAACTATCAGAAACATAAAAGGTTGAGGGTAGCAAGTGTTGAAAGTTGAGAGAATCATAAGGAGTTGGGAGATCCCATCAACTTACAGGTCAGATGAATGAATCATGTCCCATCTATTTCGTAGGCCAGTTCTCTACCACTAAATTGGGAAGCATTGGAGAGTTTAGGAGTGGAGATGGGAAGTGATAAATTATATTAACTAGCAGAGGAGAGTGATGGAATGTTTCATGTCATTTATTGTACTGCCCCTATGGATTATGAGGTGCTATACTAAGGAGGTGTTTACATGCAAGGGGTGATAGGCCAAAGAACCTTCCAAGTTAATACTTGGTTCTGGGTGTGGCCATATGCCCAAATGTGATAAATCATTGGTCCTTAAGGGTTTTAAAAGAGGAAGCCTGAAACTAAAGGAAACCTGATGGGAGTTGGTCATGGAAAGGGTCGACATCTTGCAGAGTTAAGGAAAGCACAAAAATGTTTCATACTATTAAATGTATTTGACCCATAGTCTTTATTTAAATGAGAAACATCCTAGTCCAAGACTAAATGTGGGTGTAATTGTGATACCGACCGACAGAGATTAGAGGCAAGCATGATAGTTTCCATCATTTCATATGATTGTGAATTGGATTTATCTACTAAATTTGAACCAATTTTTTTAAACAATATACTTCTAATGATGAATGCAAAGAATTAATGAAAAGGGATAATGAATCTCTCATAAATAATGGAGCATGGGAGCTAATGGACACTCCATTCATAACCAAACTAATTGGATGCAACTGGATCTACAAGAATCAATACAAATTAAATGGCTTAATCTACAAGCACAAGGAAAGGTTTGTGAAAAAAATATCTGCATAGAAAGAAGATGTTTATTATGAAGAGACATTTCCCCCATGGATAAATGGACCATCATCTAATATCTTCTTTCCTTAGTAGCTTAAAATAGATGAAAATTTCAACAAATGGATGTGAAATATGTTTTATTGAATGGTGACTTGAAGGAAAATGTCTCCATGGGTCAACCAAAAGTTTTAGTTGTATAGGAATGGAACATGAAATATGTAAATTATCAAATCCTTATAATGCCTAAAGCAAGGATAATGAGTCCAGTATGAAAAGCTAATTTAGCATATTCCGAAATTGAATTTCAAGCACTTCAATATTGATTATTCAAGTTCTTTTCTTGTCAAGATTGCTGGAAAATTGTTGTATATTTTGTGGTTTGTGTAGATGATCTATTAATAATAATGTATAATGAATACCATATTTCATTCATAAATCAAGAATTGAAGAAAGGATTTGAGATGATATATATGGGACATATTTACTGCTACTTGGGCATTGAAGTGGCCCAACATCCAAAGTATATATTCCTCTCCCAAATGAAGTACATTGAATAATTGTTGAATAAGATTGGCATGGTTGAATGTAATCATTTATGTACTCCGATGAAATATAATTTGAAGGTCACATAAAAAGAAGGGAATGAGTTTCAAGATGCAACCAAGTACAGAAAAATTGCGGGAAGTGTTTTCTACCTCGGCACTACCTCACTAGATATTTCATATGTAGTCAAAATTCTTTCCATGATTTATGTAAAATCCTTATGAAGGACATTATTTTGGTACAAAAATATTTCTAAAGTACGTGAAAGGAACTCAAGAATTTGGATGTAAATACTCACAAGTGGATGAATTTAGCTTGATTGGATATTCTAATTTAGACTTTGGTGGAGAAAAAGAAAATGGAGGATCTACTTCAAGTTATATTATTAGTATTGAATCAAGAGTTGTCTCCTAGATGTCACACAAATAATATTTCCATCAAATTCCACAATAGAGGAAGAATGTTTGGTTGTTGTAGAAACAAAAAACGAGATTCTGTAGCTCAAGAAAATTCTGAAAACATGTGGGAGAAACAAGTGAATTCTACTTCTCTTCTAATTGGAAAATACTTATACAATCAAGCTAGCCAAGAATCCTAGATTATGTGATTGAACCAAACACATCAACAAAAATTACCAGTTGATTCAATACCAATGCAAGGCCAAGACTAATATAAGGCAAATTTTTTCATCAAATGATCAAATTGTAGGCATATTCACCAAAGTTCTTGAAAGAGTTTTGAAAAATTCATAATGTTGCTCAAGCTTACTAACACCCCATTGAATTAAGGGGGAGAATGTTAGAAATATAATCTTTAGAAATTAGGTAAACATGCAAATATTTTATAAATTTATAAATATGAAATATTAGAATGAGAATATACATGGAACCTTGGTGGTTGAAATTAAAAGTCTAAAACTTCAGGTATAGATATGAGTAGTTGAATAATAAAAAAATCATGAGAAACTTTGGAAATTATTCATCTGGCCTCACAAAGTGCATAAAATCAATGTTAATTTTAACCATATATATATAACATTATCAAAATATGTTATAAAATAAAAATAAATATAAAAGTTTTATTAAATTATATTCCTTTAATATTATGTAGGAATACATAATTATATTTTTTTAGATTACTCTTAAAATCTATTATAACTCATTGGATATTATACTAATGCAGGTTGACTAGTCATCCTTATTCATGCCACTTGGAATTATCCGACTAGACTAATGGTCCATAAGGGGATATGATTTCACTCCTACCAAATGAATCTCAATATTGAGTAGTTTCATGAATTACTCACTTAAATATATAATAAGTGTAAAGTAATACCATGTTTAACACTTTGACTAATTCAAATCACATAAAAATAAAAATAATCATATAAAACTAAAATAATAATAAAAATAAAAACAATCCATGATATTGAAAATCTATGGAATTGACTCATAATATTCATATATAATAATTATAACTTATCAATCCAATGAAAAAAATTTATTCAATTTTTTTTATCATATCATATTAAATTAAAATCGAAACTTGATAACTATACTATATTATACAAAAATGTATCTATTTAAATAAACACATCTCTCATAAAAAAAAATCCCTTAATCTTTATCTATAATAATCTCATCTTTATTATTAAAATCAACATCTAAAACATCTTGTTCCAATTGCAATTTCCGCTACAACTTTTCCCTTCCACAATTGGTCTCACAACATCGCTCCCTCTAATCTCTTGGCCTCCTTATACACTCTCCATCTCTCCCCCGCCTCCATGGATTCTTGATGCCCTCATCCCCCTCCCCCCACTTGTCGGGGTCGCCAGGCCTTGTGGGCCAACCCCTCTCGCCCGCCTGTTACCCGAGCTGAGACCTCCACAAGAAATGCAGCCCACGCCTTTGTTGAAACAACTCCCTAGATTTTGCAAAGGAAAATTGCAGACATGGAGTCTAAGGCCCATAACCGCCGCAGAGCTATGCCTTTGGAGGCAGTTAACACCTCTCTCCATTGGATTCCGGATCCTGGCTTTACGAGAGCCCGCGAGAATTTATATAGTCGCACCATCGACCTGCATTGGCAAACTAAGACGCTCCTAGCTATAGCTCTGCAGGAGCAGCAGAATACTAGTAAGGAGCTGGAGCAGAAAATTGATTATCTTTCTGACAAGTTTTTTACGTATGTGAAGGAGGTTCACCATATGCGGTTCATCGACTGCAACTCTCCCCACTACGCAAAGCTAAAACAAAGTTCTACGATGCGCCATCAACAGGGTCCCAAGATTGAAGAGGAGGCTCCCTCCAAGTTTGACTGCCAAGAAGTCGGCCCCTCCTTGCTTCATCGCTAGATCTTCGTCCCGAAGGAAGGTACCCCAGATAGACCAATTAGCATCGATGATTACCTGAATGATGAAGTGGAAGTGAAACACTCCCCTGTGCCTTAACCTCTCACTGTTCTTCCTGTTTTTATTTGTCTCAATGTTTCTCTCACTGTATTCGAGGCCTAAAGGCATTTTTTCTGGATTTTCTCGATGCCTCCATTTCTCTGTCTCTTTCAAGGTTTTTTTATTTCTTCCCTTTGAAGTCTTCCCCTGTATACTCGTTCCCAGAAAGAGAAAATCTTTTTGTGCCACAGATAATTCTAGTTTTCTACCTCTTGAGGCTGCGATGTAATCTATGTTTCCATATAAATATGATTAATTCTACTTAATTTAAAAAAAAAATAAAAAATCTAAAACATCTTTTGCATAAACTTTCACACAAATTTTACTCAATTCCATAACTACTAGATCCAAAAAAAATCGTTAAAATGGAGATCGACTTTACAATTTATTATTGTTTACAACATAACAAAGACTTTACAATTTATTATTGTTTACAAAAAAACAAAATAGGAATTGATTAGTTGGTTTTGAATATATGTGTGTGTGGGGGGTTAATTTTAAATGATTTTAGGAAATATGATTTTTTTTAAATTTTAATTTATTTCTATGATAAAGAAATATATTTTAAATAATTAATCACAAAATTTATATGATATTTCAAAATATTAATTTTTTTATATAATAAAAAATATATTTTAAACACTTAAACATGATAACATGATGGAGGGTTATATCAACATATATTCATTTTAACCACAGTTCTAACATGAGTCTAGAGACCGATTTTTTTCACTAACAAATTTATTTTGGAGTACAAAAAATAATGTGTAAATTGTTTTTTTGTTATTAATATATTTTTAAGTATAAGTCAATATTAATTCATATTAAATTGTTGTATTTATAAACATATTAAATATTTTATTATATACAACATTATATATAAAATTGATATTGTGTGTTAAAATATTTTTGAAAAGTATAAAATTTAAACATTAATTATATATATATATATATTACTTTACAATTGTATATGAAATTTTATTAAGTTATATAGATAACTAATTAAATGCATAACATAATAGATATTGCTTTTTTATTTTAATTTTATTTTATTTTTATTTTAAAGACTAACATACTTACACCGCTTTCATACTAAATTATAAAATAAACAAAAACTCTAAACTCAATCACAATATTCTAAACCAAAATAAATTGGAAAAAAAATAAAATTAAACAATGGCACAAATCCCTTGATTTTTCTCTTTAGCTTCTTAAAATTTATTGCCCTATCAAAAATCATTTATCATTTACTTTTGTTCTTCAACTTAAAATTAATTTAGCTGAACATGCTGTCGGCCGCGCACGTTTCATGCTTTGTCTTACGTATGGGTAAGGTGATGACGCGGTGACCTGGTTTTCTAACGCTACCCGCCAGATTTGTTAGTTATGTATTTTAGTGCACTTATGAATCAGTAAAACAGTTCAGATTTCCTGGTCTTTTGCTGTACATGTAACCCATTTTCTTAGGCAAAATTTGTTACAGTTTGGCCCACGTTCCCACAATCCCATGTGGTGTGTTTTGTCAAATCCTCTTCATTTTGAAAGGATTTTCGAAATTGACAAATTAGCTGTGAGTGCGTTTCATTTTCAGCACAGAAACCAGTGTTGTACTATGCTATCTGGTGCCAAAATTCCATCATGCTCATTACTTTGAAAGCGATAAAAAGGGTCCCAACGTACGTGCCATCTGTATGGAAGATAGTTCAGGTAGCAGCTGAAATGAAGATTAACCATGTGCCTGGGGAACGTGAACAGAAGTCAATTGTCACCTGATCCAATTGCCAGTGGCATCCTTCTGTCATCCGTCCTGTAAAGTATCACTGTCTTTACGGCGAGTTTATTTCAGCTGTTATAGGCCCATTAGGCCCATCAATGCGGCCCAGGCAGCTGATATCCACTGTCCGATTAAAGTAGACCCGGACGGTGGGCATCAGCCGCCTGGGCCGCATTAATGGCCCAGGCCGCATTAATGGCCTATGGCAGCTGAAATAACGCTCGCCGTCTTTCTACAAATATTAATCATAATAGTCTTCTCCACCAATAATGGCGCTCTGACAATAATACGTCCGAAAAGTTATTACATGGTATATATTGTTGGAGTGGTTTTTAGTGGGATTTTTTTGAAAATTTTTATGGTGGTTTTTTTTGGTGTAATTTCTCTAAAATCTAACAGAAATTTATTGAAAAGAGAAGTTTGATTGCTAACCTTACACAATCGAAGTGTCCTAAAAAAAGGTTTTAGAGAGTGCTGAATTCATATATAAAATAAAAAAGCCAGTTAAAATAACAAAAACCAAAATTTTACCTCAAACTTTTTCACCAAATTCCAACATCAACACGTAAAACTCTAAAAACTCACACCAGAAACAACTCCTATAATATTTATCCATTTTTCAATTTACAAATCATGAAGTGTGATATTACTACAATGCAGTTTATTTTTTTTCCAAAATCGGACTGTCACTGGTACTTTCTGAAGGAGTTCTCAGAAATTATATGGTAGTTATTGTTTGTCCTATTTTCCATGTAAAAATCATGATGTGTGGTCATAATAACTAATATTTTATAAAAGTTTTGGATCACCTTAAACATAGTGTAGTCTCTTCCTCTAAATAAGGCTCCCAAAAAAATTATTTGTTCAGACAAGTTCTTATCATGTTCAAAAAAATTCTCAAAATATTACATAGCGGTTAATGTTTATATTTTTTCCTATCTATAAAGTAGATAAAATTTATTATAAGTTCTAAACTTTAAGAAAGTTTTGTATTGAACTCCATAGGGAAGGCGACTTAGATAAAAATGATTCTAAGTTAAAGTTTTGTATTCAAGTTCATGGGGAAGACCATTTGTATGGATATTCATAACTATAAAGAGAAATTATTCTAATTTAGTTCATAAATAATAAAATTTATATTAAAATATTATATTAATAATATAATTTTAAATATTTATTTAAAATTTTTATATCTAATATTATTATTAACTTCAAATATTTAATAAAATAATATTTTATACTTTTATATTTAAGAAGTCAAAATTGAATATTATTGACAAATTACACACAAGTTATTGAATTTATAAAAAATGTGTAATATTGATTTCAAACTTTTGAATAGATTTTCTTTTTTCATATAGATAATTTTAAAAATAATAAGAAAAATTTAAATTAATTATATATGTGTGGGTTAAGAGATATTTTTCAATTTAGTATGTAATGTTTAATATTTTAACTCCAATAAAATAAAATAAAATAAATATATCTAATTATCAATAGAACATTATTACTAGTTCAAATCACATAAATCTAAAAATAAAATATAGATCTATTTAATTTGAGATCTACTAAGGCTATAGAATGATCAAATCTTTTTTCACTCAAAAAAATTGGTATACATAATTTTATGATTCTTAATGATTTTAAATCTAAAACTTTTGTGATCCATAATTTAGATAAATGACTTAATGATATGTCAATTAGAATTATCTCAAATAGTTGACATGAAGAAATGATGCTCTCCCCACCCAACTTCAATTCCCACAACTAACATAACATAACACAACATAACAACATACACATATTCTTGAAACCCTTTGTATAATATACTTTTATAATTAATATGAATTTCTATACAACAATAAGAAGACTTCACAGTAGAGATCATTCGTTTATCTATATTAGCATCAAAATGTAACATAATTTATTAAAACACAACTATTTTCAAATATTTATATAAAATTATATAATCATTACTAATATCAAAACATTTAAGTACAAATTATCTTTCCACATAACCTAAAATCTTATGAACTTATTCATATTATATGTAAAAATTATCCATATTTAACGTAAAAAAATTGAAAGTCAATATACCTAAATGAATAAATAATCCCCACATCATCAATGAAATTCCAAGTCAAAATAACATCCTCACTTCACTTTCAATACACATATTAATAACTTTATGAAATTCCAAATCAAAATGACATCCTCACTTCACTTTCAATACATATATTAATAACTTCTAATATATATATTAATAAGATTAATTATCCATACTTAACCCCAAAAAAATTTTGAAAGTCAATGTACCGAAATGGATGGGTAATCCCCAGATCATCAATGAAATTCCAAGTCAAAAAGACATATTCACTTCAGTTTTAATATATATAATAAGAGTAGGTGGATTTTGGTGAAAATTAAAGAGCTTATTTAATTACCATTATTATGGTGTATCTATTGTTCAACCTCATAGTTGTCTGTAATGATCAACCATTATAGTTCAGCAATAATATTCTAGTTTTTATTTTTATTTTTAACAGAAATAAGTGTGAACAGGATATCAAGTACAAAGGGCGCTTCTACATTTCGTAGTCTCGCCCTCCTCAAGTGTAAACATTCATAATCTGAAATATGCCTCGCCCAAATATCTCACACATATTCCCACATGCAGACTGCTTTGGTTAAATCACTCAAAAAATGTTTACTAGTTAGAGTGTGGTAATTCTATTTATAATTTAATTAACAGAGAACTGTGACGAGTGTGTAAACTAATCACGTTGTTTGGGAGAGAGTTACACGTCGTTTTAATTGAACGATCACAACCCAGAGGAAGTACACACTACAAAGTATTGACAAGAAAACCACAATGTGGGCCGCAGGTTTTAAAAATAATAGTGGTATTGATGTGGAAGCTAATTTTTGTAGGGAACCAAAATATTTTCAACATAATGGGAAGAAAACGCAGTAGTATAAAAACAAATTTATAGAATTTTGGGTAAAGATTTTTGAAAATTTTTGAAAGATTATAGTTATTAAATTTCAATATTTTGGGTGCTCTAAAAATTTTCGATAGTGTTGAATCTATTTCCACTATAAAAAAAATGCAATTCAAACACTCTAACTATTTGATTTTTTAATATTTTTTTACCAAATTATTCAACCTATTCTATTACATAAATAAACAACTCTTAAAAAACCTCAAATACTTTCGATGATAACTTAATTAGTAATCATATAACATGGATGACAACCAGGTCTGGATTTCAATGAGAATTATGTTGGATCAAACATCCCATTAAGAGTTAGATAAGCGTAGTGGTTTACCTTTCGGCTTTATAGGGAATATTTATTTTCAAGTATATCAAAGTGCATCATGTTAGGTTGTGAAGGACCTAACTAGCACAACCACATTAGTAAAAACTAATGTGGTTGATATACGCCGATAGGCGTATATAAAATAGATTTACAACCACATTTACCAATGTGGTTGATATACGCCGATAGGCCTATAACCACTACCCATCACATTAATTTATATATCAATAAATAAATATTATATATAATAAATTTATTATATTAATTTGAAAAATATATATTATATATTAATAAGAATAATAATATATACATACTATAAATTATGATTAACTATATACATACTATGAAATATATATAATATATATTAATATAAAAAAATATTAATAATATATAATAATTTAATATATCATACATGGCTATACTATTAATAAAGCAAAAGAACTAATAATATATTAAGAACTAATAATATATTAATAATATATATTATATCATAGTTAGTTATATTATTAATAATATTATAATATTACAAATATTCATTATTAATAAATATTAGAATATTTACTTATAATGACTATTAGTAACATTATAATCTAATATTTCTTAATAATAATTATTAGTAATATTATAATAATATTTATATTACTAAATAAATATTAAAATATTATAATATTATGAATATATATTATTAATAATGAATATTAATAATATTATAATATTACTAATAATCATTATTAATAAAGATTTCAATATATATTTATAATATATAATATTAATAATATTATAATATTACTAATAATCATTATTAATAAATATTTCAATATTTATTTATAATTATTATTAGTAATATTATTAATATTACTATATAAATATTAAAATATTATAATACTATTAATATATATTATTAATAATATTAAAATATTAGAAATAATCATTATTAATAAATATTTGAATATTTATTTATAATGAATATTAGTAATATTATAATATTATTAATATATACAAAAATAAATTAATAATATAATATAATATTTTTATTCATTATTAATACTTATTATAATATTATAATAAGTATTAATAATATATATTAAAAATATTTATTACTATATTATTAATATTAACTATATACATACTATAAATTATCTTGAAATAAATATAATATATAATAATAATATTTATTAATAAAAAAATAATAAAAATAATATTTAATATTTTAATATTTATTTATATATTAATATCATAGATAGTTATATTATTAATAAACCAGAAAAACTAATAATATATATTATATATTAATAATATTATTATAATATTATAATATTACTAATAATCATTATTAAACTCAACAGAGTAATAAACCATATGAAACAAAATTTAAAAACAAAAAACCCAAGAGATTAATAAACCCTAACAATTAATATTTGAGAGTGAAGATATTAATAAACCCAACGGATAATTAATAATACAAACCCAATGTCATCATAAACCAAAGGTTTAAATATTATAAACCATAGGAATTGGTGAACCATTACCCAAAAAATTACAAACCAAACGAATTGGTGAACCCAAGGGAATTGATTTAAACATTGAGACAATTGTTGTCACAATGCGACGTTGGACCAACTGTGACCAAGGTTGGCCATGGGTGACTTTCCTATTGAGATAATCTTTGTCAGAATGTGACATTTGATCATGGATGACATTGATCGAGTATTCATATTATAAACCAAAAGAACTAATAAACCCAAGGGTTTAATATTATAAACCAAAGGAATTGGTGAACCCAAGGGACAACCATCACCCAACAAATTATAAACCAAAAGAAATTGGTGAACCCAAGGGAATTGATTTAAACATTCAGAGAATTGTTGTCAAAATGCGACGTTGGACCAACTATGAGCAGGGTTGGCCATGGGTGACTTTCATATTGAAACAATATTTGTCAGAATGTCACATTTGATCATGGATGACATTGATCAATTATTCATATTATAAACCAAAAGAACTAATAAACCCAAGGGTTTAATATTATAAACCAAAGAAATTGGTGAACCCAAGGGACAACCATTACCCAACAAATTATAAACCAAAAGGAATTGGTGAACCCAAGGGAATTGATTTAAACATTGAGACAATTGTTGTCACAATGCGACGTTGGGCCAAGTATGACCATGGTTGGCCAAGGGTGATTTTCATATTGATACAATGTTTGTCAGAATGTGACATTTCATCATGGATGACATTGATCGACTACTCATATTATAAACCAAAAAAACTAATAAACCCAAGGGTTTAATATTATAAACCAAAGGAATTGGTGAACCCAAGGGACAACCATTACCCAACAAATTATAAACCAAAAGGAATTGGTGAACCCAAGGGAATTGATTTAAACATTGAGACAATGGTTGTCACAATGCGACGCTGGACCAACTATGACCATGGTTGGCCATGGGTGATTTTCATAATGAGACAATGTTTCTCATAACGTGTCATTTGATCATGGATGACATTGATCGATTATTCATATTATAAACCAAAGCAAGTGGTGAACCCAAGGGAAAATCATTACCCGAAAAATTATAAACCAAAGGAATTGGTGAACCCAATGGAATTGATTTAAACATTGAGACAATTGTTGTCGCAATGCGACGTTGGGCCAAGTATGACCATGGTTGGCCAAGGGTGATTTTTATATTGATACAATGTTTGTCAGAATGTGACATTTCATCATGGATGACATTGATCGACTATTCATATTATAAACCAAAAAAACTAATAAACCCAAGGGTTTAATATTATAAACTAAAGGAATTGGTGAACCCAAGGGACAACCATTACCCAACAAATTATAAACCAAAAGGAATTGGTGAACCCAAGGGAATTGATTTAAACATTGAGACAATGGTTGTCCCAATGCGACATTGGACCAACTATGACCATGGTTGGCCATGGGTGATTTTCATATTGAGACAATGTTCCTCATAATGTGTCATTTGATCATGGATGGCATTGATCGATTATTCATATTATAAACTAAAAAAACTAATAAACCCAAGGGTTTAATATTATAAACCAAAGCAAGTGGTGAACCCAAGGGAAAACCATTACCCAAAAAATTATAAACCAAAGGAATTGGTGAACCCAATGGAATTTATTTCAACATTGAGACAATTGTTGTCGCAATGTGACGTTGGGCCAAGTATGACCATGGTTGGCCATGGGTGATTTTCATATTGATACAATGTTTGTCAAAATGCGACATTTGATCATGGATGACATTGATCGATTATTCATATTATAATCCAAAAAAACTAATAAACCCAAGGGTTTAATATTATAAACCAAAGGAATTGGTGAACCCAAGGGACAACCATTACCCAACAAATTATAAACCAAAAGGAATTGGTGAACCCAAGGGAATTGATTTAAACATTGAAACAATTGTTGTCACAATGTGACGTTGGACCAACTATGACCATGGTTGGCCATGGGTGATTTTCATATTGAGACAATATTTGTCAGAATGTGACATTTGATCATGGATGACATTGATCGATTATTCATATTATAAACCAAAAAAACTAATAAACCAAAGGGTTTAATATTATAAACCAAAGCAAGTGGTGAACCCAAGGGAAAATCATTACCCAAAAAATTATAAACCAAAGGAATTGGTGAACCCAAGGGAATTGATTTAAACATCGAGACAATTGTTGTCGCAATGCGACTTTGGACCAACTATGACCATGGTTGGCCATGGGTGATTTTCATATTGATACAATGTTTGTCAAAATGCGACATTTGATCATGGATGACATTGATCGATTATTCATATTATAAAACAAAAAAACTAATAAACCCAAGGGTTTAATATTATAAACCAAAGGAATTGGTGAACCCAAGGGACAACCATTACCCAACAAATTATAAACCAAAAGGAATTGGTGAACCCAAGGGAATTGATTTAAACATTGAGACAATGGTTGTCCCAATGCGACGTTGGACCAACTATGACCATGGTTGGCCATGGGCAATTTCCATATTGAGACAATGTTTCTCATAATGTGTCATTTGATCATGGATGATATTGATCGATTATTCATATTATAAACCAAAAAAACTAATAAACCCAAGGGTTTAATATTATAAACCAAAGCAAGTGGTGAACCAAGGGAAAATCATTACCGAAAAAATTATAAACCAAAGTTATTGCTGAACCCAAGGGAATTTTTTTTTTTCCACAGAAAAAAATCGGATTTTCTATATATTAGAGAATCACATAGCATATGCAAACGCATTACAATAAACCGACCTGAACTCCTTCGATGAAGGAAAACAAAGGCAGTCACGACTACCTTGAGTACCCATGGGTACTTCTAAGGCTGCCAGAGCAGAAAAAGAGAACTGTCAACAATAAGTTCGCTTCCGGTCTTTCCTATCTCCCGGCATGATACCGAAACAGAGATAATGAAAGAGGAAAAGCCAAGTCTTCAGAAAAAAGAGTTTTAACCAGATATTGCAATATGGTAAAAAACAGCTGAGATCGGTAGTGGACACTATTCCGATCCCAGATCATCTCAAAATGCAACAAAAAAGAAGTTTTGTGGTTTTGACTGTTAACACAGGCCTCCTCGGACGAGGAAAACAGCCTGCTGAGAGGTTTGTAGAAACTTTTAGGACCATAGTTTTTATACATTAACATGACAGGAATGATAAAAACATAAACGAAAAGATTTGTAAAACAGCAGCTTGCAGAAAGAAAATATAATGTTGAAGAGCACAGCATCATCCAAAATCTGGCTGATCCAAAGGAGTGATCACCCCCTTATCCATCTCAGTTACTGCCCAGGTCCCCAGAGCTTGCTGTACACCTGCTTTAGATAAGGTATCTGCCTCCTGGTTTCTTTCCCTGTAAATGTGGCAAACAGTAATATCATGAAAAAAACTTTTGATATTCAAAATCTCATTAAGCAAAGGAAGTAAAATGTAATTTCTGCATTGTTGAGTCCTGTTGAACCAATTCACTACATTCTTTGAGTCACCGAAGATCTGAACCTGTCTCATCTGTTTCAAGGAGAGCCAGCATAGTAAGTGGTGTAATGACTTGAGTTCAGCAAAATTATTTGTCCCCTGCCCCAAGCCTACTGATGCTCGAAAAGATTTTTCAGAGGTTTCATGTATAACCAAACCTGCTCCGCATTGTCCATTTTGGTCTGCAGCTCCATCGAAAAAAGCCCATGGAACAGATTCTCTGATGAATTCTGGCTGTATGGAGCGAGGGATGGATTGTCCGGATGAGGGTGGAATGCTGTCATATATGGCTACCCCTGCCACAGCCAGTTTCCCAATAGGGAAAAGGAGATCTTTGAAGATTACTTGGTTTCTTGCTAGCCACATGCCCCAAGCTATCAAGAGAGGTAAGGATCGGAGTTTGTCATCAGAGGCTGCCTGCCACCATCGGTGCCAAGCTTGTTGTATACTGTCTCCTTCCCATGTGAGAGGGGAATTGATGAGTCTCAAGGTTTCAGCCCACAGACTGACATTGAAAGGACATGTAAGGAATAAATGCAGAGTAGATTCCTCATTTGTTTTGCAAAGAGAGCACCAGCATGGACCAATTTTCCCCCTTTTCTGCAAGAAATCCCAAGTAGGTACTTTTTTCTGTAGAATACACCAGAAGAAGAGTCTGGTTTTTGCGGGACATTTTAACTTCCAAAGGGGCTTAGACCACCAGTCAGGGTCTTCCCAGCCTTGTTGGGACATCATCCATTTGTAACCCATCTTAGGAGAGTAGATTCCTGTCTGAGCATGGACCCAGGCTAGCTCATCCCTTCTTTCTGAGATCCGAACAGAAGAGTTTTGGAGATCCGACACAAAGAGGCTCCATTCCTCCCTCCACCTCTCCTCCAAAAGAAGATCAGCATCTGTCAACCACCCTTGTCTCCAGATGGAAGTGGTCCAAGGGTTTGCCACCTGGTTCAGGGAATGATAGCCCCTTTCAGTCAAAAACTGTATCAGGTTGTGTGATAAGGCATATCTTTCCGTGCAACCCACCCAGGGGTCACAGCCAATTCTCACCCGTGTACCATCTCCCACTTTCCAAGCAAGTCCTTGTTCTATAATGTGTGCCGAAGCAACTACTGCCTTCCAGACCACAGAGGCATTTTTGGAGGACTTTGCAGGATTTCGGGCCCATTCTATAGCAGTTGCCGGGGCTATGTACTTCCTTTTTGTAACCATCGACCATAGAGAATCAGTCGAGATAAATCTCCATGTTAGTTTAGCTGCTAGAGATTTTGAAAAAGAGAACAAGTGCTTAATTCCCCAACCACCCCATTCTTTTGGTCTCGAGATCTTATCCCATGCAACCCAAGGTGTCACATGTTCAGTTTTGGATCCAGCCCATAAAAATTTGCTACACAATTTGTCTATGGAGGCTAATATACCTTTGGGAACCCACATTAGACTTGCCCAGTACACCGGTATTGCCATCAGAACTGATTTTATTGGAACTAGCCTCCCTGCTCGAGACAGCCATTTATGGCTCCACAGATTGAGTTTCTTTTCTATTTTGATCAGGAGCCATTTCCAATCCTGATTCCTGTAGGAGTCCGGTTTCAAAAGAAATCCCAAGTATTTGAAGCTTTCCTGCAGAGTTTTGACTTCGAAAGGAAGAAGAGCCCCTACACTACCTCTCTCTTCCAATGACATTCCAGAAACTGTGAGAGTCGATTTTTGCTCATTGACTTTGAGACCTATGGCTTTAAGGAAAAGGTCCAGAATGTTCTTGATAGCTCTACAGTCCTCAGCACTGCCATTGCTAAATAAAATGATATCATCCACAAAGAGCAGATGGGTTACCCACAAGTTAACAGACACTTCAATACCTCTGACCTCTCCTTGCCTTTTTGCCCTGTTAATCATCAAACTTAACCCTTCAGCTGCCAACAAGAAAAGGAGTGGAGACAAGGGGCATCCTTGTCTTAGACCTCTCCCCGGATTGAAGAAGGATGAAGCTGCTCCATTTATTAGCAAGGATATGGAGGAAGTAGTAATGCAGCTCATGATCCATCTTACAATATCAAATCTGAAACCAAGGTGAGTCAACAGAAGGCGCAAGTACATCCAACTTATTCTGTCATAGGCCTTTGATAAATCTATTTTAACAATTTCCCCTTTCTTTCCACTTCGTTTTAAGGTATGCAGGGTTTCTTGGGCAATTCCCACTGCTTCATGAATCTGTCTACCATCCAGAAAACCAAACTGCTCTGGTGAGACATGTCTTGATAAGAAGGGCTTCAGTCTGGAGGCAATTAGTTTGGCAATGATTTTATAAACACAGGTGCAAAGGGAAATAGGTCGAAAGTCATCAAAAGAGGCTGGCTGATCTGATTTGGGTATTAGGGCTAGAAAAGTAGAATTGAAAGGTTGATAGATAGATCCAGAGGATCTAGATTCCTCCACCACCGCAACTAGATCATCCCCCAGGAAATCAAAAAAATGGAGAAAAAATTCTACTGTCCAACCATCTGGTCCAGGACTTTTGTCCTTCTGCATATCCTTGAGAATGTCCTCCACTTCCTGTTTAGAGACTACTTCCATCATGGAGTCATTTTCTTCTTCCTCAACATATATTGGGAAGAATTGGGCAACTCTGATGACCTCCGCTATGGAAACTTCCTCCGGAGCTTTGAAAAGATTTTTAAAGTGATTTACCCCGAGGGCAGCCAAATCTTCAAAAGATTTTGCCATTTCCCCATCCTCTTTCTTCAGCTCCCAGATAGTGTTAACAATCTTCCGACCCTTTGCATAATTCTGAAAGAACTTGGAGTTTTCATCTCCTGCTTGCAGCCAAATAGCTCTACTTTTCAATCTCCAGCTTTCTTCCCTAATCTGGAGAATTTTCCTCCGAGATGCTTCCAAGTCTTTTATTCTGTTCCGGGATTCCAAGGACTCATAGCCATTTCCATCCGAATTTTCCAGAAGATCTAGCTCAAAATTTATACTCTTGAGTTCTTCTTCTTCCTTCAAGTTCCTCTGTTTCGCCCATTCTTTTGTTGCTTGCTTCAATCTCTTAAGATTGTTGAAGAACAGGATGCTTCTGCTTCCCTCTTCGTGTTGGTTGTCCTTTCTCCATGTATCATGGAAGAGGGCTTCAAAGGAGGCATCCTTCAACCAGGAAGAGTTAAATTTAAAAGGAGTTCCAGGTTTTTCTGAAGTTCCTTTCAATTCAAGAAGAACCGGGAAGTGGTCCGAGTTACCCCCTTCCCCAACCCAGTGTCTAAAGACTGAAAGCCAATCCACCAGAGGTTCACAGAGAAGAAATCGGTCAAGTCTTTTGCCCACCCAATCAGCGCCAATACGTCTATTCCTCCAGGTGGGGCGCAATTTGATCAGAGGAGCATCCACCAGATGTGAGGAAGCCAGTTTATTTCTGAAGAAAAACGAGAGGGGATCCGAGTGTGCATTAACTCCCCAGGACTCCGAATCCCCGAGGGAGAAGTTCAGGTCACCCCCTATAATGAGATTGGGGTGGGAGAGACAAGAGAGATTGAAAAAAGAGTTCCAAAAGATTTCCCTCTCCATACAGGGCCCATAGACATTCAGGAAAAGGAGAGGAATGCTCAACTCTCCAGAGTAGAGTTCCATTGCCAGGCAGTTTGCAGAACCCCAAGAGGAGACTTCCTTGAGCTTCCTCGAATTATAACCTGTTGCAACACCCCCCGACCTGCCTGAGGCATCGAGGGCTGTAAAGACCCAGCCAGGCAAGAGCTTCTGAAGAGAGCAGATTACATCTTCGCTTTTCCCCATAGTTTCTTGGAGGAAAATAATATCAGGATTGTAAGAGTGCACAAGGTTTTTGAAGGCTAGATTTTTCGGCTGGCTAGCTAAGCCTCTGCAGTTGAAAGAAAGAGGGATCATCAGGGAACAGGGGGGGGTGGTGGCTCCGCTCTAAGCACCCCAGGAAAAGTTTTCTGCTTTCTATCAGCTATGTCAATGGCAGCTTTGAATTGGGCTTTTGAGAGAAGTGATTTTCTTCCCCTTAACTTCCTTGGCCCAATTACAATGGGGTCCGAGGCAATACCTCCTACTGCCTGACCCTTACCCTTTCTATTGGCTAAGGGGCGAAGATTATAAGGGGGATTGTCCAAGGATTGGGCGCAGGAGACAACTGCCGAGGTAGCAACCTCACAGGACTCAGCAAGAGAAAAAGAAATCTCTGAAGTTGGATGAATATCAACAGAAGAGAGAGGGACGGAGATAAGCAGGCTATCGGTGGAAGCTTTTGAAAGATTTAGTGCAGAAAAATCATTTACTATCTGCCTGGAAGGACCAGGCCAAACAGAGAAAGACTGTAAAGATGTAACAGATGAAACATCACAAGAGGGGGGTAAAGAAACCATACCCGCGATAGACGCCCCAGCGAGCTCGTCTGAAAGTGGAGCTAGGGTGACCGGCGGAGTAAACTGAGAGGTAAGAGCAGCATTGCCTTCCGGGGGAGGGATCTGCTCCATTAAAACTTCAGTAGTCCTCATCTGTTCTACTATATGTTCGGAAGCCTTCTGCTGAAACCCCTGAAAACCCTGTGCAGTAGTTCCCTGAGAACTGTAGGGTTTCGATTATCGTCGACGGCGTCGGTGTCCCAATGGACATTCCTTCGCAAGATGGCCGCACTGATGACACCTTAAGCAGCGGAACGAAAGGTTTTCATAGTCCAGGATTTGTAGGAATTCTAGTTCCCTGTATTTTAGTGTCATTGCGTCTGCCAAGCCCTCCTTTGGATTTAGGCTTACCAACACACGAGCCAAACTTCTATCCTTGGTTATGAGGTAAGAGTTATCATAATCCAGATATTTCCCCAAAGTATTTCCAATTGAGACGAACACTGATTCCGTCCAGAACTGTAAGGGGAGTCCCGGAAGCTTTACCCAGACAGGCGACTCAACCAATTTCTCCTTCTGTGCATCAAAAAGAGGCGTCCATCTGCGAAAAAGTATGGGACGCTTCCCAAAGCTCCAATTCCTTTCGAGAACCCAGTCCGCATGTGGTTTACTGTCAAAATGAATGCTGAACCATCCCCTTTCCAGAACAAGAATCTCGGTAGGCTTCCCCGGAGCTTCTTTCCACTCTGTATTAGCCCAATTCTTTATGTATTCGGCCGAGTACTTTCTGCCTCTTACCCGGCCAACCAGGATAGTCTCGGTAGCGTCCATTGCTTGTTCTATGCTAATGTCTACTCCCAGAAGACAAAGCGGACGATTTTCTTTCTTCTTAATGGGCTTCGAATTCTGTCGCTTTTCCCCCACGGCCTCCTTGAAAATGTCGTTTGTTCCTTCAGCATTTGAAGTAGGGGCTTCCGGTACATCCGGTGGTATCGGCCCTTGACCCGCTTCTTCAAACGCGGCAGGAGCTTCTCCTTCCTCAAAAGTCTTCTGAGGATTTCCTTCAACCGTCCCAGCCTCTTTCGCACAAATTACAGATTGGGGGTTCAATGAAAAGGTCGCCTTCCAAGGTTTTCTTTCAACCCCTTCACCATTTGTGGCCCAGACCTGTCGATTTGGGACTGCGACGGCTTGAGGGAGGCTTAAAGGAAGTCCTCCTCCCCTTTGGGACCCTTCTTGAAACTGTGGAGCTGAAAGCCATGAAAACCCTTGCCTTGGGTGCGCTTGACCTTGATGAGTATCACCAACCAGAGCCTCTTTTCCTATTGATTGAGAGCTGGGAACACCTTGAAAACCAAAAGTTCCTACTATATCTTCCAAACCACCCGAAAGCTTGGGGCGTGAGGTGTTACCTTGTTCCTTATTCGCAGAGCTTATACGAGAGAAAAGTTTCAGGAATTCCGCCCTGTCTTCGACTGCTCTCAACTGTTCCTGACTCTCCACGGGTATCGCTCCCTCCCTCCGAAATCCTTGCCACGGGCTCAGTATGTCCTTGTCTCGACGACCAGATTGAGTGCTTTTGGCAAAAACCTCACTGCTGGGACCATGTAGGGCTAAATTCTTCGGGAAGAACAAATCTAGGTTCTTCGTTGATACCTCGTGACCCCAACACGTCAGGAGGTCCTCTGGCGCAGGTTCAAGCTCCAGAAATTCGCTATCATACCCCATTCTTGCCGCGCCTTAACAAACTTAAAACAAAAACGCTTGCAAACCGCCACCGTCGCAAAACCCTTGTTGACAAGAAACTACGCAGTAAACAAAAACAAATTACAAGGGTTAACCCCATCCTAAGGTTGAGAAACTCAAGCACCCGGTTCCAACCTTGCCACCTCTACCTCGGGTCCAGAGAAAAAAATGGCGGTTCCGGTTATCGAGTACACGGGCTGACATACTTACTGTCTCCGTAATCAATGAAAGGCCAGAGTCATGATTACTAGGGCCGAGACCTGAAAGTCTTGGCCGCCATCGCCCGGAGCTCAAACCCTAGTTCCCCTACAAAACTGGATGATGAATTTTTCACTGGTTCCATCCCCAAGGGAATTGATTTAAACATTGAGACAATTGTTGTCACAATATATATATATATATATATAGCACCCCGTTTCTATTGTTTTTAAAAAAATGAATCTTAAAAATACGATGCTATAAACCTCATTAGAAATACATACTGCAGATGAAAAGAGTGATAAAAATAAATTTGTGATATGACCCATATTACAATAATCAACAAGAAAGCACAAAACTCTAAACTCAATGTTTATAATGAAATATTAATAATGTTAGTAATTCAATATTTGTATTTAAATTAATGTCAATGTATATATTAATTGTAGTCTAATATTATTAAAAAATATAAATATCTTGTCATTGAACCAAATCACAACACATTTAGCAAACCACATTGATAAATATTTTTAGTTTCATGTAATAGGGATATGGACTTCAATCTTGAATTTAATGATTGGCTAATATAACTGGTTGTATATGTCTGAATGGTCTACTATAAACAAAAGAACAATAGCGACTAAAAACTGGAGGTATATTGAACAACACGGAAAACGATGTATGGAATATCTCATATATTACTATAGTTCATCTCATGAATGTATTCACTTAATTAATACATAAGAGTATATAACACCCCGTTTCTATTGTTTTTTAAAAACTGAATCTTAAAAACGTGATGCTATAAACCTCATTAGAAAAACATACTGCACACATGAAAAGAATGATAAAAATAAATGTGTGATATGACCCATATTACAATAATCAACAAGAAAGCACAAAATTCTAAACTCAATGTTTATAATGAAATTTTAATAATGTTAGTAATTCAATATTTGTTTCAAATTAATTTCAATGTATATATTAATTTTAGTCCAATATTATTAACAAATATAAATATCTTGTCATTGAACCAAACCACAACACATTTAGCAAACCACATTGATAAATATTTTTAATTTCATGTAATAGGGATATGGACTTCAATCTTGAATTTAATGATTGGCTAATAAAACTGGCTATACATGTTTGAATGGTTTACTATAAACAAAAGAACAATAGCGACTAAAAAATGGAGGTATATTGAACAACACGAAAAATGATGTCTGGAATTTCTCATATATTCCTATATTGCATCTCATGAATGTATTCATTTAATTAATACATCAAAAGAATTCCTATACTAAATGAAAAAAGAGACGACAATAAAAACAATTATAAAACATTATATAAATATGTCAAAACACTATTAGCTACATGTGACAGTGATATGGAATTCCATATTGATTTTTAATGGCTGGCTCGTGTAACTAGTTTTCTACCTGTGAATGGTTCATTGTAAGAAAAATAACAAAAAACGACATTATAAAAACAAGAAAATTAAAGAACAGAAAAAACGATGTAAACAACAATCCAAAATACTACTATGAATTTGATGAATGTAGACATGTCATTAATATATCAAAAGCATTATTATTATATAAATAGTTCCATATCATAGCGATATGGACTTCAATCTCTCCTCTTCTTTCTTCCTAATTGTAACATACGCACTATTATTCATCTTGGCATACCGATGATAAGAGAAAGGCGGTGCAATGCGCAAACCATCTATTGATTTCACTCTTGATATGGCTGTAAAGGTCAGCCCTTGTTGTTCTCTATTCCCGATATCAATTGATGCTCGCTCTAAAGTCAAACCTTGTGACTTGTGACTTGTAAGAGCCCATGCCATCTTTAAAGGAATTTGTTTTCGATTTCCTCTTATCACTGGTGTGATAGGCACAATGTTCGGATTGCTTGCATCAAACGGAACACCAACATACTTATCAAAAATATCAGTTGTGAACATTGGAAGCTCAGGTGGCTTAGAGTTGGGCATATAAAATATTTCCTTCACATACCCAAGTGCACCATTCACCAAGCCAGCTTCAACCCACAAATTACATGTCAACATAACACGCTGGCCACGACACAACAAAACTTCACGGTCCAGTTGATCATCATCGGCACCACTGATTTCTGAACGTCTTGAAGTCACAGCAATACATCGTGCAATTGGAGAATTTAATGATTTCAACATATGTCTGTTATGGAAGGAGACCAAATTATTTGTTGGAAACATGTCAACTGCTGCATTAAATAAATCCCTTTCTCCAAGATGCAACCTGATATCAGCCCGTGACATAAGAAACTCCCAATCATCAAGAACAGGTTCTGCATTTCTTATGTTATTGAGGACTCGACGAAAACAAGATTGTTTCTCATCGCTCCCTTGTTGGAGAAATATTGTGTCAAGAGTGACAACAGTATTGAATTTTTTCCACAATACATTCCCTGCTGTATTACCTGCATACAAAGGCTTATCTCTCATAGGAGGTAGCTGGCCAAGGTCACCCACAAGGATCATGGATCTACCACCAAAAGGACAATTCTTTTTATCTGGAAATGCTTCTCGTAATCGAGCATCTATTTGCATGAATAACCTTGATCCTAAAAAGCTCATTTCATCAATTAATATATATCGAATGTGCCTCATTTCCTCTTGGAATAGTGCCAATAAATGACCCTGTAGTGGTTTCATATCTCTAATTGGGATTTTCAAAGCAGAGTGTATTGTTTTTGCATGTATATTGAAAGCAGCTATTCCTGTTGGGGCAAGAAGAAGCAAAGGACTTTTCCCATTACTTGACAAATTAGAAAGAGCCTCAGAAATACACTAGATAAGGAAAGACTTGCCAGTGCCTGCAATGCCTTGAATAATCATAAGAAGAGCTTCACGAATCTCATATTCAGCAGAATGCCTTAAAACGATTTCAAAAGAAAGTCGTTGTTTTTCTGCCAATGAATCCGGAGAGACAAATGTTCTATTTGAAAGGTCACCAACATCACCCCTTGATATTGCATTCCTTATAAAATTAATAGCTTCTTCGGCCACATCATCAGAAATAGTTGTACCTTTCCAGTCAAAGGATATATCAAAATCCCTTCGACCAAGGGTGTGAAGATCAAAAACATTGACACTATTTGGTGGAACCAAGTGAGAGAAAAGTTGCCACTCTTGAAAATCATCTTCAAGATTCATTTCCTGGTTAGCAAAATCACCATCTTCTCCATCTTCAATATTTTCATCAATTGATGGATTTCGATCAACATGCCAAGCTCGATATCGGAAATTCCTCCAGTTTTCAACAATAATTTCAGTTGAAAGCCCAATCTCTGTAGAAATGTCACGAAACGGCTTGTACAAGAGCAATTCTGACCAACAAAACGTTTCAAATTCCTCTGAATCCTCACCAGGAATAGAGTAAAACCGTGGCCACACCCGAACAATTGCATAAGCATCTCTTGGCCTCCATGGATCTTTTTTACGGCTGCTCTCATAGGTCCAAGATCTCGCTGTTTTTATCAAAGATAGATGGTCAAGGAAAGAAGGTCTCTTCTGATAATTTTGAACAAATGTATTCTCAGATGAACAGTGTAGGCCATCCCTTGAAATTTTTCTGAACACCTTTCTCCCAACATTTAAGGAAACAAATTGTCGACTGCACACAACAAGAGGCAACTTAAGCAACATATGACATGTTTCTTGTGCCCCAATGTCGCGTTCAACGACTGTTTCTGCAAGAAACCTCCTGTAAGCACATAAAGCATGATCCTCAGAGGCAAAAGAATCTGAAATTCTAGTTAACATATCATGATAGCTTTCAGACCTTCTCTCTGCTTTTGATGCATACTTAGCAATATATTTCAGGACAGCATGCCGAGGAAGCACTGGTTGGCAATCAACATTTGCACGCCACATTGTTAGAAGGTAAATGTTATGTACATTGAGCCTATCATCATTTCTTGCTGGTTCATATTTTTTTCTTCCTTGATCATCTATGAACAATCTTGATTCCCCAGAAAGATCCCATGGGGCATTGTACTGACAAGCGAGAATAGTGCCTTTTTTGCGCAAACAAGAATCTACACTACACTTTGTGTGCCTTTGGACACGGTTCAACAATTCTTCATAATCATTATGAGGATTGCAAGAGAAAATCTGATCAGTATTCAGTAGGCAAGGGTCATCATTGAGACTTCTTGGAACCATTATATTGCGATGATGTATTTCACGTGGATTCCATGCAGTTACATAATTGTCAAAGAATCTCTTTGCATGTTGCAAATCATAATCATTTGACCAATCAAGTCTTTCCATGTCAGGAGCTCCTTGCAACCATAGGAAACCATGGATATGTGCTGACCCTCTATGTTGCCACTCATATCTGGAAAAAATGAACACAGAGCTAATATGAAAAATATCAATGGAAAATAAATAAGAAATTGACAATGAATAGAAAATAAATTCAAGAAAACAGACCTGTACCAGAAGTCTTTAGCTTTAAGATATTTTTGGATAACTTCCTCTCGAAATATATTGAATCTATGGTGCATAAATGTGGCAATAATATGAGGGTACTGGATAACATTTTCAACCTTCATACGATGCTCATTTAAGGAACGAGAATGTGACGGTGCAGGCATGAGGCTATGCAGCTCTGGCCACTTTGTGTCGGCTGCACTCAAAGTAAAGAACAAAGATGGACATCCCAACTGAGTAATCATGTCAGTCAATTCATCTCGACATTTAGTCCAGTATGCCCTTGTACCTCTTAGACAAGACCCAAACCGCATAAGATGCTCAGCCAACTTATTATTTGGTAAATCAGAAAGTTGCCGACGCAACTCATCAATTGTTGTCGGTGAGTTATCATGTAAATTTTTCTTCACAAAAACTGAAGCAGTTGCTTGGCTACGATGCCTCATTATCATGTTCAACAGGAAATATCGGAAGCGAGGATGGCTTCCAAACCTCTGATCATAGTATCTAAGAAGATGCAATGCATACTCATGAAGTTCAACAGTACATATGCGTGGTTGCAACCAATCAGCAGCACCAGTGGGGAACAATGTGGGGAATTCCATATCCAATAACCCCTCAGTATTATATTCATTCACTGGAGACGTTCCAATACTGGGCCAATCCATTTCATCAACATCTGAAGAATCAACATTATCAAGAAATGCTCTAATTTCTTCCACTTCTCTCTGTTCATTGGGTAGGCGAGCAATAAAAGACGAAGGATGAGAGGGCAAATGGTTAAGAGGAAACCCTTCATTATTACCTGCACTGAACTCAGGTTCTGCAATGTCACAATCAACAAATTTAAGCCTGGAGGAGACATCTGTTGATCTTTCAGGCAGAGCATTCACTGAATCATAGTCAATCACAACATCTCGATAATATGGATCACGTTCAATTTTGAAACGCAATGCATCCATAACGCGGGATCTTTTTACATAACATTCATAATGTTTAGACTGAGCACCATGTCTCCTCACAATCAGAAAGTCAAGATCTTCAACATGGTGCGGAAGTCTTTGTGCAATTGTTGAAATATCTTGGGGAAAGCTAATTGTGTGTCCGCTATACTTATATTGCCCACCTCGAGCATGTGTCACTTGCAAAATAGGATTTACACGTGCTATTAACATTTCTTCAACTTGAGTAAGAACTCTTAAAATATGAGGTTGCTCGCCAGGATCCATGTTATTATAGCCACAAAAATGATGCGAACCTCTTTCATTCTTACATCGTCTGCAAACAGGTCCTTCAACATCTCTCAAAACGTGGATTCCAGGATATGATTCATTGCAAATGTGGCACATTTGGACAAATGACAAGCTATCTAGCTTTTCTCGAAATCTTTTATGCACTACAATCATATTTTCATCAAAATAAATATGATTTGTATTGGTTGGAGCATGTCGAGAATGATGTGGAATAGTATAATTTCTTCTAAGATTTATTTGATTTTCAGCACCACGAGACTCCCTCCCCAAATTTGAAACATGTGGAACAAATCTACGACATGGCGTTTCCAAATGTGTGGTCTGCATTTCTGGAACCTAAGAGTTTCCAAAGGTTTCTTCAGCATAATTTAAAAAAAAATTGAATGTCCAAATAATTAGAATTGAAAAAATGGAAAAAAGAAATTAATTCATTCAATATTTACATTTGTTTCGCGATGTCGATGAAGTGTATGAGATGGTTTCTCTTCACTTCTAACATCAGTAGATTGAACATTTGGCGATTTAGTTTCGACGCCTCCATTCAAATTAGTTGTTTCCTGTTAAAACAAATCAAATTTTTTTATAAAAATAAATGTCAAAAAAAGATAGATTTGTAATGTTACACTTAACAATAAATGAAAAAAAGGGGGAAAATACCAAATGCATTCAAAATTTACATTTTTCTGGCGATCTGGATGAACGCTATGCGATGGTACCTCTTCAATTATAACATCAGTAGACGGAACATCTACGAAGTTAATTTGTATGCCTCTATTGAAATGAGTTGTCACCTGTTTGAAGAAAAACAAAATATGCACCAAAAATTCAAATAAAGAAAAACCAAATCAAACACATTGAACATTAACATTAGTTTGTCGATTTGATTCTCGACGACAATGTAGTGGAAGGATATGATGTGCTTCATATTCAAATCTCATATTAAGAGATGGACGACGCGGGGAGAAAATTTCTAGACCTCTATTAAAATGAGGTGTATCCTACTCCAAGAGAATAAAATACCTTTTCACTAAAGAAATGTAAATACAGGAATGTAATAAAACAACCACTATTGCATGAACTGTAAAGATATCATTGGATTACCTCCATTGTTCCACGCGAACTGCTATCAAGGATGACTGCTTCTGTTCGTCGGACAACATTATTTTTAGAAGGGAGATTGGAAGAGACGACGTTTCGATGAGCTGGATCCATATTATCAAACAAATGGCCAATCAAACTATCATCCAAGTCACCACATACAATGTCATCATTCCCTCCACCATGGATATTTTGCAACCTTTGGCCTTTCTCAGAAGATGCAATTGCAGAGACAGAAGGGTTAGGGTGAAGATTTTCATCAACGTTATGAATATCATGTTTCTCCCTATTGCGAGATGTTTCCTCAATATTATGAAAATTTTCAGGAGAGCGTTGAAAAACAGAATTATGTTGAGGAGGAGCATATTCTGGCAACGAACTACCAAGCGGAAATGTTCTTTCCATGATATCATCCACAGTACGATACCTAGGAGGAACCATAAAATCGTTTTGAAGAGTTGTTTCAGTCGTTCTTCTACGATATTTAGCTCTTCTATGTTCATTTATTGTGTCCTTATTTTGTTGGTACCGCAAACGACGACTTTCATTAGACTTGTCACGCGATGCAGGTGAGCTATTCCTTTTTCTTGTACGTTTGCTTGTACCTTCAGACGACATGTCTACAACAAATAATAAAATATTTGTTATAGAAGAGTAAACATGGAACATATATAATATATGCAATATAAATTAACAAAAAAGGATGAAAAAGGAACACATTTTTTTTCCACCCACAAAACAAATTAAAATCGTTCACGTTATTTTTTCCAACAAAATGGCTAAAAAGAAAATTGGATTTTTTGAAATGGCCAAAACAAAAAAGGATTAAATACCTTGTATCATATTATTACTGTAATGGGGAACATTCACAAGATTAAAATTCTAAATATTTATATGAATTTGAAATATATCTAAATAGTTGGAACTATATACCATAAAAAAAACCTAAAGATATAACATTGTTTGAGAATCAATGACAAAAAACTGATGGAAACACCATGTATAGAATAAGTCACAGTAATTAAAATTATAGAAACAGAGAGAAATGGATAACATCCAAACACATTCAAATGCAATGAACAGGACACAAAAAAAATAAATATTTTTCGAGCAAATTGCAATGGAATTTAATGTACAACATCCGTTACATACACATATAGAAGACACCCCCTCAGAATGGAGCCATATAAATATCCATAGTCTTAGCATACATACCCAAAAGTATGCAAAGTAAATAAAACCATAAAAGAAATATTTTCCACGACGGCAGAGAGAATACAAAATGGAAAATAGCCTAAGACTCCATGTCTACATCTAATGGTGGAATCTCATCTATGGAATCCATACGCGGAGCAATTGCAAAGACATTTCCAGACTCGATCAAATCGTTGCAATCCTGCAACGTTGGAGACCAAAATCCATTCATTTGTTCATTAGTTGAATTATCAATATCTACTGGGAAGCAAAGGCCAGCCATCATGTCATATAACACAAAAGGAACTTCACTGCATTTGCACATAATAACCACACCTTGGATTGTTCGAAGAGGAAGATAACCAGGACATTTCATATTTATATCTATAGACATTTCTTCCAACAACTTCCATCTAAAGCCCCAATCATCCTCAAATTAATCAGTTCTTCGTTCACTACACGGGTGACCAAATTGAAAATTATCTATTTCTTCAATTGACCACACAGAAGTGGAGCCATCATTGATAAGACATATCAACTCATTCTTGCATACTGCCAATGACATACACCGAATGTCAGTGATTGGAACAAATGAAAATCCCCAGTCATTTTTTATCACATCAAACCAATAGATTGTATACCCATATCGAGGATAATCTTCATACTCTGTGTCGAGGTAAAGCCAAAACAATTTACTTCTATAAAACACTCCATTTTGAGGGGGTGAGGTGCCACCAAATGGAAGATCAGCCCTTCGCCAAAACCTATAAAGACTACTGTAAACATAAAATTTAGACTGAATTCTATCATAGATATGTTTTAGAACAACCCAGTCATATTTGTTGCTGCTGACATTCTCCAATAACGAAAAGAAGCCCCAGTCTCCAATTCGTATTCGCCCAATGTTTTTTAAGGCCTTTGTAAATGGATTCATCACAAAATAGTTTCGTGAATGGGAGAATTCTGTTGGCAAGGATAAAACCACCATTGGTCCAATAGTAGACTCCACCTTGTAACTTGAATCTATGAATTGCAAATGAAAACGAGATATCCGCCCATTCTGGTTAAGGTATTCAGCAGCAAAATAATTGTCTTCATCATTGACGAAAGGAACCATAAATCCAAATTCATCTGTACAGATATGCTTGCAACGCAATAAGAAACAAGGATTTTGCAAAACAGTCTTCCATTGCTGACAAACAGTGCTAAACTTTATGACAACCGATAAAGGGAGCCAAAGGAAGACAATCTAAAGAATTTCAAATGGAATACAACTCCAAATAGCTGGATCCATCATAAAACAAGGAAATCACCTAACATAAAAGAAAACAGACGTGATATCAACAAAACAACTTTCAATTAATGGTGAATAGAATAAGCAACATAGAAAAGCAATTTTCCATCTACAAATATAGTAACGTGCACATATACATAATGTATAAAACGATATGATCGACAAGAACAACAAGATCCTCCTCCAAGATGGGAGGTGTAATAATACTAATATTACAATTACAAAGCTTTTTGTTTACTTATGAAATGTATTTTATGTTTTTTTTTACTTATTAAATGTATTTTATGTTTTTTTTAATAGTTGCATAAAAAGTATTCAGATATTAAAGGCTCGGATACGTTTGTTATAATAAAACAAGGGCACCACATTGCTAATTTTTAAATTGAAAATGCTCCGCAGATTGATTGTTATAATATATATATATATATATATATATATATATCAAAAATCTCCTTAAAAAGGCTTACGAAATGTCAAAAATAAGATGTATTGACAGAATTGCATCATGTGTAGCATAGTGGTTAGATGGTTTCCCACTAGGGGGAAATACTAGTCGTATAGACAAGGTGTTGCTCGACAACGACAGCGCCATTTGACGTCCAGAGTAGGTACACGGTCAAGATAGTATGCTCGGAGTTCTCTATGTGCATCCCTTTCATGAATATGGATGAGGAGATTCATCCAATTTCTTATCCGTTGCAGTAGTTGTATTGTGGGGCGCAACCGGTAAAGAGGCAAAGTAGGTGGACGCAGGAATCGCTCCTGTACATTAAGAAGTGCAGCTTCTTGTTCATTGATTTCTTTGCAAAATTGTCGAAGCTGTGAGATATATCTACGATCCATTATGTTCCTGCAAGGAAATTGAAAGCATGTTGAAACCCTATTCACTAATTTGTCTTCAAAGGGAATCTGGGTATAAATTTTATGCTTCACTCTCTATCCGCAGTGAAAGCGGTAGCTATTCGATTGGTGCCTCGTACACCATCGAAACAGAACACAAACTCATCAGTTCAATTTTCTATTAATAAATTATTAGTTAAAGAAAGCAATTTTCTATAGAAAAGAAATTTCCATCTACAAATATAGTAACATGCACATATACACAATGTATAAAACGATATGACCCACAAGAACAACAAGTTTTTCTCGATTGTTTAAATTACAATTTTTTTTTTTTAATAATTTAAATTGGTAATTAATAATTAAAGGTATTTTACAAAAAGCTAAAGAAATATTTATTTTTATCTAAATATATTTGCAATCAATTTTTTTAAAGTAATAATTACATTTGTTTTTAATAATAATTTATCATTCATATCTTAGATTTTTTAAATTATCAAATTTTTTATAATAGTTTTAATTAATAGTTAATAATAAAATTTATTTTAAAAGATGGTAAAGAAATATTTTTTTTCTCTTAATTTAATTTCAATTAATTTTTTTAAATCAATAATTAGATTTATTTTAAAACATGAGAAGGAATGATTTTTTTTTTTTTTTGGTGTAAATTCAATTTTAATAAAAAAATTTTATGGGTCCAATTTAAATAAAAAAATTAATATTACTAATATAAATATTAAAATATTAGAATACTATTAATATATATTATTACTAATATATATTAATATTATTATAATATTAGAAATAATCATTATTAAAAATCCATAAAATTTTATGTATTTTTATTTTAAAAACATAAAAATTTAAATTAAATAATTTAAAATTTTATGTATTTAAGTTAAAAATAGAAAAAAATATTTAAATAAACCTAAGTGTATTTAAAAAAAAAAAAACAAATATACCTTCTTTTTAATTTGATACACAATTTCATAATTGAAAAAAGTAAATAGATATTAAAATAAATGAATTAGACCATCAAAATAATTAAGTTAAATATTTTTAAAACTAAGATATCTTTTAAAATATAAAATTTATTTTATAGAATTAAATCTCATTTTTTTAAATAAAAAATAATTTTTTAAATTAATAGTTGATTGGCAATTTTTAAATTAAATTAATAATTCAATCTAAGTTGATTGGGATGTTTACACATATTTTTTAAATTAAGAAAAAAAAAGATTTATGATTTCATTACATAAGCCAAAACTATTTTGCAATCATTATTCTAAATAAAAAAATGTAAACGCACAGAGAAATGAGAAACGGGAATAATCACTTGTTTAGCGAGGGCCGAGCTCCCAATAACCCGAGCTGCCGCCCTTTCCTGGGGCAGCGATTTAGAGAGCTATGTATTCGTTCCACCTGATCAAATTTCAAAATGATTTAGCCCATTATTTTGGATTTATATATGAATCAAACAGATTTTGAATGCTAATGTATTTTTAAATTAAGAAAAAAAAAAGATTTATGATTTCATTACATAAGCCAAAACTATTTTGTAATCATTATTCTAAATAAAAAAATGTAAACGCACAGAGAAATGAGAAACGGGAATAATCACTTGTTTAGCGAGGGCCGAGCTCCCAATAACCCGAGCTGCCGCCCTTTCCTGGGCCAGCGATTTAGAGAGCTATGTATTCGTTCCACCTGATCAAATTTCAAAATGATTTAGCCCATTATTTTGGATTTACATATGAACCAAACAGATTTTGAATGCTAATGTATCATTCTAAAAACTTTGAAACGCACACCATTATACACAGCCTCTTTAATCAAATTGATGACATACTAATAAAAAAGTGATTTACCATGGTAAAATAAAATAGGTTATGACAGTATTTAATGGTTGAGGTAGGCCTCAACCAGATTACTCAAACTAATTATTACCTATTCACTATAAAATAAATTTTAATAAGCAAAAAGTGTGAACAAACTAAACCATAAGAAGGAAAAGTTTAGTTTTGAAATTCCTGCCCCCTTTTTATCAACGAACTTAATGCAACTAATTCCATCCCATCTAAGTTTTGCAGGTTAATCACATTTCTGTATTTTTACTTGGATTCTTTGAATCTTAAACAGTGAACATCCTTCTTTACTGAGATGGAAATCTAAACTTCCAATCTTACTTCAAAATGAATATAAATAATTTTAATAAAAACTAAAACGTTGTAATCATCCTGAAGCAAGCTATTTCTGACATATATTTCTTCATTTTTTATAAATTTAATGTAACAGTATAATTGTAAAAAGATGAAAGATTGTTCGAAAATATTCAAATAAATTTCAACAATTTTTTTTTGCTTTTCTGGATTTTGACCATAGTAAAGCAAAGAAAAGAGTTTATTATATCAAATCGGACTAAGTATTTGGTGAATATATGGAATACGTCGGTGAACATATTATGTCAAATCGGAGTCAGGTATTTGGTGAATATATGGAATACGTGGGTGAACATATAATTATGAGATCATAGTTACTTAATGCATCGCTCAGTTCTGTCTTCTGTGTGAAATATGGACAGAGCACGAGTCCTGGCGCTAATACGTTGATCTATAGCCTTTGTAAAAATCTAAGGAAAAATATGTCGAAATGAAAAGAAATATATTCACTTCAAATGAATTAGGTGAAATGAAAAGAAATATATTTACTTCAATTGAATTCGGTGAGCAAAAGTATATCGTCCGCATGTAGCAGATCATTTGGATTTCCATTTACAGAAACTGAGAATAACCCTACTGGTATGCATTCTAGATGAGAAAAGCTAATCGAGAAAGCAATGTGAGTGAAAGTAACACGAGTCTTATTCATTCTTTGAACAAAGGCAAGTATTTAAACTTCTGTGAGAAAATCTGACTTGTCATACGAGAATACGGGATTTTGCACGTCTCTTTTGCGAATGAAAAAGAAAAAAATTGAAGGAAAAAGTCGAAAGTCTACAGAAGGTTTAATATTATTACTATTACTATAGACATGAATCATTGGAATACGTGGGTGAACATATAATTATGAGATCATAGTTACTTAATACATTGGTGATCCTATGTTCCTTGCATCGAGTTTTTTTATTGGTTTAGCTACTGAATGAATCATTACGTCACTTACAGCAAAAGACTTGCTCTACACAAAACTGTTCCAAAAAGAGCGTCTCTATACACAGATGCACAGAAGTAGCAAATACGAATGTATATGCTTACCGATTAAACGCAGAAACGCAGAAAAACTGTTATCAACTCGACCAAACCTCGTCGGAATCCTTTGGCACCGAGTTCGCTCTTTCCAGTGGGAAATCACCTAAATATGCTTTCCTTCGATCCACCTTCTTCAACAAGCCGCTCACCTGCTCGCTCTCGCCCACGTTCATTTACCCATTAACATTAATGTTGCATGAGAAACGTCTGCGCTGCCTGCTCCACCTTTGAGGATGAGCTGCCACCTTTTCTTCCGCGCTCCACGTTTGAGGATGAGCTGCCACGTTTAATTGAGAATATGTGGTTAATGGCTGGGTATACAAAGTTTTAAAACCGTTCGAAGGATGGCGGGTGCAGGTGGCGGGCGTTTCATTCAGAATTTGAACAATCGGATGATTATACAATTTTTAAAAACACGTTTAATTCTGATACAGACACGTTTAATTATATATTTTTAAAGCCTAAATGTATACAAATTTGAGAATATGTGGTTAATGGCTGGGTATAAAAAAATTTAAAACCGTTCGGAGGATGGCGGGCGCAGGTGGCGGGCGCACGTTTCATTCAGAATTTGAACAATCGGATGATTATACAATTTTTAAAGATACGTTTAATTCTCATACAGACACGTTTAATTATATATTTTTTAAAGCCTGAATGTATACAAATTTTTAAAACCGTTCGGAGGATGGCGGGCGCAGGTGGCGGGCGCACGTTTCATTGAGGATGGCGGGCACAGGTGGCGGTCAACAAATGGCACAGTAAATTTTTAATCTAGATTTGTAAAAAATTAATTTAAGTACGGTTTAAACACCTGATTTAGATATGCAAGGAAGTTAGTGGGGTAGATTTCATCCATCGATTTAGTGGCGACGACCAGAATATACTAGCATCTTCCAATCCTGACCATCAGATCAAAAAAATTAATTAGCCTAATCACAAAACATGCTCCTTCCGACAGGGGGTTACGCCTATCGGCGTAAATTATCCAAAATAGATTTAATTAATCATATATATATATTCTCTAGTTTAGTTTATAGATTAAATATATTTTTTTAATTATTTAAAATAAATTTAATTAATCATATAAATTTAGCCTAGTATAATATATATATATATATATATATCAGTTAAAAAGTTAGAATAGCTCATAAATATATTTTTAAATATACAAAATTATTTAACTCTTTCTATATTTTAATTGAAAAATCATTTCATTTATAAATTAAACTAAGCTCATTATAATTTTTAAATATATAAAATTATTTAATTTTTCTTATTTTAATTTTTTTTCTAAATTTTAACATAAATCAATTAAAAAACTTTAAAACTCAATCTGTTTAAAATTTTAAATACAAAAATATTAAAAAAACCAAAGCCATGAAATATTTCTTCTACAGTCATAGCAATGTAGGTTTTCAAAGCAAAGTAGAAAACGTGGAGCATTTATGGTACGCTTCTCGCACAAGTTTAAGAACTTCAATTCTAGATTTGACTGGATATGGCTAAATTCCGCTTATTAAAAAATGTTCACTTAAAACTGTTCATATAAAACACGAAACGGTTGTCGTCACCTTTAGAAAATTGATATTGTTTCAATGGTTGATTTTAATGAATTTGCATAAGTACGTTTTGCTTTACTAAAAGGAGTTGTTTTTAGTGAGACTTTTTGGAATTTTTTGTGTTGGAATTTGGTGGAATAATTTGAGCTGAAATTTTGATTTGTGTTATTTAAACTTATCTTTTCACTGTATATATGGATTTATCACTCTCAAAAACCCTAGGGTACTTCTATTGTGCAGGGGTTATCCATCAAACTTGTGATTTCAATAAATTCATGTCAGATTTTAGAGAAATTAGACAAGAAAGATCCACGAGAAAAACTTCCAAAAATTACAACTCGTTACCAAAATCACATTTCTAACATGTACTTCCACACACCATAAATGAAATATCAGATTTAAATGTAAGCATAGAATTTAGAAAGGGGCATATTTGAGTAAGATAATTATTTTCTAATATTAAAAAAATAATTGTAATTAGTTGAGTAAAAATAAGTTAATAATAGATTTATTTTTTTTGGTTGAATTGTGATTAATCTGCTTAATATTTTGGTTTCGGGGTTAGCTTCCCATGGAGAATTTCCAAAATTTTTGAAGATTTTAATTACATGCAATATTATCTTCTTAATACCCAAAATCACCAATACCAAGTGTATGAAACTACTATTATTGATCTAACAATTTTCGCTCTTTCATAACTCAAGTTTTTACTTAATAATATGGCTCAAACCATATGTTGTCCCCCTATTACCAAGGTCTACGTCTAGACTCTAGGGGTATGCATCCCTAACCAAGTCTTACAAGTATATGCCCATATAAACATAGTATACAAGTAGTTTAAATAATTTTCATCTCCATTTCTTTTTTTTGCCCATTTTTGTTGTCTCAACACTTAAGGTGGAATCCTCTCACCTTGACACTTGCTCACACACAATGTTCTCATTCTCTTTCATCATAACCAACACCCTAAACTAGTTTCCATCTATGTTGGATTTACTCTCTGCTTCATGTGCTAAGCAAATGATCTTCTATCATATCCTCGGTTGTCCATGAATTTCTCTTAGCCCCTTAGCAACTTGACCATACACTATAGTTATTTATTCACCAAATAGAAGCTTCTCCTTTTTGTTCTTTCATTTGGTTTTGATACCACTTGTTAATATTAAAAACAATACGAGATAAGCCCATGCTGTGTAGAGCAGTCAGTGATGGGGTGCACTGTTAAGGAACTCTGTTTGCAAGGTCACCGGTTCAAAACCCGTGGGTGGGATGGGAGGAGAAAAAATGGAAAGATTAGGATTAGTCTAAACTACCCAAAAAAATAAAAAAACAACAACAATACCAGATAAATAATGATAACAATCACTCATAGCAACAACACACATAAATCATTCACACCATGATTTACGTGGAAAACCCAAACTAGGGAGAAAATAGCCTAACAATAGATCTATTCTTGTTTGGGTTAAATGCAACACTTTTGCCCTAAACAAGTGAGCCTTCCACTTGCTCCACTATGGCACATTATAGTGGAGAATCTCAAACGTTATAAAGGATTTAGCTAGATATAATACCATGATCTTACTTCCACATGTCACCAACACTAGGTTCATCGTAGCATCAATATTGAGAAAACCTTTCCTCTTTCATCGAGACATATTTAATTAACAATCCCCCATTTAAACTTTACTGGTAAGATTCTTTGGATCTAATAAAAAAAATTTACATGCTTTCCTCCCTGATAATTTAGTTCTACATCTATATTTTATTAGTAGGGTTATGTTCTCCTAATGAGGTCTTACAATTGTATGCCCATATAGTTGTAGTTTATAAAGTTTCAATCTCTAAAGTTTACCTATCATCCTTCAACATTGGTTATTTCCATATTTATTCTCAGTTCATGGTGCAATATTTCTTTCTCCATTCATGTTTCAATTATTGGCTATAGGTAGGTGTCAAAATGCATTGCCTAGAGGAAAGTGTTTTCTAATTGTTACGTCCCTCGTACATAACCTAATTGATTATGTATCTAGACCATTTGTTTGGATGACTACTATAAATTTTAAGCATAGATATATATTGTTTTCTTCCATAGGTTGTTGCTAGGAGAGGAGGGAATACAATATGTAACGATTTATTGGCTTGGAAGACAAGATAATGATGTTTCATTGGATCAACTAGAGAATCTAATTCTGTGCAATTGAGGTAAGATGCCATGGAATATGTTATTAGCGCTTGAATTTTTTTATGGTAGATGTCTTCCTCTATCAAATTGAAAATGAAATACCTAACTTAGAGTGAGTGATATAAACTAGCATGAGATCATTGATTGGCATTGGAGAAGCCTTATGAAAAATGGCTTATTTTTTCATAAGTGCTAGTACCTTTTATTGATGATATTAGAGGGAAACGGATAGCCTAGTAAACACTACAACATTGCAATGTGACTAGCACTAGTTGCTAGAACTTGTAATTCATGATCCTTTAAAAATAATATTGCACCCATTAACATTGCTTCCATAGCTCATATACTTTGCAATACTATAGTAAAGCACATAATAATTGTTAAGTAGTAGAGTGGAATGAATGATGAATGATGTTATAGAATAAATGTTGACTAGGGAATAGATGTTAATTACTGGTAGCTACTATATGGTGATTATTAGTAGTTTGTGGATTCTAATTACTAACAATTAATAAAATAATTGTATGTAATTTCCAACAAGTATAATTAGAACATAAATTATGTATGATTTGGTTATAATTATTTATTGCATTTGAGGTTGGAGTAAAATAGAGTGTGTGAGTTTTAAGTTACAAAGTTTTAAAAAATTCTCCAAAATTCTTATGTTACTATTCAACTCTTCTGTTGGTTGAGAGCATAGAGACTCTATGATATATTATAATCATTACGTGTTTAAGTAACATAATTAACATGCTTAGACTGTAAATTTTTCTTTAGTATGCTTAGAGTGTATGCTTTCCTCTAAAAAGGGTTTTCCCTATGAAAGTGGTGCAATCTTTCGTTTTAAATTATTTTTAGTTTATTATGTGTAATTACTTGTTTAATTTTTCTATATCTCTTCTCTCATTGTTTAATTAGTTTGAGTGGAAGTTTCCATAGAAGAAATTATTGTTACAAGGAAATAGAGAGCACGTACAAATTATAATTAAGAAGCTTAATGACACTAGGTTTAACTTGTGAAAGTTCAGTTTGGAGGATCATCTCATAGATTGAGATCTTTGCAATCAAACTCATTAGTATGGAAGATGAATAATGGGTGGTTTTAGACAAAAAGACTTATGGATCTTTGCTTTGATGATTTTTTTCTTAAGAAAATGTTGGAAAATTTTTACCAAGACATGTCTCTAGCTAATAGATGTCTTTTTGTGGAAAATGCTATTTTCCTTTAAGAATGGGAAATGTTCATTCTCTAGATGAGCACCTGAGTTCACTTAATATTATTGTGAATTAGTTGATGTTATTTGAAGTGAATATGGATGAGGGGGAGTATTATATGACTCTTTTTTGTTCTTTTTCATGTTCATGGTACGTCTTGGTAATGGAAATTGGAAGCACTATAAAGATATTAGTGATTCATAAGGTCATGATTTATTTACCTAAGAGGAGTTTTTCAATCTAGTCATGATGATTAAGATGTTTAGGGAAGATTAAAAGAGAAAGGAAAGGAGTGAAAACATTATATCCAATTCCTAAAAAAAGAAAGTCCTAAAAAGCTAAGGATAAATATTTGATACACAACAAGGTCAATTATTTGAAAGGAGACTACAAATGAAAAAATAAAAATAGGAAGGAAAAAATGATTTTTACGATGAATCTAGAGCTTCTTCTCATATGAATCCCCATCCACACTAGTTATCAATTTATGAATAATATAATGGTAGGATGATATTCCTTGTGATTATTCTTCACTTAGCATATTTGAACATGTTAGAGTCTTGATTAGAATCATTATGGTAGAATGAATGGGATCAATGAACCTTTGCATGTTTCATGTTTCTCACTAGGGAACTATGGTTCTCATTAAGGGTGTTCATGTGGTAATTTGTTCCATATTTATGTTTGTACCATTCACTGTAACTAGTATTCAATTTCTAAAATGGAGAGATTTTGATCCGAATAGAAAATGACATCCACCCATGGTATTCATCTACCCATATTATCCATCCACCGTTGGAATTTACCCATGGTATTGTAAATGGCATCGACCCATGGTATTCATCCACCCATTGTATTTATTCACCCATGGTATTGTAGGTGACATCTATCCATGATATTCATTCACCCATGGTATGTATCCACTCATGGTATTCATCCACACATGGAATTTACCCATGGTATTGTAAGTGGTATCTACCCATGGTATTGACCCATGGTATTGTAAGTGGTATCTACCCATGGTTTTGACCCATGGTATCTACCATGGTATTGTAACTCAAAAAATGCTATAAATAACAAGCCTCAGTTTGTAAAAGGACATATTGTCCATCACAATGTAGCTTCTACAATTATTCTTTGTTTTAATAAAACAAGTTTCTTTGTGATTTTATTTGCTTTGTGTTCTCTATTTTTTTTTCTGGCATTCTAATTTTGCAGATCTTGTCAGATCCATTTCAATTTTTTTTAGATCTTGGGGGCCTCCCCTCAAGATCTGGATCAATGGTATCAGATTCAGGTTACGCCTCCATGGGAATGAGGGTTTGAAACATATTTTAGTTTCAACGTTTTGCAGCAATATTCAGCAAACTCCATGAATTGTGTTTTGGGCGGCGAGTTTGCAGATCAGATTTGAAACTTTTGGTGAAAATTTTACGAAAACAAAGACCAGATCTGGATTCCTTCTGAGAAAATACTCAAATTCATAAAAAAAAAAGTCGGCCGAATTGGAGTTCGGATGAGGGAGATATCGCTGATTCAAAATCAGCAATGTTGTAGCAATTTTTCTGATGAAAATTCATGAACGACGGATCTCCTATCATTTATTACAATTTTCAGTAGTAGATTTCAGATAAATGGTTACATATATGCACTCCAATTTAAAACTCACTTGATTTAAAAAAAAAAATTGGTCGAATCGGAGTCCGGACAAGGGATTTATCGCTGATTCAAAATCAGCTATTTTTTCAGAAATTTTGTGATGGCGGGACAGTTCTAGGACCAATTTGAGAGTCCAGGGTCTTTAAATATCGATTTCAAACACACCAGAAGATGCATAATGATCATTCCATTTCCAGAAATAGGTTATAATAAATATTTTGAGTTATATTGACTGAGTTATGCGCATTTTAAATTTGGAGCAGCATTTGGAGCGAGTTCCCTTTGGAGACGTGCCCTCCCACCCCACTTTAGTAGGCACCTGCTTCACATTCATCAGTTTCAGCATAGCATAATTAGGTTTGGGTTATTTGGAGATGTGCCCTCCCACCCCAAGCTATGTAGGCACTTGCTAATTCATCAACAATCAGCATCACGGTTATGGGTCAACCGCACAAAACAATTCTCATCGAAGTCCATTTGCTAGGCCGCACATTGTTAGTAGCACAGTTGGTTACAAGAATTAAAAGGTATCTCTATCCTTGGATCTTCATTTTTCATGGTTTTGGTTCATCCACAAACCCACACTTCATTGAAGTCCATTTGCTATGTCACACACTGTCAATATCACAGTTGGTCATAAGCATTACAGGATATCTCTATCCTAGGATCTTCGTTCATCACAGTTATGGATTAACTACACAAAACCCTTCTCTTTAGTTTCTCTTCATATTCAACAAAGGCTTCTCAGGAGGGAACTTTACGCAATGGGGACCATTGCTTCTTAAGGAGGGAGGAATGATCCGAATGGAAAATGGCATCCACCCATGATATTCATCTACCCATGTTATCCATCCACCGTTGGAATTTACCCATGGTATTGTAAATGGCATCGACCCATGGTATTCATCCACCCATTGTATTTATTCGCCCATGGTATTGTAAGTGACATCTATCCATGATATTCATTCACCCATGGTATGTATCCACTCATGGTATTCATCCACACATAGAATTTACCCATGGTATTGTAAGTGGTATCTACCCATGGTATTGACCCATGGTTTTGACCCATGATATCTATGCATGGTATTGTAACTCAAGAAAGGCTATAAATAACAAGCCTCAGTTTGTAAAAGGACATACGGTCCATCACAATGTAGCTTCTATAGTTATTCTATGTTTTAATAAAACAAGTTTCTTTGTGGTTTTATTTGCTTTGTGTTCTCTCTTTTTTTTTCTGGCATTCTAATTTTGTAGATCTTGTCAGATCCATTTCAATTTTTTTTAGATTTTGGGGGCCTCCCCTCAAGATCTGGATCAGATTTCATGGATGTACAAGTTCATAATTGTAACCTATATCCGCCTCTCATCATCATGCTTTCTTTGTACTTGAACAAGCTCTCACCTTAACAAGAAAAAAACATGCGAAGAATAAAAATTCTATGGAACCCATGATTGGACCAAATAGGTGAGAAGAGCCTACATACGATGAAAAAAAAAAACGGTCTTGTAAATGGATTAAAGCATTGTTCTCTTGAATTTGAATTTTTTTATGCATTGTGTAGATGGAAAACACAACCATGTTCAAAATTTTATTCTAGTTCCTATAAGTATGATATCTTGATGGACTTATAGCATTTTGATGTATTTGATATATTTGGTTTGAGGAGTTAAATATTTCTTAGAGAATCAAATTGATAGGAATATTAAGGTGTTGAGGATTGGCAATGGAAATGATTTTTTTCTCGAAAATTTTGATAAATTTTCTAAGGAGAGTGGTATTGAAAGACATAAGCCAACTCAAAATATATTTTTGCAAAATTTATTCGTAAACATATGAATAAAACATTGATGGAGAGATTTATAAGTATTCTTAGTGGACATGAACTATAAAAGAAGTTCTGCATAGAAGAAACTACTAATATATACTATTCGATTAATAATTCTCCCACATCATCCTTTTTGGATAAGACCTCTATGGAGGTTTGGAAGGGTAAGAAATGATCACTTCAACATCTTCTTATTTTTTTTTATGACGCATAGGTTCATGTCCATAAGGATAAATAATTGAAGTTGGATAATCAAGCTCTATAATGTATCTTGCATAGTTATGGAAATGGTGTGAATGGGTAGAAGATTTAGAATCTTGTGGTTAGAAAAGTTTTTTAAAATCGTAATGATATTTTTAGGGAATCTAAAGCATTCTCCCATAGTATTTTAGCTAGAAGAGGATAAGAAGAATTTGGCGATTCAACTACCACTCAATACCAAAAAATCTGAACCAAGAATGAATAGTTTCATGCTGTACATGATAAGGAGGTGGTCTAGAGAATGGAAAAAAAGGAACAAAATCCACCTCAAAGTTAAATAGGTCCACTTAGATAGGAAGGAAACCAAAAATGTATAATTCTAGTCCATCTAATTTCATATGTATATTGGTTATTTTTACGAACACTTGTGAGCCTATAAATATGAAATATGCAATGGAGATGGATATTAACGAGTCTTGCATGGTTGATAAAATATCAAGACTTAGAAATAATGATACACTAGACATAGTACCCTTTCAAACCCATTCAATGTCAATCGTTTTAATACATACATACATACATTATATATATATATTTCTTTAGATGGAAATGTTAAAAAGTGCAAGGCAAGGAAAATTGTGAAATGATATTGTTAGGTTGAAGGGATAGAGTTTGGTGAGATATTTTCCATTGTTATTAAGTTAACATCTATTAGGTTCATTTGGAATATAATATTTTTATTTAGAGATAAAATAGATAGATGTAAATTCAATGTTCCTACATGGCGACTTGAGGTAGGCAATCTATATGACATATCTAGAGCACTATGTTGAAAAGTTAGAGAGTTAGCAAGTTTAAAAATTAAAATAAATCCTTTATATGATTTCAATCAGTCTTCTATTATGTAGCACCAAATTTTAATGTGTTCTTCTTGGTATTGTGACTTCTAAAATCCAAATAAAATTGTTGTGTTTTACAAATAAAATGTGGTTCATTTCCTTGTTATCACACAATATGTAGATGTTATGCTATTATAATTAAGGGAATTCTGAGGTATAAAATGGGAATACCAAGGAAAATAATAAAAAAATAGTAAAAATAAAAAATAAGAGTTACGATTTTTTAAAGGAAAATAATGAGAAGTAATTTTCTTATTGTATTTTCAAGTTATCTCCTTATAGGTTTACTCAAATTTCAAGTGTGTATGCCCTTTGAATGAAAAAATATAATTTTGTCCAATGAGTATCAACTCTACATACTTTTGAGTAGAGATACCCTGAGAACAATTTCAAATACACGAAAAAACATGTTTCTTGAAACTAACACATTTTTTCATGTATTTTCATTTTTTCTTGGTGTGGGTCTACTTAAAAGTATTTAGAGTGGGTACTCAATGGATGTTGAATCTAATTCGACATTGAATGTGTGTAGAAACTTGGAATATGAGTAAACCTATAAGGAGATGGGTCAAAAATATGATTAGAAAAAGTAGTTTTCATATTTTCCCTCCAAAACAATTTAGCCCTTGGGATGACATCATCATATTAAATCTTATTTGTTCTTTTAGAGTTGATCTTTTTAGTAAATTTTTCATTTTTAGGTTTATCTTTTACCTCAAGATTCCCATGTTCTTTGCAATAATAACGATGTGATTTTTTTTTTGAAGTTATACTTCGACACAATTCGATATGAAGGAATTAGGGGAAGAAAAACATATCATATGATGGATATTGGGATGGATTTAAAAAATATAAATCTTTACTTGAGCTAGAATAAGTGTGTGAACTATTTTCCACACCATTCTCACAACTCAAATTGCAAAACATTTAGTTTTCTTATTTTTTTTAGAACTAGGATTTCAATTGGGTAGTATCATACAACACTTATACACATGGAGGATATGACTTTTGTTCCTTGTGCTACTTTAGTTGGTAGTTTGATATATTATATGGAATGTATTGGAATATACATTTATAAGTAGTGGGTGATATGAATCTTAGTGGGGCTTATATGTTGAAAATGTAACAAGAAATTCCTAATTTAATTTTTCCTTTTATTGAATTAGGGGAAAATTGAAATTCCACATCAACAAACAACTTGAATGAGTTAACTAGGTTGAAATAGGTGTTAGCACTCAATTATCTTAGTTAATTTGAGTTGGGGACATGAAATTGAGTTGTGTATAGTGATTCCTAAATTTTAGGAGCCTAGGTTGAGTTAAATTCAATTGTAACAATTTAATTCAGTTAAATTGAGTTATGGTTAGTGAAACTAGTTCCAATTGTCGAAGAAACTAGTGGAAGGTCAAATTGTGTAGTGTAACTTCAATCACATTGAGTGATCATATAGATAACTAATCAACGAGCCTAAATTATCTCATGTATGCAGAGAATTCAAGTTACCTAGTTGAGATGGAGATTCCAAGGCAATGTACTATCAGTTGTAGCATATTCCAATATGTATAGATGGTGCATGCAGTAAGAGGAAGAACCTAAATGAATTGTGAAATCCATATGAGGGAATTTCATATTTAATAGGGGTTAGTTTCCTCAATGAACAGCGCAAGAAATTAGGAGCTTGGGAAGGCTTGAAATTAGCTAAGTGTTGGCCAAAGTCAGTGAGTCAGGCGGAGGATAGAAAATACAGGTGCAGGTTGAGCTCAACGTCGAGCATAGCATATTGTATTCATCTAGATTATTTGATTAATGAAATATAGATAATAAGTATTTTTTAGCAGTTTCTTTCCCCTAGATATATCTCTCTGTATCTGTGTTGAATCTCGATGCATGTCTTAATGATTTGTGTTCTTGATTGTGAATTTACTTCCACAGATTAGTAGATTAGATTCTAGTCTTGTGATTTAGTAAATTTCATGAGAACTTGAGGATCTACACATTAATTTCTACATGGTATTATAGATAGATTCACAATAAATAAGAGAATTCAAATTTTTCATTACAGGAGGTTCGAATTTGAAGATCGATGTTACATGTTTTCTCCAGGACTGAGAATATGGATTTCAATGGACTCAGGCTCTAGTATGCTTTGGAAGGAACCAAAAAATTTGCGGCATGGAAGATTCGCATGGAGACAGTATTGGATGATAATGGGCTAATACAATACATCAAGATAGATGTAGAAAAACCCCCAGCATCTGATTCCTGGGGTCTTGCTCAGTGGAAGAATGATGTGGCTAAAGTGAGGAGGATCATATTGGAGGGAGTTCAAGATCATATTTTATTGAATCTCCACAAGAAAGAGACTTCGTTTTCTATGTGGTAAACACTGAAATATTTATTTGAGAATAATAGTGACCAATGGAAGATGACACTCAAGGAAAATCTTTGAAGTATTAAGATGCAAAAGAATGAAACAATTCCACAATACCTTAGCAGTCTTACACAATGTTGTGATGAACCTGGTGGGGTTAATGTTACTGCCTTTTAATAATATTTGGTAGATCTATCCCTCTTGTTCCTACCCAAGAGCTGGTATATTTATCGAGATTTGGTAAATGGTAGAGATAAACTAATGCACTAGGAGCGATTATGGTCTGACTTAGTGTAGGAAGAAATAAGGAAAAACAATAGAGACAATACCTCATCCAAAGAAGAGGAAGAGGACTTTTCATTACTCAGCAAAGGAAGGAATTCCAAGTCGAAGAAGTCCCAAGGTGAGGATAATTCCAGCCTAGAGGGGAAACATAAATAATTTTCCAAAATCTATTGCTTTCATTGTCATGAATTCAAGCACTATGCCACTAAATGTCCACAGAAGAACGAAAGAAATAAGGATCTTGTAGTAGAAGCACCATGTCAAGCTCTAGCTTCATGGTTCGAGCTTGATTTTACTCTCACTCATGCATGGAAAGCACAAAAATGGGAAGCATGTGGTATCTGGATAGTGGTGCCTCGTTCCACATGACAGGTAATATATATTTCTTCAGTGACTTGGAGGAGATATACCTCAAGCAGAACATTGAGTTTGGAGACTTTGTGCCACCCACCTTGGAAGTTTTAATAGTGAATTGATGGAAAAGTATGCGCTAGGAGTCTCACATGTAGGATCATGCAACCCTCTAGTTGGCATTGCAGTTATGTATGGATGGGGAAGGAGATATAAGGAATTTGTGAGAGATGGGGTGAGGGAGCCATGAGTTCCCAACAATTATGTTGGAGTAATTGCGTAGTGAGAAGTGGTGGTGATTCTCTAGTTAAGAGGGTGAGCCCCTAGCTCTGATGGTACCATCCTTTGATAGACCTAGCTGGGAGCGAATATTTTCCTCAAAAGGGAGGTTGGGATTCTCTTGCATCCATATATTGGTTGTATGGTGAAAATTTTCTGGCTCAACCATGCCCTAGAGAGGAGTTGGTGGCCCTCTATGGAATTTTATTTTTTGTAATTAGAAGTGTTAATTCATGTGAAATCATTCTAGTATTGACATGTTTACCTCAGTTAGGTTTATGTTGTCCTTGGGAATATTTGAGAACTAGGGGTTCATGGTATAAATTGTTGAATTTGTTTTCCATTATATGATTATGGGTTTCTATAGGCGTTGCAACTATGGTTACATCTTGGAGGTTGAGTCTGTGTCCTCTTAAAAAAAATTGTGGGTGGGGTTTTGAATCTTAAGGTGGTGTGGGTGTCTCTTATTGCAAAGAGAACCTTGTTTCTTGGGTTGGGGATGGTTAGTGCTCATTGGGGTCATGAGTATTTTATTGTCAAGGTATTAGGGTTTCCTTTGGAGTTCTCAAAGGTAAAGGGGGTTGTTTCCTTGGTCAAAGAGGAGTTTTCCATCTCCTTTCTTAGTGAGTGTGTGTCTAAAGTCAATTCTTGTATCTGGTTCTTTTGTGATGACATTATCTTGTTGTACATGGGTCCCAACAAGGTCAAGTAAATTTGGTGGTCTTCTCCTATTATAGGTAGAACCAACCCCTTGAAGGAAGAATAAGAACCCTCTTGTGTTTCCACAATGCTGCCTAGGAAGAAAGAAAGAAGCAAGAGGGGAGGAGGAGCTAGATCCCAACCAGTACAACGTGGTGACAAGTTGTTCACGAACCTAACCAGTAAAACATGGTGTCAATTTTTTCACTCGTGACTCTTTGGAAGCCTATTTCAATGTCATTCCTCCTAAGATGCATCAATATATTCTTGACCTAAATATTATAGCGAGGAAAGAAATGCGGTCTCTCTCAGACTCGAAATTTTTAGAAGATATGTCAAGATAAGTCTGAGATCTTAGAAATACCATGGGAAGGCGCAGCCAGTACCTATATTTAGTGGTGATCCACTGACATATGAAAATTCTATTGGCCTCGGTATTAAGAGAAAAGCAGGTGGAGAGATATAATATTTTGTAATATTCCTAAATTAGCACACAGCTAATTGGAATATCAATTTTTTATTTTACTCTTAGTTAGAGGAATAAGAGGGTATGGAGACCCATAAATCTCCTTAGTAGGAATAAAACCACTCCGAATGTGAAAGGAGGTCATCTAAAAGTTGGATTGGAGACCCTTATGTGTGAAAAAGGGATGGAACATGTAGACTATGTCAACTTTGACCAAATCAAACAATGTTGATATGGAAGGAGTGGCATTCATTGAGGGACAACGTAGTTTTGGAGGGAGATTGCATGCATGGAAGTAGTGGCTTTAATGAGTGGGGCAAAGGGTGAGGAATCTCACCACTTATATAAGGAAGGGGATGCCAGCCATAGAGGGCATGATTGGATTATTATTTTTTTTATGGTTTGTTAAGACTTGTGGCTCTCTTCAGTTGTTTAGCTAAGATTGTAGTGTTGTTTAGAACAAGGGTGTTCCCAAGCGGGAATCCCACCTTCATCCTCGGGGGACTTCAAGTTCCTAATCAAGAGAAGTATTTTCACTACATTTCAACATTCTAGCATAAGGCCAAGCTTTAGCTTTCTTCAATAGTGCAGTTTCTTCTTAGAGTTGTGTTGTGTTGCAGGTTGCAGTAGTGGAGGATTGTACAGGGTGATTTCTGAGCTATATTTTCAGTGGAGGAAGGTTTCCTTCCATTGGGAGGCTAGAAAAGGAAGCCCTTGATCTTATTTGATACATTTTGCGTCAGGCCAAGGTGATATTATCCCCTACATCGCAGTTTCAGTCTAGATCTGCGTTATTTTAGGGAGGAGTTGCAGGGGTGGTTGAAGTATGTGTTTTGGGAGGTGATTTATTCAGTGGAGGGGAAATCCTTTCATCCGGAGGATCTATTGGAGAATATTTGTAGGATTCTACAGCAGCCTCAACCATACTTTCTCATTTCTGTTGTTGCAGCATACCTTCAGCTCTAGGGTTGCAGCTTACATTTGCATATTGTATGCATTTTCCGAAAACCCTCTTGGGTTATCTTGGAAAGGTGATATAGGGCCTAGATCTATTTGTATATCATCTATGGAGGCATATATCATTGTATTTACATTATTTTATGACCTCCAGTTGTATTTATGCTCAGTATGACTGTGTTTTAGCATCTCTCCGACATTTTTTATTATAGCAGCATCTCACTTTTGGGAGTGATTGTTTATGGGAGGCTTGTTTCCTCATATCATATGACTTGTGCGTAACTATTTTGTATTTATTTGTTGTTCTTATACATAATGTAATGGCTCCATATTGGTCTCCATTATTGATGTATTGATTTACACTGCTATTTCCAGTTTTGTGTTCATATATTGCTTCTTTCTCCCATTTGGGAATATTACAATGGTATCAGAGCATAATCTTGGCTCAGCCTGTGGATCTTAGCCATTATGCTATCAGAAAAAGGAGAAAGAGATCATAATGATGGAAGTAATGAGTTTTATCTCGTCACTTTTCAGATCTACGAGGGACCTCACTAAGGAGGTCAAGAAAAGATGAATGGAGAAAAGTAATGAAACCACAATAGGGTTTCAAGATGAGGAAGGTCCATGCACTTCCTATTAGAAAATGAGAAAACTGGTATTGCATAGAGCTCCAAAGAAATATAATATGTCTACTTTCTTTGAAGAGGAATGTGAAAGACATGGAGATGGAGGAAACTTAGATCATGAGATTCTAAGTGAGTATCTTGCAGAATATAAATCTCAATCAAGAGCTTTCATGGAGAATATAACTCTCCCACAGTTTACTCAGATTAAAGAAGAGAGGAGGCCTTGCAGCCATAGAATAAGGAAGCACAATAGATTTCTATTGTATACATTTGATGGGTCATCCACATGCACAGCAAGGGCTTGGGGAATGGAGTTGGATGCATTATTCCTGCTACATTCAGTAGTAGAAAGAGAATTTGTTGAGGTAGCAGCGCTGCACCTTGAGGGTGAAGCAAACATTTGGTGGTTCATCCATTTGAGTCATGCAAGAGTGACTGCATATGCATATTTTACTCAAAGTTTGATCAAGAAGTTTGACAAGAAAAAACCAGAAGAAAAGAAACTTCCACCACGACTTGTTGTAGAGATACCTACATCAGGAGGAGGAACACTTGCACCCTTGCAAATTGATCTTGATCTCTTGACATTTAGAGTCCCATGCATTATTTAGGAGATGCATGAGGAGGAGGATACTTATACTAGTGCTGGTGCAGCCATAGAGGAGCAGCCATCATCACCAGTAGTTGGGGAAGTCATCACACCGATGGGAGGAACCCTTGTAGTAGTACAAGATGTTCCCAAGAAAAACAAAGGTATGAAAATGTTTCCACTTTATTATTTCAGTACATCTTAGGGAAGGTTGTGGGGATATTCCATTGCATGACCGAGGGTCAAGATACACTGCTGATTTAGAGTAGTAGAATATCACTACACAGAGGACCCTTGACAGGATCAAGGAGGAGATATACATTCATCCTAGTATGTCATTGCTGAGCTACACACAACTCTTGGGGTTGGAGTGTATATTTTTGGAGGGTAGGATGCATTGGCAATATGATGCAGAGTGTTGTCCTTGATGGAAACCCACTTGATGAAGATGATGGAAACCTACTTAATGAAGTTGTTCTTGATGCTTGATGAGTTTAATAATGATGTAAATCTAATGTTCTACAAGTAGCTCAGAAGTACCAAAGAAAGAAATATCAGTAAGGGCCAGAACAATGATGAAAAATGTGTGACACAAAGCATACACAGGTTTGTTTAGGAGAAGTAGTGTATGCACGCGGAAAAGTACGTGCCAAGTCGCGTATGCTCAAATTCACTCTAAATGTGTAAAACCAGGGGTTACTACCATGGTATTGACCCATTGCATTGAGCGCTGGATTGTCCATTTGATCCCATCTAGGAATACCATCGGAAGTGATGTGGTTTTGGCTCATGGTATTATCAAAGGCTAAATCTATATAAGGAGAAGAAAATCATTGTGCAAATGTGTGTAAGAAGTCTGCCTTTTAATGAATACTTCTCTTTGAAGTATATCTGTATGGAATGGGTAACAGTTGTATGATAGATCTGAATTCATAATGCACCAGTGAAGAAAATGATGAAGAGGGATCTCTAGATCTGAAATGTATATGTACTTTCTAGATCTGTTTATGGAATGTTAGATCTGAGATGAGGCGAACATGTTCCTGAAGTGAAGGGTAAAATCTGAGATACATATCTGTTCTGAAGAATTGTGCTACCCTATAATCTTTGAAGATCTATACGCTTGTTTGCAGCAGAGAAGGCGCGTATATATGTGGGTTGAATTCAGTGAAAGCACGTATGGAATGTGAAACCAGTTCTGAAGTATGTGCAGATGTATACGCGGGTTGATATGCATGAAAGCACGTATATACGCAGGATCAGTGAAAGAAAAGCGCGTATGAAATCTAGGGTTTGCTGAAGTATGTGGTATGAAATGTCTGATCTGTTCTGTTGTTTTACTGTTATCTGATAATGATATATTCGTACAGATCTGGGTTGTTTGAATGATGATTATGCTGCTGAAAGATCAAGTTGTTGATTGATTGGTTGATGATTCATTGAATGAATTAATAAGGGGATAAGTTTCAGTTTGATGTATGATTGAGCTTAAATGTGTGGAGTGGGTCCAGTCTGAAAATATGACGAAAAGTGGCCTGCAAGTTGTGTTCTATGGAAGCTATTGGATCTACTATGAAAATTGATGAAACGTGGTCCATGGTGGTGCTGAGGGTTGTAGCCTTCAGTCAGGGGGTTGTAGCTCCCTTCCAAGAGAGGCTGGTAAACGAGAGAAGGTTGTAGCCTTCTGCAGGTGGGTGCCTGCATGCTGGTATGAGTCTGCGCCAGTACATGGTTGTAAGAAGTTTTCTATATATAATAAATATTGAAGACTGAGACGACGACAGTGGTGGTTTTCTCCCGAGTTGGGTTTCCACCTTAAATCCTGGTGTTCATGTGTGATGTTTATGTGTGATGGTTTATTCTGTTATTACTGCACATGCTTACTGTTAACTAAACATCAGATGAATGAATGTTGCAAAGATCTGAGTAAAGAATTAAATTCGTAATAAGATCTCTATGTATACGCGAGTTGTATAAAGGATATCCACGTGTATACGCGAGTTGGCTTCACTAAAGTATCGTATGGTTTTTAGAGTATGAAAAAGTAAAATTTTTGAGTATGCCCTAAATACTGATTCACCCCCCCCTCTCAGTATTTTTCCCAACAATTGGTATCAGAGCAGGTCCTTCTGCAGAAGCTTGATCGCTTGAAGGAGATCCGTAGAAATGGGAAGTCATGAAGGGGTAATGTCTATAAGGCCACCTCTATTCAATGGAAATAATTTGTTATTCTGGAAGATACGAACAAAAGCATATCTGCAAAGTCTTGGTGCGGAAGTATGGGAAATCGTGGAAGGAGGTTATCAGTATCCGGCAAGTATTCCTACTGATGCAGAAGAAAGGAAGAAATATAAAATCAATGCCAAAGCCGTCAATGTCTTATTAGGAAGCCTGTCTGAACCAGAATTTGCTAAAGTGATGCAGCTAAATTTAGTAAAAGAAATATGGGACAAAATCATTCTGAGCTATGAAGAAGATACAAAGGTAAAAAGTGCAAAACTCCAAACTCTCAGAATTGAATATGAAAATTTAAGGATGCATAGTGATGAGAGTATTTCTAGTTTATTTTTACGTCTAGATGATATTGTAAATCGTATGAGAAGTTTGGGTGAATCCATAACCGATACTACTCTGGTGGAAAAAGTCTTAAGATCTTTGACTTCAAGATTTGAATCTAAAGTATCAACTATTGAAGAAAGGCAAGATCTGCAAACTCTTACTATTGTTCAATTACATGGTATCCTGACTGCTTATGAAATGAGACAAGGAGGTCCCTCTCAAATCAAAGAAGCTGCTTTTAAGGCGTGTGCAAAAGGAAAAGAAAAGGAAGTTGTCAAGGAATCAAATTATATATCAGAAGAAGAAGAAGCAAATTTTGTGAGAAGACTCCAACCAGGTACTGGAAGATTCAAAGGTAAGCTTCCCTTCAAATGCTTTGATTGTGGAAGAGTTGGTCATTATGCTGCGAAATGTCCTTATAAAGAAAATCATGATAAAGGGAAACAATTTGAAAAGAGAAAGAGTTATTATGAAAATGAAGATAATAATGAAATGACAAGTGAGGATGAAGAATATTCTGACCAAGATCTGCTAGTGTTCATGGCAAAGAAGCAAAATAAGAAGGCTGCTCAAGGAAAGAAGATATCAGAAAATGAAGAAGAGAAAATAGGTATTGATTGTTGTTCTTGTGATTCACTTTCTTGTGCATGCAATGGTGAAGATAGTGAAAGTAACAGTATAAGTCTAGAAGCAAATCTCAAGATCAATGATGAAAGCAATGATTGGAATCAATTTCATAAGAGAGAATCTATCTACAAAGAAATGATCTCTAAAATGAATGAACAAAAAGAAATACTGAATGGACAGATAGACAAGTATCAAAAGTTGTATGTTAATGCAACCAATCAAAGTGAAAGACCTGAAGAAGAAATCATCTCTCTCAAAGAAGATCTGGAAAAATCAAATAAGAAGAATGAAGAACCCCTACCATTTGAAAAGGAAGGACTTGAAGAAGAAATCATCTCTCTCAAAGAAGATCTAAAAAAATCAAATAAGAAGAATGAAGAACTGATACAAACATGTGAAGATCAAGAAAATTGGTTGAAGGAAGAAATCTTAAAATTAAATGATCAAGTATAAGAAGGAAAAAGGGTCAAAGAAAACATGAATAAGCAATGCCAAAAATTGGAGGTTGAGGTAAACATTCTCAAAGGTAAATTAGAAGAAAAGGATAAACTCTTGAGGTTTCAAGATAGTACTAAGATTCTGGACAATATTCTTAGTAATCAAAGGTCTCCTGCTATTAAACTTGTTCTTGGTTTTCATGAAACTGTTAAAGGAGAATCTAGTTCACAAGGAAGTGCTAAAGATTCAAAGGATGTCAATGCAAAACTAGAAGAGTTGAAAGAAACAAGAAGTCAACCGAAAATCATGAACACTCAAAGGAAATCATTCAATAATGTTGAATGCTTTAAATGTCATAATTATGGGCATGTTGCAGCCAATTGCAGAAGAAAATTGTTTCAATCACAAACAAACAGATTCTACACAGAAAGGTACTCTGGTTTCTTCAAGGGATATTGTTTTTCATGCAGCAAGTATGGTCATAAAGCAGCTGATTGCAATAGAAGGAAGAATAGAACAACACATTATGATCCTTATGCTTACTTTTCTGGTCACATAAGATGCTATACTTGTAACAAGTATGGTCATGTAGAAAAAGAATGCAGGATGAATAGATCTGAGAAATTGGAGAACTTCCAGCACACAATAAGAAAGTTCAAGCAAAGTTGGAAAAAGAAGGAGGACCGGTCAGAAACGTAGGGAATATTGACCCTACTGCAGTCATCCGCTTCTAAAGCTTACTTCTCATAATGACTGCATGAATGATGTGAGATACATCATAGAGATTAGTAATGTATCATCACAGGGGGAGCAATGTATGATGATTCTCATGGTTGATTTGGTAATTCTGGTTATGTTTATTTCTGACAGTGCATCTGTTGTGAAGAAGACAGGTACAGGTGGTACAAATTCAGGGGGAGAAGAAGGAGTGTGAAAGTTTCAGTATGTCACTTTCCATACGTGGGTTTAATGAAGTAAAGTGTATACACGCGAGTTCCAGTGGACACAGACGCGTATGCATTTATGATAAGAAAATTAGTATGACAGCTCAAGAACAGGAGCACAGGTTCAGGGGGAGCATCAGTCTGACTATTAATGATTGCATTATTGACATTATATCTGCTTATGTCTCAGTTCTAAATGATGATGACATGATACATGATTTATTATGATAAGTTTATGGATGAGCCCTGTTTGCTTTTTGCTGAAGATTATTCCTTGCTTTCACACATGAATGAGATGGAAGTCTTATGATTCAGACAGATCATGCAGAGATTGTTGCTGATGACTTGCTGTTGAAAGTATTCAGGTTGCACAAGCTAAGGAGGAGCCTTGGTCATATGGAAGGGATGCGTGGATGCACAGTTTCAGGGGGAGCATTAGCCTTTCTGAGCATAATGCATTGTTGGCATTATGATGATTCTGAAATATGATCTTTCTTGAGGTCTTTTTGGTAGTGGTCATAAAAATTCATATTTGTAATTTGATGAAAAGGTCATGATGAGACCTATGATGTAAAATTGTAATATTCAGTCATGTAAGGACTTATTCAAATGTGCAAACCCACTTGGTTGGGTAGTTGAGTCAAAATGTGTAAACCCTCTTGGTTGGGTACTTGAGTCACATATGGTTGGATCTTTGATGTAAGTATGAGTCATAGAGTCATGTACTTCATTGAAAAATATGTTTGAACATTCAGCATGAACTCAGGGGGAGCATGGTAACTTCAGTGCACATCAGATCTACAACGCTCTTCTTTCTACATGAGGAGAAAAACCTTTTGTTGGTTTTTGATCCGCCCTTTGCCCTTGATGTCAAAGGGGGAGAGTGACATGGTGTTTGAATAGGGGGAGAATATCATTATGCTTAATGTATCTATCTGTTGTGATCGTGATCAAACACCATCGTGGTTGCCATCAAGTCCAAAGGGGGAGATTGTTGGCAATATGATGCAGAGTGTTGTCCTTGATGGCAACCCACTTAATGAAGATGATGGAAACCTACTTAATGAAGTTTTTATTGATGCTTGATGAGTTTATTAATGATGTAAATCTAATGTTCTACAAGTAGCTCAGAAGTACCAGAGAAAGAAATATCAGTAAGGGCCAGAACAATGATGAAGAGTGTGTGACACAAAGCATACGCGGGTTTGTTTAGGAGAAGTAGCGTATGCACACGGAAAAGTACGTGCCAAGTCGCGTATGCTCAAATGCACTCTAAATGTGTAAAACCAGGGGTTACTACCATGGTATTGACCCATTGCATTGAGCGCTGGATTGTCCATTTGATCCCATCCAGGAATACCATCGGAAGTGATGTGGTTTTGGCTCATGGTATTATCAAAGGCTAAATCTATATAAGGAGAAGAAAATCATTGTGCAAATGTGTGTAAGAAGTTTGGGTTTTAATGAATACTTCTCTTTGAAGTATATCTATATGGAATGGGTAACAGTTGTATGATAGATCTGAATTCATAATGCACCAGTGAAGAAAATGATGAAGAGGGATCTCTAGATCTGAAATGTATATGTACTTTCTAGATCTGTTTATGGAATGTTAGATCTGAGATGAGGCGAACATGTTCCTAAAGTGAAGGGTAAAATCTGAGATACATATCTGTTCTGAAGAATTGTGCTACCCTATAATCTTTGAAGATCTATACGTTTGTTTGCAGCAGAGAAGGCGCGTATATATGCGGGTTGAATTCAGTGAAAGCGCGTATGGAATGTGAAACTAGTTCTGAAGTATGTGCAGATGTATACGCGGGTTGATATGCATGAAAGCGCGTATATATGCAGTATCAGTGAAAGAAAAGCGCATATGAAATCTAGGGTTTGCTGAACTATGTGGTATGAAATGTCTAATCTGTTATGCTATTTTACTGTTATCTGACAATGATATATTCGTACAGATCTGGGTTGTTTGAATGATGATTATGCTGCTGAAAGATCAAGTTGTTGATTGATTGGTTGATGATTCATTGAATGAATTAATAAGGGGATAAGTTTCAGTTTGATGTATGATTGAGCTTAAATGTGTGGAGTGGGTCCAGTCTGAAAATATGATGAAAAGTGGCCTGCAAGTTGTGTTCTATGGAAGCTATTGGATCCAGTATGAAAATTGATGAAACGTGGTCCATGGTGGTGCTGAGGGTTGTAGCTCCCTTCCAGGTGAGGCTGGTAAACGAGAGCAGGGTGTCGTAGCTCCCTTCCAGGAGAGGCTGGTAAACGAGTACAGGGGGTTGTAGCTCCCTTCCAGGAGAGGCTGGTAAACGGGAGAAGGTTTTTAGCCTTCTGCAGGTGGGTGCCCGCGTGCTGGTATGAGTCTACGCGAGTACATGGTTGTAAGACGTTTTCTATATATAATAAATATTGAAGACTGAGACAACGGCATCGGTGGTTTTCTCCCGAGTTGGGTTTCCACCTTAAATCCTAGTGTTCATGTGTGATGCTTATGTGTGATGGTTTATTCTATTATTACTGCACATGCTTACTGTTAACTAAACATCAGATGAATGAATGTTGCAAATATCTAAGTAAAGAATTAAATGCATAATAAGATATCTATGTATACGCGAGTTGTGAAAAGGATATCCGGTTGTATACGCGAGTTGGCTTCACTAAAGTAGCGTATGGTTTTTAGAGTATGAAAAATTAAAAGTTTTGATTATGCCCTAAATACTGATTCACCCCCCCCCCCCCCTCTCTCAGTATTTTTCCCAACAATTGGTATCAGAGCAGGTCCTTCTGCAGAAGCTTGATCGCTTGAAGGAGATCCGTCGAAATGGGAAGTCATGAAGGGGTAATGTCTATAAGGCCACCTCTATTCAATGGAAATAATCTATTATTCTGGAAGATAAGAACAAAAGCATATCTGCAAATTCTTGGTGCAGAAGTGTTGGCAATCGTGGAAGGAGGTTATCAGTATCCGACAAGTATTCCTACTGATGCAGCAGAAAGGAAGAAATATGAAATCAATGCCAAAGCCGTCAATGTCTTATTAGGAAGCCTGTCTGAACCAAAATTTGCTAAAGTTATGCAACTAAATTCAGTAAAAGAAATATGGGACAAAATCATTCTAAGCTATGAAGGAGATACAAAGGTAAAAAGTGAAAAACTCCAAACTCTCAGAATTGAATATGAAAATTTAAGGATGCATAGTGATGAGAGTATTGCCAGTTTCTTTTTACATCTAGATGATATTGTAAATCGTATGAGAAGTTTGGGTGAATCCATAACCGATACTACTCTGGTGGAAAAACTCTTAAGATCTTTGACTTCAAGATTTGAATCTAAAGTAGCAGCTATTGAAGAAAGGCAAGATCTGCAAACTCTTACCATTGTTCAATTACATGGCATCCTGACTGCTTATGAAATGAGACAAGGAGGTCCCTCTCAAATCAAAGAAGCTGCTTTTAAGGCATGTGCAAAAGGAAAAGAAAAGGAAGATGTCAAGGAATCAAATTATATATCAGAAGAAGAAGAAGCAAATTTTGTGAGAAGACTCCAACTAGGAACTAGAAGATTCAAAGGTAAACTTCCCTTCAAGTGTTTTGCTTGTGGAAGAGCTGGTCATTATGCTGCTAAATGTCCTTATAAAGAAAATCGTGATCAAGGGAAAAAATTTGAAAAGAGAAAGAGTTATTATGCAAATGAAAATAATGATGAAATGTCAAATGAGGATGAAGAATATTCTGACCAAGTTCTGCAAGTGCTCATGGCAAAGAAGAAAAATAAGAAGGCTACTCAAAGAAAGAAAATACCTCAGAAAACATGCGCAGCAGAAAATGAAGAAGAGGAAACAGGTATTGATTGTTGTTCTTGTGATTCATCTTCTTGTGCATGCAATGGTGAAGATAGTGATAATAACAGTATAATTCTAGAAGCAAATCTCAAGATCAAGGATGAAAGCAATGATTGGAATCAATTTCATCAGAGAGAATCTATCTACAAAGATATGATCTCTAGAATGAATGAACAGAAAGAAATACTGAATGGACAGATAGACAAGTATCAAAAGTTGTATGTTTATGCAACCAATCAAAGTGAAATACTTGAAGCAGAAATCATCTCTCTCAAAGAAGATCTGGAAAAATCAAATAAGAAGAATGAAGAACCCCTATCATTTGAAAAGGAAGGACTTGAAGCAGAAATCATCTCTCTCAAAGAAGATCTAGAAAAATCAAATAAGAATAATGAAGATTTGTTACAAACATGTGAAGAACAAGAAAATTGGTTGAAGGAATAAATTTTAAAATTGAATGATCAAGTAGAAGAAGGAAAAAGGGTTGAAGAAAGCATGATGAAGCAATGCCAAAAATTGGAGGTTGAGGTAAACATTCTCAAAGGTAAATTATAAGAAAAGGATAAACTCTTGAGGTTTCAAGATAGTACTAAGATTCTGGACAATATTCTTAGTAATCAAAGATCACCTGCTATTAAAATTGGTCTTGGTTTTCATGAAACTGTTAAAGGAGAATCTAGTTCACAAGGAAGTGCTAAATATTAAAAGGATGTCAATGCAAAACTTGAAGCGTTGAAAGAAACAAGAAGTCAACCGACAATCATGAAAAATCAAAGGAAATCATTCAATAATGTTGAATGCTTTAAATGTCATAATTATGGGCATGTTGCAGCCAATTGCAGAAGCAGAATGTTTCAGTCACATACAAACAGACTCTACACAGAAAGGTACTCTGGTTTCTTCAAGGGATATTGTTTTTCATGTAGCAAGTATGGTCATAAAGCAGCTGATTGCAATAGAAGAAGGAATAGAAGATCATAGTATGATCCTTATGCTTACTTTTCTGGTCACATATGATGTTATTCTTGTAACAAGTATGGACATGTGGAAAAAGAATGCAGGATGAACAGATCTGAGAGATTGGAAAATTTCCAGCACACAATAAGAAATTTCAAGCAAAGCTGGAAAAAGAAGGAAGACCGGTCAGAAACGTAGGGAATATTGACCCTACTGCAGTCATCTGCTTCTAAATATTACTTCTCATAATGAATGCAGGAATGATGTGAGATACATTATAGAGATTAGTAATGTATCATCACAGGGGGAGCAATGTATGATGATTTTCATGGTTGATTTGGTAATTCTGGGTATGTTTATTTCTGACAGTGCATCTGTTGTGAAGAAGACAGGTACAGGTGGTACAAATTCAGGGGGAGAAGAAGGAGTATGAAATTTTTAGTATTTCACTTTCCATACGTGGATTTAATGAAGTAAAGCCGCGTATACACGCAAGTTACAGTGGAGACAGACGCGTATGCATTTATGATAAAGAAAATTAGTATGACAGCTGAAGATCAGCAACACAGGTTCGGGGGGAGCATCAGTTTGACTATTAATGATTGCATTATTGACATTATATATGCTTATGTATCAGTTCTAAATGATGATTACATGATATATGATTTATTATGATGAGTTTATGGATGAGCCCTGTTTGCTTTTTGTTGAAGAGTATTCCTTGCTTTCACACATGAATGATATGGAAGTCTTATGATTCAGAGATACGGACAGATCATGCAGAGATTGTTGCTGATGACTTGCTATTGAAAGTATTCAGGTTGCTCAAGCTAAGGAGGAGCCTTGGTCATATGGAAAGGATGCGTGGATGCACATTTTCAGGGGGAGCATTAGCCTTGCTGAGTATAATGCATTGTTGGCATTATGATGGTTCTGAAATATGATCTCTCTCTTGAGGTCTTTCTGGTATTGGTCATAAAAATTCATATTTGTAATTTGATGAAAAGGTCATGTTGAGACCTATGATGTAAAATTGTAATATTCAGTCATGTAAGGACTTGATCAAATGTGTAAACCCACTTGGTTGGGTACTTGAGTCAAAATGTGTAAACCCACTTGGTTGGGTACTTGAGTTTCATATGTAAATCCACTTGGTTGGATCTGTGATGTAAGTATGAGTCCTTTGTGATAGGAAGGTCATAAATTCATGTACTTCATTGAAAAATATGTTTGAACATTCAGCATGAACTCAGGGGGAGCATGGTAACTTCAGTGCACATCAGATCTACAACGCTCTTCTTTCTACATGAGGAGAAAAACCTTGTGTTGGTTTTTGATCCGCCCTTTTCCCTTGATGTCAAAGGGGGAGAGTGACATGGTGTTTGAATAGGGGGAGAATATCATTATTCTTAATGTATCTATCTGTTGTGATCAAACACCATCGTGGTTGCCATCAAGTCCAAAGGGGGAGATTGTTGGCAATATGATGCAGAGTGTTGTCCTTGATGGCAACCCACTTGATGAAGATGATGGCAACCTACTTAATGAAGTTGTTCTTGATGCTTGATAAGTTTATTAATGATGTAAATCTAATGTTCTACAAGTAGTACAGAAGTTGCAGAAGAAAGAAATATCAATATGTGCAAGAATAATGATGAAAAAGGTGTGTTACAAGGCATACGCGGGTTTGTCAAGGAGAAGGCGTGTATGCACGCGGAAAATTACATGCCAAGTCGCGTATGAACAATTGCGCTCTAAATGTGTAAAACCAGGGGTTACTACAATGGTATTGACCCATTGTATTGAGCGTTGGATTGTCTATGAGATCCCGTCCAGGAATACCATCAGAAGTAATGTGGTTTTGGCTCATGGTATTGACAAAGGCTAAACCTATATAAGGAGAAGAAATTAATTGTGCAATGTGTGAAAGATGTCTGGGTTTGAATGAATACTTCTCTTTGAAGTATATCTGAATGGAAAGGGTAACAGTTTGATGATAGATCTGAATCTATGATGCACCTATGAAGAAAATGATGAAGAGGGATCTCTAGATCTGAAATGTATATGTATTTTCTAGATCTGTTTATGGAATGATTAGATCTGTGATCTGGCGAACATCTGTCTGAAGTGAAGGGTAAAATCTGAGATATATATTTGTTCTGAAGAATTGTGCTGCCCCATAATCTTTGAAGATCTATACGCTTGTTTGCAGCAGAGGAAGCGCGTATATACGCAAGTTTAATTCAGCGAAAGCGCGTATGTAATGTGAAACCAGTTCTGAAGTATGTGAAGATGTATACGCGGGTTGATATGCATGGAAGCGCGTATATACACAGGATCAGTGAAAGGAAAGCGCGTATTAAAACTAGGGCTTGATGAAGTTTGTGGTATGAGATGTCTGATCTGTTCTGCTGTATTATTGCTATCTGTCTATGATGTATTCATACAGATCTGGGTTTTCTGAATATTGATTATGTTGCTGACTATGTTGAGAAAAGATCAAGTTGTTGATTGATTGGTTGATGATTCATTGAATGAATTGATAAGGGTATAAGTTTTAGTTTGATGTATGATTGAGCTTAAATGTGTGGAGTGGGTCTAGTCTGAAAATATGATGAAAAGTGGCCTGCAAGTTGTGATCTATTGAAGCTATTGGATCCAGTATGAAAATTGATGAAACGTGGTCCATGGTGGTGCTGAGGGTTGTAGCCTTCAATCAGGGGGTTGTAGCTCCCTTCCAGGTGAGGCTGGTAAACGAGAGCAGGGGGTCGTAGCTCCCTTCCAGGAGAGGCTGGTAAACGAGTACAGGGGGTTGTAGCTCCCTTCCAGGAGAGGATGGTAAACGAGAGAAGGTTGTAGCCTTCTGCAAGTGGGTGCCTGCGTGCTGGTATGAGTCTGCGCCAATACATGGTTGTAAGAAGTTTTCTATATATAATAAATATTGAAGACTGAGACGACGGCATCGGTGGTTTTCTCCCGAGTTAGGTTTCCACCTTAAATCCTGGTGTTCATGTGTGATGCTTATGTGTGATGGTTTATTTTTTTATTACTGCACATGCTTATTGTTAACTAAACATCAGATGAATGAATGTTGCAAAGATCTAAGTAAAGAATTAAATGCATAATAAGATCTTTGTGTATACGCGAGTTGTATAAAGGATATCCGCGTGTATACGCGAGTTGGCTTCACTAAATTAGCGTATGGTTTTTAGAGTATAAAAAATTAAAAGTTTTGAGTATGCCCTAAATACTGATTCACCCCCCCCTCTCAGTATTTTTCCCAACAATTGGTATTAGAGCAGGTCCTTCTGCAGAAGCTTGATCGCTTGAAGGAGATCCGTCGAAATGGGAAGTCATGAAGGGGTAATGTCTATAAGGCCACCTCTATTCAATGGAAATAATCTATTATTCTGGAAGATACGAACAAAAGCATATCTGCAAAGTCTTGGTGCAGAAGTATGGGCAATCGTGGAAGGAGGATATCAGTATCCGGCAAGTATTCCTACTGATGCAGCAGAAAGGAAGAAATATGAAATCAATGCCAAATCCGTCAATGTCTTATTAAGAAGCCTGTCTGAACCAGAATTTGCTAAAGTGATGCAGCTAAATTCATCAAAAGAAATATGGGACAAAATCATTATGAGCTATGAAGGAGATACAAAGGTAAAAAGTGCAAAACTCCAAACTCTCAGAATTGAATATGAAAATTTAAGGATGCATAGTGATGAGAGTATTGCCAGTTTCTTTTTACGTCTAGATGATATTTTAAATCGTATGAGAATTTTGGGTGAATCCATAATCGATACTACTCTGGTGGAAAAACTCTTAAGATCTTTGACTTCAAGATTTGAATCTAAAGTATCAGCTATTGAAGAAAGGCAAGCTCTGCAAACTCTTACTATTGTTCAATTTCATGGCATCCTGACTGCTTATGAAATGAGACAAGGAGGTCCCTCTCAAATCAAAGAAGCTGCTTTTAAGGCATGTGCAAAAGGAAAAGAAAAGGAAGATGTCAAGGAATCAAATTATATATTAGAAGAAGAAGAATCAAATTTTGTGAGAAGACTCCAACTAGGAACCAGAAGATTCAAAGGTAAGCTTCCCTTCAAGTGTTTTTCTTGTGGAAGAGCTGGTCATTATGCTGCTAAATGTCCTTATGAAGAAAATCGTGATAAAGGGAAAAAATTTGAAAAGAGAAAGAGTTATTATGAAAATGAAAATAATGATGAAATGTCAAATGAGGATGAAGAAGATTCTGACCAAGTTCTGCAAGTGCTCATGGCAAAAAAGAAAAATAAGAAGGCTACTCAAAGAAGGAAAACACCTCAGAAAACATGCGCAGCAGAAAATGAAGAAGAGGAAACAGGTATTGATTTTTGTTCTTGTGATTCATCTTCTTTTGCATGCAATGGTGAAGATAGTGAAAGTAACAATATAAGTCTAGAAGCAAATCTCAAGATCAAGGATGAAAGCAATGATTGGAATCAATTTCATAAGAGAGAATTTATCTACAAAGATATGATCTCTAGAATGAATGAACAGAAAGAAATACTGAATGGACAGATAGACAAGTATCAAAAGTTGTATGTTTATGCAACCAATCAAAGTGAAAGACTTGAAGCAAAAATCATCTCTCTCAAAGAAGATCTGGAAAAATCAAATAAGAAGAATGAAGAACCCCTATCATTTGAAAAGGAAGGACTTAAAGCAGAAATCATCTCTCTCAAAGAAGATCTGGAAAAATAAAATAAGAAGAATGAAGAGTTGTTACAAACATGTGAAGAACAAGAAAATTGGTTGAAGGAAGAAATTTTAAAATTGAATGATCAAGTAGAAGAAGGAAAAAGGGTTGAAGAAAGCATGATGAAGCAATGCCAAAAATTGGAGGTTGAGGTAAAAATTCTCAAAGGTAAATTAGAAGAAAAGGATAAACTCTTGAGGTTTCAAGATAGTACTAAGATTCTGGACAATATTCTTAGTAATCAAAGATCACCTGCTATTAAACTTGGTCTTGGTTTTCATGAAACTGTTAAAGGAGAATCTAGTTCACAAGGAAGTGCTAAAGACTCAAAGGATTTCAATGCAAAACCTGAAGAGTTGAAAGAAACAAGAAGTCAACCGACAATCATGAACAATCAAAGGAAATCATTCAATAATGTTGAATGATTTAAATGTCATAATTATGGGCATGTTGCAGCCAATTGCAGAAGCAGAATGTTTCAGTCACATACAAACAAACTCTACACAGAAAGGTACTCTGGTTTCTTCAAGGGATATTGTTTTTCATGTAGCAAGTATGGTCATAAAGCAGCTGATTACAATAGAAGAAGGAATAGAAGATCACAATATGATCCTTATGCTTAATTTTCTGGTCACATAAGATCTTATGCTTATAACAAGTATGGACATGTGGAAAAAGAATGCAGGATGAACATATCTGAGAGATTGGACAATTTCCAGCACACGATAAGAAAGTTCAAGAAAAGCTGGAAAAAGAAGGAGGACCGGTCAGAAACATAGGGAATATTGACCCTACTACATTCATTCGCTTCTAAAGCTTACTTCTCATAATGACTGCAGGAATGATGTGAGATACATCATAGAGATTAGTAATGTATCATCATAAGGGGAGCAATGTATGATTATTCTCATAATTGATTTGGTAATTCTGGTTATGTTTATTTCTGACAGTGCATCTGTTGTGAAGAAGACAGGTACAGGTGGTACAAATTCAGGGGGAGAAGAAGGAATGTGAAATTTTCAGTATTTCACTTTCCATACGTGGGTTTAATGAAGTAAAGTCGCGTATACATGCGAGTTCCAATGGACACAGACACTTATGCATTTATGATAAGAAAATTAGTATCACAGCTGAAGATCAGGAACATAGGTTCAGGGGGAGCATCAATCTGACTATTAATGATTGCATTATTGACATTATATCTACTTATGTCTTAGTTCTAAATGATGATGACATGACACATGACTTATTATGATGAGTTTATGGATGAGCCCTATTTGCTTTTTTCTGAAGAGTATTCCTTGCTTTCACACATGAATGAGATGGAAGTCTTATGATTCAGAGATACAGACAGATCATGCAGAGATTGTTGCTGATGACTTGCTGTTGAAATTATTCAGGTTTCACAAGCTAAGGAGGAGCCTTGGTCATATGGAAAGGATGCGTGGATGCACAGTTTCAAGGGGAGCATTAGCCTTGCTGAGCATAATGCATTGTTGGCATTATGATGATTCTGAACTATGATCTTTCTTGAGGTCTTTTTGGTATTGGTCATAAAAAGTCATATTTGTAATTTGATGAAAAGGTCATTATGAGACCTATGATGTAAAATTGTAATATTCAGTCATGTAAGGACTTGTTCAAATTTGTAAACCCACTTGGTTGGGTAGTTGAGTCAAAATGTGTAAACCCTCTTGGTTGGGTACTTGAGTCATATATGGTTAGATATTTGATGTAAGTATGAGTCATAGAGTCATGTACTTCATTGAAAAAATATGTTTGAACATTCAGCATGAACTAAGGGGGAGCATGGTAACTTCAGTACACATCAGATCTACAACGCTCTTCTTTCTACATGAGGAGAAAAACCTTGTGTTGGTTTTTGATCTGCCCTTTGCCCTTGATGTCAAAGGGGGAGAGTGACATGGTGTTTGAATAGGGGGATAATATCATTATGCTTAATGTATCTATCTGTTGTGATCGTGATCAAACACCATCGTGGTTGCCATCAAGTCCAAAGGGGGAGATTGTTGGCAATATGATGCAGAGTGTTGTCCTTGATGGAAACCCACTTGATGAAGATGATGGCAACCTACTTAATGAAGTTGTTATTGATGCTTGATGAGTTTATTAATGATGTAAATCTAATGTTCTACAAGTAGCTCAGAAGTACCAGAGAAGGAAATATCAGTAAGGGCCAAAACAATGATGAAAAGTGTGTGACGCAAAGCATACACGGGTTTGTTTAGGAGAAGTAGCGTATGCACTCGGAAAAGTACGTGCCAAGTCGCGTATGCTCAAATGCGCTCTAAATGTGTAAAACCAGGGGTTACTACCATGGTATTGACCCATTTCAATGAGCGTTGGATTGTCCATTTGATCCCATCCAGGAATACCATCGGAAGTGATGTGGTTTTGGCTCATGGTATTATCAAAGGGTAAATCTATATAAGGAGAAGAAAATAATTGTGCAAATGTGTGTAAGAAGTCTGGGTTTTAATGAATACTTCTCTTTGAATTATATATGTATGGAATGGTAACAATTGTATGATAGATCTGAATTCATTTAATGCACCAGTGAAGAAAATGATGAAGAGGGATCTCTAGATATGAAATGTATATGTACTTTCTAGATCTGTTTATGGAATGTTAGATCTGAGATGAAGCGAACATGTTGCTGAAGTGAAGGGTAAAATCTGAGATACATATCTGTTCTGAAGAATTGTGCTACCCTATAATCTTTGAAGATCTATACGCTTGTTTGCAACAGAGAAGGCGCGTATATACACCGGTTGAATTCAGTGAAAGCGCGTATGGAATGTGAAACCAGTTCTGAAGTATGTGCAGATGTATACGCGGGTTGATATGCATGAAAGCGCGTATATATGCAGGATCAGTGAAAGAAAAGCGCGTATGAAATCTAGGTTTTGTTGAAGTATGTGGTATGAAATGTCTGATCTGTTCTGCTGTTTTATTGTTATCTGACAATGATATATTCGTACAGATCTGGGTTGTTTGAATGATGATTATGCTGCTGAAAGATCAAGTTTTTGATTGATTGGTTGATGATTCATTGAATTAATTAATAAGTGGATAAGTTTCAGTTTGATGTATGATTGAGCTTAAATGTGTGGAGTGGGTCCAGTCTGAAAATATGATGAAAAGTGGCCTGCAAGTTGTGTTCTATGGAAGCTATTGGATCCCGTATGAAAATTGATGAAACGTGGTCCATGGTGGTGCTAAGGGTTGTAGCCTTCAGTCAGGGGGTTGTAGCTCCCTTCCAGGTGAGGTTGGTAAACGAGAGCAGGGGGTCGTAGCTCCCTTCCAGGAGAGGCTGGTAAACGAGTACAGGGGGTTGTAGCTCCCTTCCAGGAGAGGCTGGTAAACGAGAGAAGGTTGTAGCCTTCTGCAGGTGGGTGCCCGCATGCTGGTATGAGTCTGCGCCAGTACATGGTTGTAAGAAGTTTTCTATATATAATAAATATTGAAGACTGAGACGACGGCAGCGGTGGTTTTCTCCCGAGTTGGGTTTCCAACTTAAATCCTGGTGTTCATGTGTGATTCGTATGTGTGATGGTTTATTCTGTTATTACTGCACATGCTTACTGTTAACTAAACATCAGATGAATGAATGTTGCAAAGATCTAAGTAAAGAATTAAATGCATAATAAGATCTTTGTGTATACGCGAGTTGTATAAAGGATATCCGCGTGTATACGCGAGTTGGCTTCACTAAAGTAGCGTATGGTTTTTAGAGTATGAAAAAGTAAAAGTTTTGAGTATGCCCTAAATACTGATTCACCCCCCCCTCTCAATATTTTTCCCAACAGGATGAGTATTGTCCTAAAAAATCCAATGCAAAAATATATGTTCAACATTGAGCATGATCATGAGACAACAGATGCACCATCATGGAGATCAGCAGCTGTCATTGAACAACAATGATGAGTTGGGGGTCCAACCATTATTGGAGCATTCCAATGACCATTCTACATGTGTAGAAGGGGATAAGCAGATTGTTGATGAGAGACATATTATCTTCCACTATCATGATGGATCTTTCTTGATGAGCACTTCATAGCTCAATGAGAAGATGTTTACTTTAGTATATTTGAATCCTTATGGGGTACACTTGGTCATTGATGAGTGGTCTTCATATGGAGATCTCGAGGGGGCTTCACTTCAACATCCCATGAAGTGTAGAGATATTGATTTGATTTGGGAGGATGGTATTCTCCATTGGAGGAATACCCATGTAGAGCATGACAATATACACTCACCATTGGTTGGATGGGTGATGTTGATGAGCAAGAGGCTAGTGAGCTACTTGCGGATCTATGACACAGGGCAGCAAGAGGCAAGGCTGCACTAACTACTCTTGAAAGAGTTTGGTCAGCATGTGACATATCCTACTCCAAATGGTATGTTGGTGGTTTGGATTTGGCATGACACTTGATTCATAGGGAAGCAATGAGTTTGGGTACATTGTGGTGATGTGACATTTCTCATGTCAATCATCATGTTTTCACTCCATGGTTTGTATGATGGAGGTGTAAGGAGGCAGCAAGAGCTATTTTATCTTTGGTTACTCTTGGGAGAGTATGGGTTGATTTTCCCCCATACTTTGCATGATATTTCAGAAGGAGAGGATGGCACAATCAGGGTGCAGAGGGGCTACTCTTCAAAATTGGAGGATCAGGAGGTACTTCCACATAGGAAGGAATATCCCATATATAGCAGCATCATGGTATGTGACTTTGGCATTGGGCATGTCAAAGAGGGAAGTTATGAGATGGCAGGAACCTTATCAAAAAGGATAACAACACTATCACTTGGGAGTATGTATTTATTGATGGAGTGTTCCAATGGGAGCATATATCACTTCACATTTCAGACCATTATGAGGAGATTCTCGTGGGAGGGCTCATCCATGGATCTCATTTTCAGCCTACTCACAAGGCATGGTAAGAATGGAATTTTTTGTTTATTGTTCACTTAACAAAATATTTGAATTCTCTTACCATATATGCGCAGTGCATTTGTCCACAAGAGGGCAAGTTTCTATTTTGGCTTCATGGTCTTTCTAAGACCAATATCAGTGATGGAGGAAGCCATTTTTGGATGGAATTGGGAAATTGTTGTGTTATTCTTGTTATGCTCAACTGATATATAATGTCATTTACTACTTCCTAGTAGATGAGCAAACATGTACAGCTAGTAATTTGTTGGGAGACAAGTTTCCATATGATGATCAGAGACAACAGGCAGTAAAACTGCACTGTCACCACACAGGAAACTATTAGTATCATCCAACATCTCACAAAACACTCAGTAAATCTCTCATCTTGATGCCACGTTTTGATGATGTACTATTCATCATATATGGGGAGGATTGGGAAAACAAGGGTCATGGAACCAAAGAGTGGGTCTTTGAAGATCCAGTTGTCCTTTTGTCTCTTGAGGGCAACATTATGGCAGCCCAATATCAGCAACAAATCTACACTTTTAATAAGTGGAGAGAGAGACAGTGTGGGGTATGCCATTGCATCTATCATGTTCAATTATTTATCCCACCTACATTGTAGGAGCCAAAGGTGGAATAATTTTTCCATGAGTTACCATTTCGGAGGGTGACTCACTTTTTTTGGATGATAGCTTTGGGTTTGGAGCTTCGCATGGGAATGAAGGTTCCTAGTGATTTTATGATCCCATGCCTCAAGAATGCCTCTAGACCACATATAGTTTCCTCCATTGATATTGCACTTCTTCATGATGAGAGACATTTGGATTTGTCACCAAACGCTAGCTTATACATTTGGGAGGAGCGACTTGGGGACATATTGATGAGAGAGCATCTTGTTCATTGGAGGAACTTATCATATGAGGATGCTACAGGAGGAGGAGAGGAGGCTCTTCAGTTCTATCCTTGTAGTTTCTTGAGTACAAATAACGTTTGGGAGGGGAGGACTGTAATATTCCTAAATTAGCACATAGCTAATTGGAATATTAATTTTTTATTTTACTCTTAGTTAGAGGAATAAGAGGGTATGGAGACCCATAAATCTCCATAGTAGGAATAAAAACACTCCTAATGTGAAAGGAGGTCATCTAAAAGCTAGATTGAAGACCCTTATGTGTGAAAAGGGGATGGAGCATGTAGACTGGGCCAACTTTGACCAAATCAAACAATGCTGGTATGGAAGGAGTGGCATTCATTGAGGGACAACGCAATTTTGGAGGGAGATTGCATTCATGGAAGTAGTGGCTTTAATGAGTGGGGCCAAGGGTGAGGAAGCTCACCACTTATATAAGGGGATGGCAGCTGTAGAGGGCATGATTGGATTATTATTTTGTTTATGGTATGTTAATACTTGTGGCTCTCTTTAGCTATTTAGCTTAGATTGCAGTGTTGTTTAGCACAAGTGTGTTCCTGAGCGAGAATCCCACCTTCATCCTCAGGGGACTTCGAGTGCCTACTTAGGAGAAGTACCTGAACTACATTTCCACATTCTGGCATAAGGCCAAACTTTAGGTTTCTTTAACAACACAGTTTCTGCTTAGAATTGTGTTGTGTTGTAGGTTGCAGTAGTGGACGATTGTACATGGTGATTTATGAGCTAGATTTTCAGTGGAGGAAGGTTTCCTTCCATTGGGAGGCCAAAAAAGGAATCCCTTGAGCTTAATTGATACATTTGGCATCAGGCCAAGGTGATATTATCCCCTACAATGTAGTTTCATTCTGGATCTGCATTATTTTAGGGAGGAGTTACAGGGGTGGTTGCGGTATGTGTTTTGGGAGGTGATTTCTTCAGTGGAGGAGACATCCTTTCATCCAGAGGATCTATTGGAAAAGAGTTGTAGGATTATACACCAGCTTCAGCCATATCTTCTCATTTCTATTGTTATAGCATGCCTTCAACTCTAGGGCTTCAACTTACATTTGCATATTATATGCATTTTCCCGGAAACCCTCTTGGGTTATCTTGGAAAGGTGATATAGGGCCTAGATCTATTTGTATAACATATATGGAGGCATATATCATTTTTTTTACATTATTTTATTATCTCTAGCTGTAGTTATGCTCAGTATGACTGTGTTGTAGCAGCTCTCCGACATTTTTTATTATAGCGGCATCTCACTTTTGGAAGTGATTGTTTCTGGGAGGCTTGTTTCCTCATATCATATGACTTGTGCCTCGCTATTTTGTATTGATTTTCTGTTCTTATACATAATTTAATGGCTCCATATTGGTCTCCATTGTTGATGTGTCTATCTACACTGCTATTTCTAGTTTTGTGTTGATATATTGTTGCTTTCCCCCATTTGGGAATATTACATATTTTCGCCTTGATTGACGATGTGAAAATAATCATAAGAAAATTGAGGTTCTACGTGGATAATATAGTGACCCAATTGATGCATATAGAAAGCCACACCTTGTGATTTTGAAGGAGGGGAGCATCTATATCCCCTATGTTCAAGTGCTTGATCTCTGACCAACATATCCTCTTCGTATAATGACTTGCATGGGTGAAAGGTGGTGGATTAGCTCCAGGTCTTCTTTGTTGGATGTTTCAAGTTTTGGGGTAGTTCTCGTGTTCATAGATTATGACGACTTAAAGGTGTTTTGACCATGGGTATCTAAGTATTGTATGTGGCCTTGTGTTTCAACTATGGGGGAAAATCTATGTCTTCAAAGAAGTTAATTAACAAACTATAATGGTTGGTGTGATGATTCGGGTAAAGTAAAATCATTATTTTTGCTGGCTCTCAATTATTATTTCGCCTGGAAGGGTGTCTCTCCTAGCACGAGATTAGAACCAAATATATATATGTTATTTTTGTGATTGTAGTGTTAAGGTTAGAGCCTTGTCTCTCAACTATTTTATGGGTATTATGTGTTATACGTCAATGTAAAAAAGGTTATCCGTGTCTCTGGTGAGATAGGGGATTATATGCCAAGGCTCAGTTTTTAAATAAAATTGTTATATGGTGATAGAGGTTGAGACTTCTTCCTCCCTCTATCTGCCATGATTCCTATGATGTACTCTGATAAAAATATTTTAGTTTACAAAATAATAAAATAAAATAAAATAAAATAAACATTATTATTTTGAGTTGGATTGTTGGTTTTTTTAATCAAATATGGTGCAATGAGAATTAAGAATCAGATTTAGATTTAGATTTATATCTCTAACATTTAAGATTTAGATTTATCACTCTAACATTTAAGATTTGATATTTTTCTCCATAAGAAATTCTCAATTCATTATTAGCCACATAGATTTAAATATAAAATTTATCAATGCATTATTGAGTTTCAAAATGGACATAAAAAACTAAAAATAAATGTGACTGAGTTTGAGATATGAGGAAGGGTGGACAAAGCTATTTCCATTTAACATAAAGCTTTAAATGTGTTTGACTAAATAATATTCTAAGATTTGTTTGCAATTTTTCAAGTTTAACATGATATTCTAAGTTATGTTTAACAAAACAACAAAATAACTGGAAAAGCGTAAAATCTTTGTAATCCTAAATTTGGAAAAATAGAAATGAAATTTTTTATTCAAATATATAAGGTTATCTAATAAACAATCTATTATATTAAAAAAATCATAATTGTTTTGTTTTAATATGAAGTTATTTATATTTTATTCAACAATAAATATTTTATTACTTTTTAATTTATATATTTACTTATTGTGAAAGGCTTCTTATTTCAAGTTTAGTTGGATGAGGATCAGTTGATTTTTTATTTTATTTTTTTAATCGAGGGTCTAGATTGATTCTCGAGGGAATATGCTCAACATATTCCCCACCAATTTCCTAGGGATGTAAGATTATTCTAGTTCTATTAAGTGCCTCGTTATTATTTATAACATTCATTTATATACAAGAAAATTTTATTTAGCAAAATGGTCCATTACTTTTATAAATTTAAAAAATTAGATTCATACCTAGTGACTCACCACCCACCAATTTCCTAGGGATTCGAGGTTATTCCAATTGTAATAAGTTTCTCCATGATACACTTCTCATTATTATTTATAACATTCATTTATATATAAGCAAATGTTATTTAGAAAAATGGTCAAAATGTGTGCATTAGTAAGGCATTCTTCCTAATAGTGAGCACAAATATAGAAATCTAAAATTTTATTAATGAAAATCCTTTATCATTACTTAAAAAATGATGTGGCTTTCACCTGCTTTGAGATGCAAGTTGAGAATGTTGTTTTGATGTGAGGACTTCGCCTTTGTTCTCACTTTATGATAAAATATTTAATATTTTTTAAACCTATATTTATCCTTTGCATTTTTTCCTTCAAACATGATTTTAAATGAAAAATTTTCTAAATAGATTTTCCATTTGCAATATTTTCTTCAACATTTATTTCAAATTAAAGTTTTTATTCTTTCTTTAAAACAAGTTGTGAAGTTTGAAATTTATGTTTTTAATTTGTGGGTTTTGAAATCCATTCTTATTTTTTCTTCGGTGGGGGTGTTATGAATGACGATGATGACCTAGGACTTTATGCCAGCCACCCTCGCAGTTTTAATGGTGAATTGAAGGAAAATGTATGAGTTAGGAGTCTCACATGCAGGAGCATGCAACCCTCCAGTTGGCGTTGGGTTTATGTATGGATGGGGAAGGAGATAGAAGGAAATGGTGAGATATGGGGTGAGGGAGCCATGAGTCCGCAACCATTCTGTTGGAGTATTTTTGCAGTGAGAAATTGTGGTGATTCTCTGGTTAAGAGCGTGATCCCCTTTCTCTAGCGGTACCATCATTTGATAGACTGAGTTGGGAGCGAATATGTTCCTCAAAAGGGAGATCTAGAGTTTTTTGCATCCATATTTTGGTTGTATGGTGAAAATTTCCTAGCTCAACCATGCCCTGGAGAGGATTTGTTGGCCCTCTATGTAATTTTCTTGCTTGTATTTAGAAGTGGTAAGTCATGTGAAATTATTCTAGTCTTGTCATGTTTACATCAATTCAGTTTATGATGTCCTTCTGAAGATTTGAGAACTCTGGGTTCAGGATCTCAATTGTTGATTTTTTTTTTCATTATAATATTAGTGGTTTCTAGAGGCATTGCAACTATGGTTACATCTTGGAGGTTGAGTCTGTGTCCTCTTAAAAAAAATGGTGGTGGGGTTTTGAGTCTTAAGGTGGTGTGGGTGTTTCTTGTTGCAAAGAGCACCTTGTGTCTTGGGTTGGGGCTGCTTAGTGTTCATTGGGGTATTCAATATTTTATTGTCAAGGACTTAAGGCTTCCTTTGGAGTTATCAACGATAAAGAGGGTCGGTTCCTTGGTCTAAGAGAATTTTTCCATCTCCTTTCTTAGTGAGAGTGTGTCGAAAGTAAATTCTTGTGGCTGGTCATTTTTTGAATACATTATCTGGTGGTACATGGGTCTCAATAAGGTCGAGTTGAGTTGGTGGTCTTGTCCTTTTGTAGGTAGAACCAAACCCTACAAGGAAGCATAAGAACCATCTTGTGTTTTTCACGATGCCTCCCAGGTGGAGAGGAAGAATTAAGAGGGGAGGAGTGTTGTCTAGGTAAATCCCATCTGCAGACAGAGGCGATCCCTCTAGCCCTAGGGTGTGTCTAGAAACTACAGGAACATACTAACATCTACCTTGCTAGATTGTAAATGAAATTCAGAGCAAGGAATATGACCTACCTCGTTCTGATGCTATGTTTTCGTCTACTGTCGAAGCTTCTTGATCTGTCGCTCTTCTTAAGCTCGATACACGCTTCTACCAACATTCGATTACCTGTAGAGACAGTCAAGACAACACGAAAAGCGTAAAACCTTGACAAACATAAAACAATTACAACCTATCTAACTAATCAAGGAATGCTATAAATCTCATTATAATTGTAAACAAGAGTGGAAGATAAACATCACATGCATTTTATTATGATAAAGACAAGGGGATTTTACAACCAAGCCTTGATGTTGAGGCTCTCCTTCGGAAATTCTATATCCAAGCACGTTTGCCACACCCTCATAAACAAAGGTCCAAGATCTCACTATGTTCTCAACACACACAAACAATCACACTCTGCACTATTCTCCCATAGCTATGATTTCTTCTTCTCTATCCTAACTTTTCAATTATCTATTCAACTAGCACATCAATGGAAGATGGCTATATTTATAGAGGAGAGGAGGAGGTTGGGAACCCTACAGAGGTGGGAGAGAGTCCTATCCTTTAGGAGAGTTCCAAGGGAGGTGGAAAATACTAACTAAAGGAGGGAGTTTGTGGTTGTTTCTGTTCAACCACTCCTAATGACTCATCCTCAAGGTGGTTGGAATAGAACCTCCGCCTCTATTTTTAAAAAACATTCCATAAACAACTTAGCGCGGGTGCTTAACTCGGACAGAGTGCCAACTGGCGCGGGCTTAGTGTTAATTTTACAGCTCGGTGCGAGCGTGTAACTAGCTACTCGCGCCAAGGCAAAAACAAGTGTTTTTAGTGGTTTGCTCAGGAAATGGTCAGCAGAAGGAATGTTTTCCTCATGGAAAGGGATGTAATGATGTTATTTGCAAGGCATGACACTGCTTATTGATCACAGAAATGACCCTCCAATGGGCGAGATGGGAATTGCAGGGACAGAGACAAAATGTTGTGTAACAAAGAGGACTTAAAGCCCAACTAGGCCAACTTGGTGTCAATTCTTTCACTCATGAATTTGTTGCATCCTATTTCAATGAAATTCCTCCTAAGATGCATCAAGATATTTGTGACCTGAATATTAAAGTGGTAAAAGAGATTCATTATCTCTCAGACTCGAAATTGTTAGAAGATATGTCAAGATCGGTCCCAAATCTTGGTAATACCAGGGGAAGGTGTAAGTAGTACCTGTATTCAGTGGCACTCCACCGACAGATGAAAACTTTATTTGGCTTGGTGTTAAGAGTCAAGCATGTGGAGAGATATAATTTTTTCGCCTTTATTGAAGATGTGAAAAGAATGCTGAGAAACTTGAGGTTCTGTGTGGATAATATAGTGACTCAATTGATGCATGTGGAAAGAAGCATACCTTGTGATTCAGAAGGAGGGGAGCATCGAGATCCCATAGTTTCAGGTGCTTGGGCTCCGGCCAACATCTCCTCTTCATAGAATGACTAGCATGGGTTAAAGGTGGTGGATTAGCTCTGGGTATTCCATGTTGGATGTTTCAAGTTTTGGGGCAGTTCTCGTGTTCATATATTATGACGACTTAAAGGTGTTGCGACCATGGGTCTCTGAGTATTGTATGTGGTCTCGTGTTTCAACTGTGGGGGGAGATTTATGTCTTGAAAAAAGCGAATTGTCGAAGTATAATGGTCGGTGCAAGGAGGTAAAGGAAAATTGTTCTTTTTTATGGCTCTCAATTCCTATTTCGCCTGGAACAATGTCTCTCCGGACATGGCATTAGAACCAAATAGATATCTTCCTTTTGTGATAGTATTGTTAGGGTCGGAGCCTTGTCTCTCAACTATGTCATGGGTATTTTGTGTTATTTGTCAATGCAAAAAATATTATCCATGTCTCTAGTGGGATAAGGGATTATATGTGAAGGCTCAGTTTTTAAATATAATTGTTATTTGGCGATGTTCTTCCTCCCTTTAGCCACCAAGGTGCTTATGATGTACTCTGATTTCCCAAAGTATTAGAAGTATTTTAGTTTACAAAAAAATAAAAAAGACATTATTTTTTTTAGTCTGGTTTTTTTATCAAATATGGTGCAATGAGGATTAAGAATTAGATTTATATTTAGATTTATATCTCGAACATTTAATATTTAGATTTATCACTCTAACATTTAATATTTGATATTTTTCTCCATTAGAAATTCTCAATTCATTATTAGCCATATAAATTTAGATAAAAAAAATTCTCAATGCATTATTGAGTTTCAAAATGGCCATAAAAAAACTAAAAACAAATCTGACTAAGTTTGAGATATTAAGGAGGGTGGACAAAGCTATTTCCATTTAACATAAAGCTCTAAAATGTGTTTGACTAAATACTGTTCTAATATTTGTTTGGAATTTTCAAGTTTAACATGAAATTCTAACTTGTGTTTTACAAAACAACAACATAATTGGAAAAGCATAAAAGTTTTGTAATCCTAAATTTGGAAAAAAACTAAAATTTTTTATTCAAATATATAAGATTATGTAAATAAATAATCTATTATATTTAAAAAATTATAAATTTTTTGTTTTAATATGAAGTTGTTTTTATTTCATTCAATAATAAATATTTATTTCTTTTTAATTTATGTATTTACTTATTATATTATTTTTTTAATTGAATGGGTAGTAAACACTGAAAAATGTTTTTTTTAATTGAATGAGTGTAAACAAAAAATGTTTCCTATTGGTTGTCCTAAAGAGGATAAAACACAATTGTCCATTGTTGATGCATTTGGTTTCCCACAACATTCTAATCAACGAGAGAGAGGAGAATTTTGATTATAGTTGAAATTAATTTTTTTATTTAGTAAATTTTTATTTTCCTTTTTAAAGGAGCATATGTCAACTCTAAGTTGAGAGAAAAATTTACAAATTTCTCACTCAATAATCACCCACACATAAATTTGATGATAATAAATTATATATTACTTTCTTCCTATCTTTATTAAGAATCCTACTATATTTCAAAAATGCTATTACAAACATTCATACTATAAAAAATATGTCTTCTTGATCTCTACCTTGATGAAGTAGGGAAAAGAGAACAGTGAGACATTCTTAAAATACTTACAAAGTATGTTCACATTAATATCAATTTCTAAATATCCTCGATTAGGGTTCGAGTTGGTAGCCACTACCTCCACATGTGATTGATGTGGGTCATTTCGAAGAACCCCCCCCTCTCGCACCATCCCCGCCCCCCTTGCCACCCTCCACATGCACGAAGCACATGGGGTGGTGGCTCTATGCATGCGGGGATTTAATGCTCTCGTAGAAGGTGGAATGGGTATTTGCGAGTGGAATATTTCCAAAGAAGTATAGGGTGAGTTTGGGAGGTTTCTAATTTGTGATAGTCATTGCGTGTGGCATTGTTTCGCCCTGCTCGGAGGTGTGGATTAGGCTCTGCAGGAGAGGACTCTTTGGACGCGGATTCAATCACGGTCATTCCTCGTTCTGGTACATGGGTATGTGTTTAACTCCTTTAATAGTGCCCCCATGGTTCAGTCTCTTTATCTGTTGGCCTTTGGGTTGCTTGGTTCTGATTCTTCGGGGTTGCAGAGGAAGGTGGTGTATGTAGAAATTTTTGCGCTTGAATTGGATACGGAGATGGTCTTAATTTTTCATGGTTTCTCTGTGTCTGTCATCTTTGGAATTTTATTATCTCGTATGGGTCTATATTGTTGGTGGATGTATATTCGCTCCTGTCTTTGCATTTCTCTTCCACCCCGCCTTCTCGGTCTTTTGTTGTGTCTGTGGGTTAGTGGTTTTGTTACAACACCCTCAGGGCTCTGCCATGAGGTCGGTACAATCTATATCGATGCCCTCCGTCTCCTAGGGAGGAATGAGTTGCCTCTTGGTTTCATGGATTTTTTATATTTATGGTTGTATGTTTGCACCAGGAGTCTAAATTGGAAGAGTAAATGGGCGATTCACAGGGTTTATTTCTTGCAGTATCTGGCTTCTTACCTATGTCCTCTGGCAGGTTCTCGGCTCGGTAGCGTCCCCTGGGCGCTGTATGATTTTGGTTTTTGGCTGCCCAGAGAGTCAGTGAAGGGTTTTGTGTCACTTTTTCAAAGTAATTGCATGTATTGGACTATGACTCGTTCGGCCTCCGGAAAATGAAAAGCAACCAAAACCTCAAGGGACCGAGGTAAAACATCTGTGGGGTCTCTGGAAACTAGCCAACCCAGCTCCTCTAGGGGCAGAGCGTGGGATCGCAAACCGATCTCAAGTATCATCAACGATGCAGCCACGACGTACCATGAGGGTACCTCGACTGAGGTCCGCCAGTTAATTGAGGAATGGGAAGAATATTTGAACAGATAGGTTGGTCTCATGGACATTGATATGGAGGATTGGCCTATATTGGTGCTTGATCTGGGTTAGACCAGTGGTAGAACCGCTCAGTTTAGGAAAAATTTGCACTTGTATTGGTTGATGGAGAGCCGTCTGCCTAAATCCTTATAGCAGATTCCGTGAGGAGAGGTCGAGGAAGATCAAGGGTTTCCATACTACAACAAAAAATTTCAGAAAATTCAGTTTCAGTTGCAGAAACAAAACGGGCGTCTACGCCATATTGAGGAGCATATCCCATGCATTCCACAAATCAAGCTTCCGGGTTCCAGTGCTAAGGACCCTGCTTTGGTTGAGTCTAATGATGACGATTAGTTTGGTGGTTGTTTCTTTAGTTTGTCTTTTTATGTATGCAGAAAAACTATACTTTTCAGTATGTTTCTAGTTCTGTTTTCAGTTATCTAGAGTCTAGGCAGTACAAAGAGAATGAAACTTATTTGGCATGGATGATTAGACTTATTATTTTTTGTTTGTGGACGATTTATCAAGGTGTTAGGTGTCCAACAAACTTGGTTTCCTCTAAGCAAGTTAAGGCCACCTAACCATATGCATGTGGATGTAACTTTCTTTTTGATAATTAATGAAAAAAAAAGTCTTACCAAACTTTAATATATATATATATATATATATATATATATATATATTTCTAATAACAAATGAAAAACACAAAAAAAATATAAAAATAATAATAATAATAATAATAAATAACATTCTCTTTCTTGTAAAATTAAAAAATATGAAATAATATAAACTAAATATGAAACATATCAACCAAAATTTATTGATGAAAAATGACACACAAAATATTGATAAGAACGTGAGTTCTGTAGTGGATTTAATGCCGTAGAAAAATACATCATCTAAATGTAAATCCTATCATAGATTAAATAAAAGCCACTAAATTTAAAGATAATTTTACTCTTTGCTACAGTCAAATACTGTATGATGAATCAATGTCTTAACAAACCAAATCCTTGAACTGAAAATATAAAACAAATCTTGGAAAATCTAATGCTCTTTTCACATTTATTATCCTTGAATAAATAATTTAAGATATTTTGAATTTATTTTTCTGACAAGTTTAAACCGGACAATAAATGATGTAAGATATTTAGAATCTGATAGTTGCTGCCATATTTATTTTTCCTCGTGTTGAGATTGATTCAGAGATTTTAATCCACGTCTCTGTTGGAATTAGTAATTACTTCCCCACACGAAGATTTAGCAAGATTTAAATCAAGTGATGTTAAGTTAGTGGGGTATGAAGAGATATGTTGAGTTAAGTGCATTTCAGATTTAGAGTGTGAGATAATTAAGATATGAGTTAGGTTGAGTTCAGTTTATATGGAGAAATTTTGTTTTTGTTTTTTAAGTTTGGTAGTATTTTTATTCATTTATTTTATACATAATATATAATCAGATTTATTTGTTGGCTACTGATAGTCTGATATGTCATACAAAAAAATAAGGTTTTGAGTTTGTCATACCAAGTGAATATAGCTCTTATACTCACACATATACAGTGGTTTACCGATTGACTATCATATTTACTGAACACTTAAAATTTAAATCGTCGCTGCATATAACTACTAAGCAAAAAAAACAGATTTAAACAACTATGAATTACTCAACCTAGTCTGGAACCTAGGCCGACTCTATTGGTGCCCAACCCTGAGCGGAGGTGCCTGCTTGCTCGAAAGGCTTGGCAATACACGAGAGGTGTTGCTCAATACGCTTGAGGCGCCCATCATGTTTACTTAGCTGAACTTGATCTTATCAAACTCACTCTTATAATCTGGGAAGTCTTGGGCTAGCGTCATCATGCTCATAGAAATCTGCTCCAAGGCTTTGCCAAGGATGCTCTTCATAGACCAATAAAGATACAGTGTCTCCTTAAATTACTTTAGTCTACCTCTTATTTGGCTTGGCTCGGATTGGGTATTAAACCTCTCCATTCCTCATTGTTCATCTTTGTCTCTACATGTCTTTCGATCTCTGCTTCCCATTTTTTTATGAATTTTTGAATCTCATCTGCTGTGTTGTTCTCATGATAAGCTTTCGCTACCTCTTAAATCCCATCAATTCTGATTGACCTCCACCTTGTTGAAATTACTCTCTGTTTTGCAACGTATGACGACAGAGTACCTTCAATTTACGTTTTTGCGGGTCTGATAGCCTTGCCATTTTTGCTTGTGCGGTCAACTTCAGCGCGATTTTTGAATCTGGGAAAGTGAAGCGCTCGGACTGAGATTGTATTAAACAGTTCAATAAATTGAGTCCATGATCTCTTTGATATGGCCAGGAAATCAGACAAATGGCAAGCTTATCATAGGTTCGCAAAAATCCACGCATCTTCAATTGATATGTACAGTAATCCTCACCTTTGGCCTGGAACACAGCAGCATTAATACATTTAACCGTAAGATATATAGATAAAGTTATTTTAAATGTTTGGTTTAAAAATGGTGCGTTCAGCCAACATGCATATATATGTTTTACATATATATCATGTGCACTATTTCAAAGTGAGGCCGTGGGCCATAGTGACATTGACTTTTATTTTAGTTTTTTTATGTTTAGTTTTAAATAGTTTTATTTTAATATAGTTTGTTTTATATACGTTATAAAAGTGCTGTGTGCAATATATATATATGTTGAAGTTTTTATTTCTCAAGTTTTTATTTCTCAAATAGTAGAAGTAAAAAAAAAGACTGCGTAAGTCATTATTTTTCACACAGCAGTGAAAAAAGATTTGTATAGCACAACAGTGCTGAGTTTAGTTTGTAAGTTTTTTTTACACACAGCAGCAGTGAAAAATTTGATGTGCACAGCAGTGTAACAGATTTTTGAATGGCACAGCAGTGCATTCATTTTGAAGAACAGTATTTTCGAAGGAAATTTTAGAGAGTGTGAGTGGTTTTGAGCTTGTGTTTTGAAGCGAGTCAAAGTTTTTATTGTATTCCTCGGGCGAGGAGATTTTTGTAACCAAATTTTTAAGTTAAATAGTTTTACGGTGGAAAAACTACGATACGATGAAAAGGAAATTTTTATATTTTCTCTGTGTTGAAGAGGGGGAATTTTATTCTCCATTGTTGTTCTGGAATGTTAAATATTCCAACATGGTATCAGAGCTAGTCCAGGCTCTTTGAAGATCAAAGAAGCTGAAGGAAAGGAGTTCTTAGTTGCAATAGCTTCTCCAGCAGTGTGAAGACTCAGCCAAAGAATCCAAAGGTATTTCTCTATACGGTTTTTGAGTCACTGTTGCAGAGCAGTGAGCTGTTTTACATACACAGTCAAGTTTTTTTTAATCATAGTTAAGAGTGCAGAATGGCTGGAGCCAGCACTGGTATGGGTATGGGAAATGTCCATCTCCCAATGTTTAATGGGAAAAATTATGACTACTGGTCAATAACTATGAGAGCATTATTTGTCTCCCAAGACTTATGGGAATTTGTTGAAGATGGCTTTGAAGAGCCAGCAAATGAAGAAGAGTTTGAAGATTTAACTCAGGCAGAAAGAGAGTTGCTGAAGAGCAATAGGAAGAAAGACTCCAAGGCTCTCTTCTTATTGTATCAGGCAGTGCATGAGAGTGTGTTTCCAAGGATAGCAGCAGCCAAGAGATCGAGAGAAGCATGGGAAACTCTCAAGATAGCCTATCAAGGCATGGAAAAAGTGAAGACAGCAAAACTTCAGTTGCTGAGGAGAGACTTTGAGACTCTCTGTATGAAAGAGTGAGATACTATTGACTCATTCTTCACTCATGTGATTGGAATGGTCACACAAATAAGATCTCATGGAGAGACTCTTGAAGAGAAGAGGATTGTGGAAAAACTCTTGAGGAGTCTACCCTCAAGATTCGATGTGATTGTCACCACCATAGAGTAGACTAAGGATCTCACAAAGTTCACAGTGGATGAGCTACATGCATCACTGATGACTCATGAGCAGAGATTGGGTAGAAGTGAAAACTCATCTCTTGAGCATGCCTTTAATACCCAGATGTATTTTGAAAGAGGAAGAGGGCAAGGCAGAGGAAACAAAAGAGGAAGAGGTAGAAGCCAAAACAGAGGTGGAAGGAACAGTCCAGCAAATGCTCAAGGAAGGGGCAGCAATCCAAATCAGCATCAAGGCCAAGGCAGCAGCCAGCAAAGTGGTCAGCAGAATGCTCAAGGACAGAGGTATGATAAGTCCAATGTCTGATGTCACTATTGTAAAAAATATGGTCATTATGCTAATGAATGTAGAAAGAAGCAGCATGATATGGGAAGTAGAACTAGTGCAAATTTCACTAGAGAAAATATCAGCCAAGATAATTTGTTTTTGGCTTGTAATATGGCTGAAGAAAAGAATGAGGATTTATGGTTTCTAGACTCCGGTTGCAGTAACCATATGACAGGGAACTTAGCAATGTTTTCTATGCTAGATGAGAGTGTGAAGTCACAAGTCACACTAGGGACTGATAGTAAAGTGTCTGTTATGGGAAAAGGGAATGTAAATGTTCTAACAAGAAAAGGTGCAAAGAAATCCATATCAGATGTCTATTATGTTCCAGGAATGAAGTGTAACCTCTTAAGTATTGGACAGCTTGTTCAAAAGGGGTACAATGTATTTTTTGAGGATGATGTTTGTACCATCATGGACAAACCACCCAGCAAACAATGTATTTCTGAAGTGAAGATGACAAGGAACAGAATGTTCCCTCTTAGAATGAGAGCAGATCTGAAAAATGAAGAAAAGATAGTAGCAGTGGCAAAAGAGGCTATCCAAAGCGAACGAAAAGATGAAAATTGGTTGTGGCACTTGAGATTTGGACATCTCAACTTTGGAGGTCTTAATTTGTTGAACAGAAAAGGAATGGTAAGAGGTTTACCATTGATATAGAAGCCAGACAGCCTTTGTGAAGGTTGTATTCTTGGGAAACAACACAGAGAAAGTTTTCCTTCCGGGAAAAGCATAAGGGCAAAGGCACCCTTAGAGATTGTCCACTCAGATTTGTGTGGACCGATGCAAACTCCATCGCTTGCTAGCAGCCACTACATGTTAACATTCATAGATGATTTTACAAGAAAAACTTGGGTTTATTTTTTGAAAAACAAAAGTGAAGTGTTTGAAAAATTCTGCAATTTCAAAGCACTTGTGGAAAACCAGAGTGGGCTGCACATCAAAGTTCTAAGGACTGATAGAGGAGGTGAGTATATCTCTAAAGATTTTCTACGTTTTTTGTAGAGAAAATGGTATTCAAAAGCAATTTACAACTAGATATACTCCGCAGCAAAATGGAGTAGCCGAAAGGAAGAATAGAACCATAATGGACATGGTGAGGAGTATGTTAAAGGCAAAGCATTTGCCTAATGATTATTGGGCTGAAGTTGTACATTGTGCAACATACATTTTGAATAGGTGCCCTACAAAAGCAGTGATGAACAAAGTGCCGGAAGAGGCATGGAGTGGCACAAAGCAAGGTGTCACACATATGAAGGTTTTTGGATGTGTGGCTTATGCACACATTCCGGATCAGCTAAGGAAGAAGTTAGACAGCAAGGGGGAGAAATGTATTTTCATTGGATACAGTGAGGAATCCAAGGCCTACAGGTTATACAACCCATCCACCAAGAAGTTTATTGTGAGCAGAGATGTTCAGTTTATTGAGGAGGAAGCTTGGGATGGAAGCATAGAGAAAACAGTGAATGTTAAACACTGTTTATCTCATGATGAAGATGATGATGAGTTGGCTGAAATACATTCCCAAACAGCAGCATCAACACAAGAGCAGCAAGAGACACCCTTGAGGAGAAATGAGAGTTCTTCTCCAAGCACACCACAAAGAGGAAATTCAAGTGCTTCTTCAAGCATTTGTACATCAAGTGAAAGAGGTAAGAAGTTGAGAAATTTGAATGACATTTATGCACAAGAGGCAGCAAATGAAGGTATCAATTCTTTGTTTGCTTTATATTGTCATGTTGAAGACCCTATCCACTTTGAAGAAGCTATTAAGGAAAAGAAATGGATAGAAGCTATGGATGAGGAGATTAATGCCATAGAAAGAAACAAGACATGGGAGTTGGTTGAACTCCCAAAAGGTAAAGATGTCATTGGAGTTAAATGGGTCTACAAGACCAAGAGTAATGCTGAAGGCAAAATAGAGAGACACAAGGCAAGGCTTGTTGTCAAAGGGTATAAGCAGAAGCATGGGATAGATTATGAGGAAACTTTTGCACCGGTTGCTAGAATGGAAACCGTGAGAGCAGTGCTGTCCATAACAGCACAAAACAAGTGGAAAGTTTACCAAATGGACGTGAAGTCAGCATTCCTAAATGGAGTGTTAATGGAAGAGGTTTACATTGAACAACCTCTAGGCTATGAGAAAAAAGGCCAAGAGCACAAAGTGTGCAAGTTGAAGAAAGCTCTTTATGGGCTGAAGCAAGCGCCAAGAGCATGGTACAGTAGGATAGATTCCTATCTACTGGAAAATGGATTTGAAAAGTGTGAGGGAGAACCCACCCTTTACATCAAAGAAAAAGATGGTAAAATGTTGATTGTAGTTTTATATGTTGATGATGTTATTTTCACAGGTAATGATAATTACCTTATTGAAAATTTTAAAACAGTCATGAAGGAAGAATTTGAAATGACTGATATGGGTTTGTTGAAATACTTCTTAGGAATAGAAGTAGAACAAGATGAAAATGGGATTTTTATCTCACAGGCAAAATATGTTAATGAAGTGCTGGAAAGATTTAATATGCAGGAGAGCAAATCAGCGATCACTCCCACGGTGATGGGATTAAAACTCAGCAGAGAGGACAGCAGCAAGGATTTTGATCCTAGCTTGTATAAGAGCATAGTTGGCAGCCTCATGTATTTGACTGCAACTAGGCCCGACATAATGCATTCTGTTAGCTTAATTTCCAGATTTATGGAGAAGCCAAAGGATGCACATTGGCAGGCAGCGAAGAGAATTTTGAGGTATGTTAAAGGTACAAAAAGATTTGGTATTTTATATACTACTTCAGAAAATTCAGATTTAGTTGGATACACTGACAGTGATTGGGTTGGAAGTGTAGATGATCGGAAGAGCACTTCCGGTTATGTTTTTCACATGGGTTCAGGAGCAATTTCATGGGCTTCTAAAAAACAACCCATTGTAGCATTGTCTACAGCAGAGGCAGAATATGTGGCAGCCACAGCAGCAGCTTGTCAAGCAATTTGGATGAGGAGGATGTTAAGAAGTTTGTGCCAAGAGCAGGTAAAAGGAACCATGATTTATTGTGACAATAGCTCAGCTATTGCATTATCCAAGAATTCTGTGTTTCACAAGAGAACGAAACACATTGACACAAAGTTTCATTACATCAGAGAATTGGTAAACAATGGTGAAATTGTTTTGGAACACTGCAGAACTCAGGAGCAGTTTGCAGACATACTGACCAAGCCATTGGGGCAGAAAAGTTTTGAGTTCTTGAGGAAATGTCTGGGTATGACTGATAACCCAGCAGCTGAGAGTAAGGGGGAGTGTTGAAATTACTCTCAGCGCTGCAACGTACAGGCAGCCAGCCACCTTCCAATTTCTGTTTTGCAGGACACAGTAGCCGCTTGCCATTTTTGCTTGTGCAGTCAACTTCAGCGCAGTTTTTTTTGGATACGGAGAAATTGAGCAGCTCGGACCTGAATTGTATTAAGCCGGATTTAATGAAAATCCCGCGTCACAATTTCTTGCCGTACCATTGCCAGAAATCGGACCCGGGGAAACTTATAAAACGGATTTAATAAAAATCCCGCATCACAAATTGATGACGTCAGCAATCACCTTTTGGCACGCGGAATTTTTATGAAAACGGGTTTATTTTTGTTTGGCGTCCGATTCATATCGGTCAAAGGTTATTTTAAATGTTTGGTTTAAAAATGGTGCGTTCAGCCAACATGCATATATATGTTTTACATATATATCATGTGCACTATTTCAAAGTGAGGCCGTGGGCCATAGTGACATTGACTTTTATTTTAGTTTTTTTATGTTTAGTTTTAAATAGTTTTATTTTAATATAGTTTGTTTTATATACGTTATAAAAGTGCTGTGTGCAATATATATATATGTTGAAGTTTTTATTTCTCAAATAGTAGAAGTAAAAAAAAAGACTGCGTAAGTCATTATTTTTCACACAGCAGTGAAAAAAGATTTGTATAGCACAACAGTGCTGAGTTTAGTTTGTAAGTTTTTTTTACACACAGCAGCAGTGAAAAATTTGATGTGCACAGCAGTGTAACAGGTGCAGATAGCACGACGGTGCATTCATTTTTGAAGAGACAGAGTATTTTTCAGAGTGAAATTTTAGAGAGTGTGAGTGGTTTTGAACTGTGTTTTGAAGCAGTCAAAGTTTTTATTGTATTCCCTCAGGCAGAGGAGATTTTGTAACCAAGTTTTTTTTAAGTTAAATGAAATAGTTTTTACAGTGGAAAAACTCTGTCTACAGTGAAGAAATTTTTTTTATTTTTCTCTGTGTTGAAGAGGGAGAATTTTATTCTCCATTGTTGTTCTAGAATTTCAAATATTCCAACACACCTATCAACTTACTTGGGAGAGCTGGGTTCGACTTCTACACCCTTCTCTTTATCTTTCCTACCACAGCCTTGAACAGCAAGGCTCTTGGAGCAGCCGCGTGCTGCATGACTCTTGGAGTGAAATCCTTGACTAGATAGCCGGGTAAGTGACTTGTCTACACAATCAAACTGAAAATTAATTCCAAATAATAAAAGCATTCAAAGGTCGATGTGAAGTTATTTTAGGAGAGTTACTACACGAAAAAAGTTTAAATACCTTTACCATATTCATTGTCATCCAAGTAAATTAAAATCACGTTCAAGTTTGGTTGAAAATTATTATCGTGTGTGAATTATTTGATGCCTTTCGAACAAATTGCGAATTGAGAACCCGACGCACAATGCGTTGGCCCTGAGTTTATATGGCAATGTAAGAACGTCTGGATGGCATATATGACTAAATATTGTAACAAATTTAACAGTCAGGGGAATAAATAAGGTCTGCAAAGAACACCATAATGCACAGGAAGAAAAGAATAATTTATAATCAATTAAGAAAAATACAGGGTATTAGTTATTTCCACCGATGGATCCTGAACTTCTGAGGTTGGAGTTCACTGTTCAACCCCTTATTTTTTGGGATTAGAATCATACGTGTCATCAATACAGTTACTTTATTACAATACAATAGATTTGAGATGAGATGGTATGGAAATTTCCATAGAGAAAGATTAAGCTCCAAATCGAACCCATCGTGCAACGCTGGGAATTCCACCGTTGACAACAAACAGCATGTAGTATCCAGATGGCGCAACCACGGCACTGGGAGGGGCTTCTACGGATAACGAATAAACGGGGAGGTTACGAAGGGAAACGGGTGTCGAAGCCATGAGAGTGAGTAATCTCTGGTTCATGGAATTACTGTGTGTAGTGAATGGCGGAGCGTAGATGTTTATTTCCACAAAGCTGGCGGGGGTCAGCTTAGCAGGCACGGAGAAAATTAAGTTGAAGGCGGCGCCGTAGCTGATCGAAATGGCGGAAAGGAGAGTTATCCGGGGGCGGAGAAAGGCGTAATCTGAGTCCAGGTAGTAGGGGCTGTAGCTTTCCAGCCGGAGTTCTGTTGGGTATGTGGTTCCTGAGAAAACGTAGCCGAAATGGGGGTTGGAGCCGCCCACCAGAACCCTACCGTCCGGCAATACGCTTGCCGTGGAGTGGTACATTCTGGCGATGTTGGTAGGAGCGAGGACGAAGAAACGGGCACCCAGAGGGGCGTTGGGTCTGTAGAGTAAAGGATACAAGGCGGGAGTGGTGGCCATGTCCCATCCGGCAACGCCTTTCTGGGCACCGTTGATGATAATGATTTCTCCGTTGGGAAGAATGAGCATGTCGCCCATGGTCCTCGGCCCAGGCATTTCTTCCAGACTCCACACTGGATTGGGATCCGTTATCACCATTCTCCCGCAGCTCTTTAGGGCGTCGGCGTAGTTGCGGGCTATTGCGCTCGCGTAACCGTTGTCCGGTGAGCCGCCACAAATGAGAACTTCGACTTTCTTGAATCCGTCGGAGGCGGAGAGGGGAAGCATGACGGACGACCCCGTGGAAGGGTAGTTTCTAGGGCCGGCCCCCGGCATCGTAGGATAAGTTTTCACCACAACGTTGTTCTTGTAGTCCAGAAGAATGGAGTCCCTGTTGGCGAAGATGAACAGGTTCCCATCCGACGACAGGTGCAGAAATGGGTACAGATTGTTCTCCGGCTGCGCGCTGGTTTGGGTCTTAGACAAGAAAGGGAGGCTATAGCTTCCCTCCCCGGGGCGTTTGGGAACAAATTCGTAGTTGAAAACGTTGATTCCCCCCACCACTATGATGCGGTTATCGGGGAGGATCTGATTGGAGGCGTACCATCGGTAGTCGGCAAGTTGGGTACCCTGAGATTCATCCCAGTCGCAGCCACCATTGGAGCAGGGTACGAAGTAGCGTATCGCTTTGCCTCCGTCCCTCCAACCTCCGATTTGCACGAGCGTTCCATTGGCGGAGAAGGCACCGGATGAGCACCACGGATCGGTCAAGACCATAAGAGGCCTGATTCCATTGGTTGCCACGTTGTATTCGAAGGAATGAGCCCAACAATCGTGGGTCAGAGCTTGATCCTGCGGATCGTCGCGGCATCGACCGTTGTCAAGGTTGAGCTGAGAGGGACCGAAGTCTGTTCTATCAAACACCACCACAGTGTTACGATAAGTAACAGTCATGTGCATGGCAGATACTCCACCGTTCTCTATCAAAAGGTTCCATCTCCCCGGCTTCACTGACTGCGCCTCTGAGACTAAAGGAAATATGCCCATAATCCACAGCTCAATTAACATAATCTTCCAAAAACCGAGCTCGTACTGGATATTCTGTGACAGTTCCATCATAATTGGGTTAGCTAAGCACGTTTTCCCTGTTATCACAGAAGAATGGCATCCATACGATCGATAAGCAGGGGTTGAGATTGCCGGATTCTAAATCAGTTCGACATTTATAGAGTGCTGCAGAGACGAGGCTTTGTACTCAGCAAATTTCTGCCAACAGCTTTGGAAAATTCCATGTGCACATGGTATTAAAAAGATTTAGTGATAATTAATCATAATTGTTAAATAGCATGTGTCGAAAGGTCCAAATAGTTAAAAACAAGTGTGTTTTTCTCCAAAGTTCACCGTTTACCATCTCTTTTTTTTGTTTTATTAAAAACTTTGATTTCACTAACAAAAAGGGTTACAAAGATCTCGCTTTCGGATCCCACCAAATATTACATATTAAAAAAAAAAAAAATTCCAAATACCCACATAAAATAAAATAAAGTCATAAAGCAGTATTGTTCTCTTTAGTTTAACAATACACACCACAATTTTATATAGGCCAACTTCACGATAGATACATAAATAAAGCTAAAAACATAATATCAGAATAGAACGAACCATATCACCTTTTTCCATTGACGGGAATCAATATAATTAAAATTAAATTGCAAACCAGGCTCGACATCATCGAGTAAAACGAAACACTTCTCCAATTCACAATCTCAGAGCTTAACCAAATAACAACAATGCTAGTTATTTTTAGAACAAACATGAAATAGCCATAATGCGTCGATACCCATAGAAAGATTCACCATTGAGAGATTCATAATGCATAGGAGCCCACATAGGAGCCCACAAAGACAGATAAACCGTCGAGAAATAACAACCGTGTCTAAGGAATGACAACCGTGTCATGGTCCTTAGAGCAAGTGTACCCACAACCATAAAAAAGAAAGCACCGATAAATTCATAACGCTTAGGAGCCCACATCAACAGAGGGCCATCCAACATAGACCCATGGTTCCATATCCAATTGCAGGCATTTCAGTAATAACAATAGTGCTAGTGTTCCATAAAACAATCTAGAAGTGATCATTATGCAACATAACACATGGAAGCTCATGGAAATAGAGTGTCGTCCAATAGATTAGCACTGATTTGTATCCACACACGACTCAAAAACCCTACATCGAGAACCAAAGTGGCACCTCTCCAATTCAAAGCCTAGAGAGACAACAAGATAAAAGGGCCGAGAATAGACACAAAGACGCACAGAACAATCAATAACACCAACTATTCCACAATGATAACCACATACACTTCGTAAAGAAATTAGACAACTCTCCACATTATAAATAAGATTGTCAACCAATTGTCAACCAACAATATGTTCTAGAACAATGTATTTTTGAGCCAAAATATAATGAGGAACCCCATGAAGAGGCCTTATCTTAGAGAACGCATAACAATATGTTCTAGAACAATGTACTTTTGAGCCAAAATATAATGAGGAACCATGTGAAGAGGCTTTACCTTAGAGAACGCATGCCAAAATTAATGACAAAAATACATGAAAACCCACCATCTCTAGTCATGATGAGAAGATATTGTATTCGATGCCTAAGAACTATCATCTAGAAGGTATGTGAGATCACCAGAGGCATAATCACTCGCTAGAAAGCCTTGTACACTGGACAAACAGGAATCCAAATTATCTAAGTAGAACCTTTGATTATGAACCATGCATTTAATGTCCTCCAATGAGGAGAATACATTGTAAATCTCCTCTTCCTTGTCTTCGAAAATCAATCGCAACAGGGTAGCCATTTGTTGATGTAAGGTCAAAGATTAGAGAAAATGAAGTCCTCTCTTCCTGAATCTACCACAATTAAGAACCCATTTCATATCATCGCCCACCAACACAAATTATAGTGATAAGGGAGATCCCCTACCTCTTTACATTAAAACAATAGAATTTATTTTCTCACCTCTAGAGGATCTGCATCAAAGAAAGTAGCCACATAGTCATAAGCAAAAGAACAAACCCTTTTTTTCCTTACAATAACATTTCCTCCTCCACCCCTCCTTCTACTCATTCTCTGTCTAGGAGGCATGAACACTGCTACAAGGGAACATTGAAGAAAACAATTGAAATATCCTTGGCTTATAAAGCAATAAGAAGGACTAGACATAGAACTGTGAGCTCCAAACCTGAAAACTACTATATCATCACCCAACCACCACAGCACAGGTGCAAATCCCACCAAATTCTCAAACTCAATGTAGCCCAAAACCATGACACACAAAATTCTACAAAACCGTAACAAGAAGTCAAAATTACCTAAGACAAAGGCAGATACTAAGCCCTGGCAAAACAATGCCACCAACAAAAACCAGACTCAGAAAAAATTGACAATGCTTCAATAGAACAAACTTGCTAGGAATTAAACCAACATGCTTTATATAATTCATAGTCTGGGAATAATTAAAACCCAATGATTGCCAACAAAAAAACAAAAAACCCCAAATACTAAGAAATAGCCCACAATATCTTAGGCAGACATAGAAATTGAGTAGACCTACCAAAACACTAACTCAAGACCAGCAAATGGAAACTTACACCTGTGATAAATGATAACATTCTCACTAGAGAAGTAAGAAGGTTAAGGTCACACACCAATAGAGAGAAAAGACAGAGCCCAAAACCCTGGAAGAAGAAACCAATATGAATTATATACTTCAACCGCTCCTCTTCATACGTGAAACGTTTACCCACCATCATATTAAGTCAGAAATAGTAGATGGAGGTCGAGGGTCTTCCCCCACCTCCACTCACACTAACCTCATAATACTGCAAAACCACAACCATGAATGTCATTTTAAAGAGGCGAATCCACGTGTGAGCTTACATGCACCCAAAAACTAGTGCCTACAACACCTTAAATTAGAAGGGACACTTGGGAGGAGGATGACACACCCTCCGATGAAACTTGTTACATCCAAAATAACACCTCGGTCGCGGTCTTAATAACGTTTTAAATTGAAAATTTAGTCTTTAATATTTAAGCTAAGATGTTTCTTAGTCGATCATTGAGTGGCTCGTATAATGGGATGTTATTTTCTCCATCTAGTTTCGAATTTTAAGAATTTGTGATAAGCTTCAAGGAGTAGGATCTCCCACCATTGTGGAGTTTTTTATTCTTGCTAAGCCGTAAATTCCTAGTATATTTGGTTTATGGGTTGTTTTATATACTCTTCATGTTATAGTGACAATGACCAGGTTTGATTTTGGGCCTTGCCCATATCACTCCATCTCATTACTCATTCACCCTCAAAAGTGTTAATTGTGAAAGAAGTTATAATATTTGGGTATGTGGTATTAACATGTCATGATTTGATTAAGTTTTATGATTTTTCCAAGATAAGTGTTTTGATAGTTACCATGGATTAATGTCTATAAATATTTATTACCCATTTAATTTATATTGTTGTAATAGTTGTTATTCATAATACATCATTAACTATTGACTTCTCAAACTGAATAACATTGTAGTTGTAGATATAACTAAAAATAATTGAAATATTATGATTATTGTTTTATTGTAAAATTTACTTTTATTTTTTATTTTTGAATAAGATAAGATTAGTTTTTAAAATGAAATAAACTTATAGCTAATTAAAAGAAAAAAGAAAAAATTGTTAATTACATTTATTTTAAATAGTTGAAAAATATGATGGTTACTCTCTCACTCAAATTTATTTGATCTCAATAAATAATATATATTAATTTTAATTTACATAAAAGACATATTAAACCTATGAAAAATATATTATTATAACTATTTATAGAAATTAATAAAAAAATTAAAACTATAATTTCTCTAGCCTTCCTACCAATTATTTACATTGAAAAGTATTTATAAAATTGGTTTATAATATAATCTTTATTTTGAATTTGTAGATAATTTTTTAATAGAAAGTAATGCTAATTCTCAAAGCACCAAAAAACTATAAACAAAATAGATATTAAAAAAACATTATAAACCATCTAAGCTCTCCCAAGAAGAAATTTATTACATCTAATCCTTTTCCAAACACATGATATAATATTTTTCCAAACCCATAATATAATCTTATATACCATAGATAACTCTAAAAAAGAATTAGAAGTAGAATAATCATGACTTCTACCTAGTTGCAAACTCACTCACTAGTATTTGAAAACAATAATAACTTTAATGCAGTGCAACAACACTTTTTTTTCTATTAATTCTAATAAACAAAAACTAAACTAAGATAACAATTACAATATATATGACAAGGAAATGCAAATATCTAACACATGACAAGTAAGAACCCTCCTTTAAAATTATTTATCTTAATTTCTCACAACTATCCATAATAAGCTATACTTTCACTTAATCCCATAAAAATACAATTGAATTGATAGTTTGTAATAACTAAACTACTGGACATTCTGTTAAACCACTTAAATCTCCCATGCCTCACTAAATACTATATATACCCACACTAAAATTAAAACACTTTAATCTCCCATGACCCACTAAATACTAAATATACCCACACTAAAATTAGGAACATGACCTTCATTTATATTAACCATTATTTATTTATTTATTCCATTTATTATTAACACGGAGGGGAACTAAAGCTTATGATGGCTATGGCTTGGCTCGCAACGACAAGGATGGATGCTTTTAACCAAACTATCATACAAATACAAAAGGTTTCACACATTTAAAATAATTTAATCTAAATCTACAATAAATTAATCTCAAATCCTCCTATAAGAGAGCTGGGTGAAGTAACCCTGATATGAAAATGGAAAACACTCAAAAATATCATAAAGGAACAAAAACTCCCTTGAGGACAACACTTCACCAATACCAATTAATTAATCTCAAACCCTTCTGCATCTCAAATCCTCCCATAAGAGCTGGGCCAACTAACCCTGATATCAAAATGGAAAACACTCAAAAATATCATAAAGGAACAAAGACTCCCTTGAGGACAAAACTTCACCAATACCAATTACAGATATTGAAATATTTAGAAAATCTTATTTACATCAACAAATCCACATCTGGAGTATTTTAAAATCTGTAATCCAATTAAAAAAGTAAAAATAAATAAACATTAAATAATTTTTCGGAATCTTTAGTAACTTGTTAATGGCTCCTCCCATGGATTTCATGAGCCGGAAAAGACTCCTAAAGCTCATTGTCAAGCCTAATAAAGCTGACTGTAAGAATCTGGGGTTGCTTTCTTAGCTGATCTCAGGTTAAGTAGTTGGCATCCAATTGCATTTTCTCTCATCAATGGGGCTGTTGGAGAGTTGACGTTTAACTTTATCTTCCTGGAAACAAAATTATCAATGTTCCTTTTAAAAAGAGAAAAATCACATACATACTGATCTCCATCCCACTGGACATACAAGTAGTTTCATTTATGTTCATGTTCAATTTTTTCAAATTGTTTCATTTATGTTCATGTTCAAATTTTTAGAGGTGTCACCCATTTGTCCGTAGTGTAGGAGGATATAAATAATATAAATACAAGTTTTATTATAATTCTAGTTTTTAAAATATTGGTGTTTGGAATCGATTTGCAAATATTCTTACTTTTGTTTAAATCTCTAGAAGTGTCACCAATAAACTTGTAATGTAAACATAAAAGTATACTTCTAATACTTTAGTAAATATTGGTCTATTATATCAGATCAATTATTATTTCATAACTAATATGAATATATTCCTTGGATCATATTCCATATAAGAGGATAATATACTCATATTTGAAAGTGGATCATGTTTTTCTTGGTTTATTCTTGATGTACAATGCAATTTCGGTAGTAATATTCCATTTCAGCTGGAAAATGTAGTCCGATGTTTGGGTAGTATAAGTGATCAGGGAGTGGTAACTCATATTATGGGAGGAAACTTTGCACAAAGTTCCATTACGATTAACGGGTGGCTCCGTGACTTTCTATGGGCACAAGCCTCGCAAGTGATCCAATCTTATGGTTCTTCATTATCTGCATATGGTCTTTCATTTTTAGGTGCTCATTTTGTTTGGGCTTTCAGTTTAATGTTCTTATTCTGCGGCCGTGGGTATTGGCAAGAACTCATTGAATCTATTGTTTGGGCCCATAACAAATTGAAGGCTGCTCCTGCTATCTAGCCCAGAGCCTTGATCATTGTATAGGGACGTGTTGTAGGAGTAGCTCATTACCTTCTGGGTGGAATCGTCACAACATGGGCGTTCTTCCTGGCAAGAATTATTGCAGTAGGATAATGGCTAGGAGGATTTGAAAAGCATTATGGCATCAAGATTTCCAAAGTTCAGCGAAGGCTTGGCCTAGGACCCAACTACTCGTCGTATTTGGTTCGGTATTGCGACCGCACATGACTTTGAGAATCATGATGATATTACCAAAGAACGCCTACAAAATGAGCACCTAAAAATAAAAGAGCATATGCAGATAATGAAGAACCATAAGATTGGATCACTTGCGAGGCTTGTGCCCATAGAAAGTCATGGAGCCACCCGTTAATCGTAATGGAACTTTGCCCAAAGAAGGCTTTGGCAATAATCTTTCTGTGGACCTCCGGTAATTTGTTCCATGTGGCTTGGCAAGGCAATTTTGAAGCATGGGTACGCGATCCCTTACATGTAAGACCCATTGCTCATGCAATTTGGGATCCTCATTTTGGTCAACCAGCTATAGAAGCTTTTACCCGAGGAGGTGCTCCTGGTCTGGTCAATCAGATATGAGTATAAGAGGATCATTCATCTTATACTCCATAATTCTAGTTTTTAAAATATTGGTGTTTGGAATCGATTTGCAAATATTTTTACTTTTGTTTAAATCTCTAGAAGTGTCACCAATAAACTTGTAATATATGTAGAAAGATACAAATAATATAAATGCAAGTTCCATAACCAACTACAGCTTTTTAATGTTTTGGTGTTTGATATCGATTTACAAATAATCCTACCAATTTTCCATTTTCCACGAAGTATAATAAGTACATATTATGTTGACACGATACTTGTTTTTCAAACCCGGGACTTATGGAAACATTATTGCATGATGAGGAAAAATCTGGAAACATGCAATTCATTCAAATAAATCCAGTACTTGGCACCAGACTATTGTATAGTCCGGTACCAGACATTGAATTTAAAATTGAATGCTATATATTTCCAGGGATCAATCATACAGCCATACTAGTCAGAGATTACCTCATACAATGATGCTTCGTTACACGGTCGCTTTCCCAGAAAAAGCTCCTTCCAATTTTTTCCAAAGGTAATATGCCTCGACATTTCTTTTAAGGAAGTGGGGATTATAATTATCTATGTGGTTCCACCATTACTCTGGCCTTTTGACTGGCAATGATAATCTCAAAGGTGATGTCATGGTACTGAGAAATTTGGAATGAGTCAATTGTATACCAAACGGAATCAGAGTTTCACCGTTATCCATTGAGCAATGAACAAATTTCACTGATCTGTCAAATATTCTGATACAATACAGGGAGATATACACAGAAATATACTCTCTGTATATATGCATGACCCTGCAGTTTAAGAGACCCTCCTTACCGACATGTATGATTCCATCAACCAATTTAATGTAATATTTGTATAGTATATTCTTGTTTGTGAATGTGCATGGCATTTAGTAAGAAAAAGACCAGCACTACTAACTACATCCTCATTTCTGGATTTTGATTAGATGTCTCTATCACCACGTTCACATGACTGACCACGGTTTTGACACCTTAACGGCCAGATGCACCTTTTCCGCTGTAATTTCGACATCTCTCCTACCGTGAAGATTCTGCAGGACTTGGAACCATTCCACATGTTTAACTATCTATAACTCATTCTAAGCTTTATTACTTTGTTTAAATATTTTGATTTATTACTTTGTTTAAATATTTTGATTGATTCATTATTATCATTATCATGCAATGTTTGGGCACATCTGGGTAGAACTGTTCAAAAGCTAAATGGTTAGGAACACACATTTAATAAATTTGGCCGCTTACCTTGCCTATAAATTATGAGTGACCCCATGTACTATTTCCTTTAATAAAAACACAGCTTGCAATCTGTTATAATGAGGTTGACAGTCACATTTGTACTATCTCTTCTTTTATATTTTTAACGTTTGTTAATTAAATATTTTAAAATCATCCTATAAAAATATTTTTTATAATATAATAATGTAAATATAAAAACATAAATTAATAATTTTTAAATATTTAAATAAAAATATTAATTAAAACAAAAAAATTAATAATATATAAATAAACTTTAAATTATAAATATTAAAAAAAATAAAACCCATTTCATAAGATCACAGCTTATGGAACTTTAGACTAATTTGAATGGAGAATAAAAGTGGTTGTGTTATCCTTTAATATGAGTGATAAGGAGTGAGAGAATAGAGAGAAAGGAGATGTCCCTATTGAGCACCATACCCGATAGATTGAAAAGAGGGGACCGCCGGAGGGGAGGAGATATAGACCACTTTTAAGAATCTCCTCTATAATGCTAGTTATCGCACCTAAAGGGAACCTTCATTTAATGGATCCAAAAACAACGAATGTTTTCACACCATCAAAAGTTTGGTTAACTTCCTTTCCCTCAGAGGCGCAAGCCCCTCCGGGACCTTCCCCGATTACAGGCCCGTAGGGTGAGGTAACGAACTCTCGACATAAGGCTGCCATCGATTTATTGCTCATTTTCCCTAAAACCGATTACAGGCCCGTAGGGTGAGGTAACGAACTCTCTACATAAGGCCGCCATCGATTTATTGCTCACCTTCCCTAAAAAGGTGAGGCCCGGTAGGAACTCGGTCGAGGCCCGGTAAGGTGAGGGTGAGGGTGATCACCATTTATGAGAGAACATTTATCATAGCTTTTCTAAATAGGTTAGGGTGCGTTTATTTAACAACTTTTTTTAAGGGTCATTCTTGACATTTACATTATTTACATTTATCACAACTTTTTCAATAATTTTATGGTTTTACATAAATGTTATTAATTTCCTTTTTTAAACCTTTTTTCACTTAGTTAAATGAAGTCACATTTATAATTGGGTCCCACACCATTTTATTTTTTAAAAGTACATAATGTTTTAATAGAACACCTTATTTTACATTCTGTAAAACTTTATGTAAAATAAAGTTTTATAATTAACTTTTATTTTATATAAATGGTTAAAAATACATATATTTAAATTTAAATTATATATTTAATTTTTTAATATAAAAATAATTAATATAAAAATGTTAAAATTATAATTAATTTTATATATTGTATGAAATATTTTTTAATTAAGAAACATTTTGATGTTATACGAGAATTTTAATATACATTTAAATATTCAGCCCATCCTTAATGGGAATGATTAAGTGTAATATATAAGAAATGCGGCAATCAACACATATGGAATGATTTTATTAAATATGAAAGAATAATTAAATAGTAAATGTATTTGTGAATTTAATTGAAATATAATTTAGAATTAGATTTCATTTTAAAAATGATTTTATTGAATATGAAAGAATAATTACTTTATATATTAAACTAATTCACTAACTAATGCACTTTTATAATTAGTTTAAGGAAATTGAAAATTAGATTTTGAATTTAAAATATTTATAGATAATTTATAATTCAAAATTTAATTTTTGAATTTTATGTTGAAATAATGTTTTAAAAATGATGTGCAGCAACCATGTTGTTAGATAGATTTATTTTTTATACTCTTTTATAATGTTAACGGTTAAATTAGTATAGGGCTCACCATCTTAAAAGTTATAAACTCTCACATATTTTTATTATATAATCTCTCTTGAAAATTTGAAATCTAAAACTGACCTATTAAGAACATTTTAAATTTGACAAAATAAATTCAAAACAATTTGTATAATTTTGAAAATCTACTTTAACATTTAATTTTTTAATTTTTAATTATATGTTATTTAATACCTTAAAATGAGATACACATCATCTATAAGTACTATTATTTTCATAATTATTTTCATAATTAATAATATAGATTTTTTTTCATTTTTATATAGATTGTTTTCTTTAGATTGGCTCACCCACTTAATATTTATATAATCATTAATATTATTAAATATTGATTTTAAAAATATTTATATAGATTATATAATATTAAATAATTTAATAACATTTTTTTTATAAATATGATCATAATTATGTAAAAAAATAAATACTTAATCCATAACATATATATATATATATATATAATTTCTATAATTAGAGTTGTTAATCAATATTTATGATTGTTTTCATTAATTAAAATTTATTTAACTTGTGAAAATAATATAAAAATATTAAAAGTACTTCTAAATTTATCTTACATAAATCAATAAAGTAAAACCCTTACCAATCATAAAAGGTGCTTTTCTAAATTTTTTTTAGTAAATATCACATTTTGCATTATTTTCAATGTTTTACAATAGATCTCATTTAATTAACATTATCTAATGTAGCAAGCATGGTCACATCTAATGTTACAAGTATGTTTCTGATCTCAATGGATCATTATATTATTTTTCATTCATCTTAATGCATTTAGAGTGAAAAAAGTGGAGGAATAAGGTCACGTGACTGTTTTTACCAATAGGACCCAGTTTGGCGAAGTAGGTCCTGAAACCTTTCAGGAGCATTTTGAGGCATCAAACGACGTTTTTTGGAGGTAAAACTTTTTCGTTTTGGCGTTGCACCTAGTCATGCTATTCTACACACATATATTTTCAATGGGGCAAAAAGTGCATCAATCAGAGTCTGTATACAAATTTTATGCCACTCATAAGTGTACATTCCTGTTTTCACACCTATAGCTCGAGAGGATGCCACATCAACCCCCATTATTTATGGAAAAGGGGCTAGCCACGCGTTTGTGATGTAAAATACTCTAGAAGAGTCTATATTGTAACTCTAGTTAAGAGTTGATTTAGTCAAAATTAACCACTAGTAGGCTATCGGGATGTGTTATAACTAGGCCACTTGGAGGAAGATGCATTCCATTCTTTCGAGAGCATTTTGTTCCATAGATGAGAAAATATAGCCAGGAGAGATAGGAGGTAGAGCAGAAAGAGAGGATCTACGTACTGTAGTAGCCCACGGGCCATAGACATTACTTCTTTGTACCTGCAACCATATTTCCAAATGGAGAAACAGAGCGGAGCGACCGAGCGGAGTGTAAAATTTTAGTATTTTAATATATCATTATCAGATCCATTGTCATAAAATATCTAATGGAATATCCATGATATTTACACATCATTTGGTATCAGAGCAGGTCTATTTCGGTATTTTGTGGATATTGTAGGGATCTAGATCAGCGAGGCCAAAAATCATAAAACCCTAATAATGGTTAGCGGATATGTAAATGAGCCTCATGATCCTGTAGAGGTGAGGTTTATGCACCTAGAACAATAAGTTATAGATATTAACAGCAATATAAGCCTCCTCATGGAATATTTGAATATCAAGCTGGGGATATTTGGAGAATATGGGGGTTTGAATGCAGAGGAAAATTTGGAACAAGGATCAAAAGATCGAGGAGAAACAGAGAATCTGCCAAAGAAAGAACCCAAAAAAGATCAACCTGGTTCAAGTTTCGTGAATCGGTCTCTGTTCAAAATGGAAGCAAAAGTAGATATCAAGCTGTAACATAGCGAGATCGATGCTCTGAAGTTGAAATACTTGTTGTAGTAACTAGAATTTTATTTCATCATCCATTAGATCGAGTAGGGGCAAAATATTGAGTAGAGGGGTGTGGTAAGAAACATAAACAACAATTGGAGGAGTTTTTACAAGCATACAAGGATGTGTTCCGAGAGCCTAAAGGGTTACCACCAAAGAGCTAATTGGAGCACGAGATCTAGCTATTTCTAGACTCGCCATTTCCAAATATTGGGCCATATAGGAAGTTTGTTATAGAAGCAAGTGAGGTGAAGAAAAAATTTCAGTAGTTGTTGGAACAAGGTGTCATTCGAATGAGTACATCAGCATGTGGGTCACCCATCATCATTGTTCGAAAGAAGGATGAGACTTGGTGAATGTGTATATTTTACATGGCATTGAATAAAATCATGCTCAAGAATAGATATCCCCTGCCCATAATAGATGATCTGCTAGATCAGTTGCAGCAAACAAAATACTTCACCAAACTGGACTCGAAGTCTCGATATCAACATGTTCAAGTCAAAGAGGAAGATACATGGAATTTCTCCTTCAAAACTAGACAAGGTTTGTATAAGTCGTTAGTTATACCATTTGGCCTATGCAATGCACCAACTACATTTATGAGATTAATGAATGATGTACTGTGCCATTTTATAGATTCATTTTTTAATGTCTATTTGGATGATATATTGGTATATAGTGCTACTAGGGAGGAGCATATTTCACATTTAACATAGGAGTTGGAAATATTATTGAAGCACCAGCTACTAGCAGATCTCAAGAAGTGTGAGTTTGCACAACAGACTTTGGTGTATATGGGGTATGTGATTGATAGAGGAGAGCTAAACATAGATCCTTCCAATATGGAGGCCATCATGAAATGACCATCTTGGAGTTTCATTGGGGCAACAAAGTACCTGAGGAAATTCATATCCTTGTTTTCAGTAGTAGAAGCACTGCTTCATGCCATAATAGGAAATGGAAAGAGTTTCCAATGGGGAAAAGGGTAGCAAAATGCTTTTGAGGATCTAAAGAAGAAAATCAGTCAAGCACCAGTTCTGGAACTACCAAACTTCCATCAACCCTTTAAAGTGGAGACATATGCAAGTGGGTATGCTATGGGAGTTGTCTTGATGCAAGGGGGAAGGAATGTATGCTCCCATTCTGAGTATTTCATGTGGAAATCCTTACTACCCTACTTACAAAAAGGAGCTCTATGACATGATGCAATTTGTGAAGAAGTAGAAGCACTATCTGATGGGAAGGGAGACAGTAATCCAAACAAATCACTAGTCGTTACAGTACGTGCAGGCCGAGAGTAAGCTACAACATACCATGAATTACGAGTGGATGGGATTTTTACAGCAATTATTTGGTGATCAAGTATAATAGGGGCAGAACAAACAAGTTGGCCGACATGCTTTCAAGGACACCTACATAAAAAAATCACAGCTTTTGGTACTCTTATGCACATGGATCCATTCACCCATGATGCATACAGAGAGGCATATTTTGAAGATAAGGACTTCAAGGAGGTGTATCAACAATTGTAGAGTCAAAGTCATGCACATGATGGAGACAACATCATTGAATACCATCTCCAGGAAAGGTTACTCGATAGGTTGGATAAGCTATGTGTTCCTAAATGCGAGTGATTGTAGCTGATTAGAGAGTCTAACACCTCCAAGATTGCAATGTACTTTGGTGTAGGGGAGATTGTGGCTAAATTTCAAAGGTATGTGTATTGGCCCAAGATGCAAGAGCATGTAGCTAGGTTCATAAGAGGATGCATGCTATGTTGTACCAGTAAACCTAAAAACAAGAAAAAAGGTCTATATCATCCCTTACCTGTACCTACTGATCCTTGGGAAAGAATTTCCATGGAATTTGTGAGAGGTTTATCGAAAACAAAGAAGGGACATTACTACCTGTTTGTGGTAGTTGACAGGTTCATCAAGATGTGTGTTTTGATTCCCTGTAAAAACACCATCAGCGAAAAAGAAGCAACAAACTTGTTCTTTGGATAGGCCTAGGTGCACTTTGTGATACAGAGTAGCATCATTTCAGATAGGGAAATAGTATTTCTCATTGAATTTCAGACTACATTGTGGGAGAATATGGACACAAAGTTGAGGATATCTATAACATTCCATCCACAGAAAAATGGGCAGATAAAAGTAGTCAACATGAATTTGGTGCAGCTTTTGAGGTGATAAAACCAGAAGCATATGAAGACCTAAGATGAAAATCTGGTATATATATACAACATTCTTATAACAGAGTAGTCGACAATTCTATAGGAAAGTCTCCATTTGACACTTGTTTTAGATATTTTCCACCTTCACCTTTGGATATTGCATATGGGCAGCGAGGAGAAGTGAGGGAATATCTTTCAAGAGATGCTTTGAGGGCTGGAAATTTTATAGATAAGATCAGGTAGATACATCTACAAGTACAAGAAAAATTGCAGAAGTCACAATATAAGTGTAAGTTGAGGCATGATCAACAGAGAATAGAGAAGTCATTCAAGGTGGGAGACAGATTATAGTTACAGTTGAATAAGGAGAGGCTGCAGGGGTCTGGTAAGAAAATTAAGGTTCTAAGGTATGGTCCCTTTGAGATGATGGAAAAGGTTGGTTCTTAGTTTACCACCATACATGCACATTTATTCAATTGTGAATGTAGATAATTTTAAACTTTATGAGCCTTCCATGCTAGATCAGGAAAAGGAATAGGTTCTACCTCTATGGAGTATTTGGCATCGAATGCTCAGACAGAGTTGAAAGAGGATATAGTTTTGTAGAAGAGGTTTATAACTACAAGAAAATGGAAGCATGACCTTTGGAAGATTGGATTAGCATATTGGATTGAAGGGACAACTTCCAGGAAAAGCTAAATGGTACACCAGAGAGAAGGCGGATGAAAATTTTCCTCACCTAATTTAGTAGAAGTGCTTGGGGACCAAAATCCCCCCAAAATAGGGAGGTGTTATTTGGATTGGATCATTAAATTGTTTTTCATCCATCTCTATGAGTTTGGAGTGGAAAAAGTGGAGGAATAATCTCATGAGACCTTTTTTACCGGGGGTACCCATCTTGGCGAAACGAGGTCTTAAACCTTTCGAGAGAATTTTGAGGCATCAAATGAAATTTTTTGGAGGTAAAAATTTGCATACTTGAGCCCATTTATGTTATTCTACACAATATTACAACGATGCAAGAAGTGTGCTAATTAGAGTCTATATGAAAAAGTTATGCCACTCAAAAGTTGACATTCCTATTTTCACACCTATAGTTCAGGATGATGCCGCGTCGCCGCCCATTATTTATGGAAAAGTGGCTAGAAATTTGTTTGTGATGTAAAAGACTCTAGAAGAGTCTATATTATAACTCTAGTTAAGAGTTGATGTAGTCAAAATTAACCACTTTTATGCTATCAGGATGTGTTATAACAAGGCCGCTAGGAGGAAGATGCATTCCATTATTTTGAGAGCATTTTGTTCCATAGTTAAGGAAAAATATCCAAGAGATATAGGAGGTAGAGTACACAGAGAGGATTTTTGCACTATAGCAGCTCATGGGCAATAGGAATTACTTCTTTGTACCTACATCCATATTTCCATACAGAGAAAAAGAGCGAAGAAACCTCACCTTCCAACTGGGTTTTCTATTCAAAGGGATTCCCAACGAGCATATCTTGTGTCTTATGTGTGTGTGAGCTTATTTTGTAATTCTCTACTTTTATGAATAATTTATATTCACATGCATGCACTAATTACAGTTAAATCTACATATCTTAAAGTTTAATAAAATTGTAATAATCTAAAATTTCAGTATTTTAATAGATTATTATTAGATATGTTGTGACGAACTACCCAATGGAATATCCATGGTAGTTTACAGATCAGTTCCATTCCCCTTCATAATTAGAAATGTGTTTTCTTCGAAATCGTGTACATTAACTATTGATTTAGCATCTTAAGTATCCTTAATGATTTCCTAAGCTTTAGGGAACTTACATAAATATGATAGTTGAAAAGGTGATAATGTGGTTCTTATTAGTTCTCTCACGCGAAAACATGCTCATTTTGTCAAAAGTGTTTATGAATTTGTGACATTTTATTATTGACATACCATCAAGGTTTCTAAATATGCACAATTCAGGGATTCTTAAGAACAAGTGTGAAACCCTAATAATGTATCATAATATAGGGTTGTGCATAATTTAGTATTGATAAATTATTGTAAATCATATAGTTAACCCATTTCACCAATAAACCATGCTATGTCTTACAGGTGTTATTGATTAAATTTAGGAGCTCTTGGAAAATCATTGTTATATTCTAATGACATGGTCATTAACTAGTATTAGGTAAGTATTTTGATTGAATTTTATTTTTTTATTTCATACTTTGTTTAAAAATGATATGTAATTCATTAATTATTTTTCTCTTATTAAATTGGAACATACTTAATTAACATGGAACAAAGAGAAAACTCAAATCCAACATCACCACATAAAGACATGCCAAACACCTACCCAAAATTGCTAAAAATAAACATTAAAGTTGAAGAAGGTTTGAGGTCTCAAAGAACCCTTAGAGATAACTAAGAAATGAAAAAAATCCCTCATGGTTTTCACTTGACACATCACTATAGACCATTGTTTCTTATATTGAAAATGTAGAATCCAAGTTAGAGATGAAAAAATTTCAAAATAAAAGTTGATAATTTTTATTTACCCAATAGTTGGATTAAATCCATCAATCACAAAGAGACATGTTTTTGTATATTTTATATTCTACCAAGAATTTTTAGATATTTGGATGGATAGGTGATTTATAATGTTTGAAAAAACTTCTTGCAGTAACAGGGAGGTGCCTCTATATTTCATTATAAAATTATGGGAAAAATTTCCTGTCGACCACCATGTCAAGTACTTTGACATTGGAGAATCTTAGGCCCTGGGTCATGGATCCACATAGTATAGATAAAATTATTTGCATCACTCAATTATACATTCCCATCTCACTAGTTAAAGGCTTAATTTCTCTACTCAACATCCTCCAATCGTAGAAAACATTAACTAGACCTAGGGATACATATCCACTTTGATCTATGGTATGTGATAACATAGTGCATTCATAGAATTTTCCTTCCAAAAGGTACATTTAGGTAATGTTGGGGAAGGGGTTATACCTTTAGGTCATGTAGTTCTAGCAAGGGGAGAGAACATTGATAGACTAGGTGTTCCCATCCTATTACATGTGACTCTCATATATGGTAAAGTTATAATGAGACTTATGGGCTAATGGAGCCCAATAGACAAGAAAGTTTAATGGAAGGTCTAGTGGGCTCCATTAGCTCACTATCATCACATACCATGTCAAGCGGTCTCCATCAGCCCATAAATCTAGTGTTATGTTCCTTGACCATTATCTTATAACAAGTTGACTTGCAACTTGGGAATTTGTGAGGGTCACATGAATGAGGATGAGAAGGTCCAGTTTATCCATGTGGCCTACAATATGTGTATCTATGTATGTATAGTTTAAATGAATTCTTTCTTCTATATATAATTATATCATGTTTGTAGCTCCTAAGCTTTAATAATAAATCCTCAACACGTATAGATGCATTATGATGGGCGTCCTAAATATGCATAAATCAAGGATAATCTAGGCATCCTTCAACATACATTTACCTTCTCTTTGCATTTGATAGAACCTTCTTGGACTAAAATGTGTTTATTAGGGATATTAAGGAATATTTATAATATCATGTGGCCTAACATGACTAATTTTCAAGAAAATTAATATTTATTGTGCAAACGTATGTTGGAGACCAGCTGGAGGAAATGTAGGAGGCTCTTTTCTTGCATTAACTCAAAAACCAACTCAGCTGGCTATTGGGAATTTTCTACACTTAGTAGCTATGAGGATATTAGGAGACTAGATCCACTTTTCTAGGGATTTTGGAGGGAAGCACCCCACCTTCCATGGATGCTAACCCCTCACCCTTTTTGTATAAATAAAGGAGCCCAAAACTCAGTAGGATTCGAATTTTTAGAGGAGCATAGAGACTGCTAGATCTAGGAGCTTGTACTTTTCATTTCCATTTCCATATCATGTACTTAAGAACTTTTTGAGATCAACAAAAAGTAATTCGTTGCTTTCATTTTGAGTGTGTTCTAGAGGGTTGAGTTCCATTGTGTTAGAGGCCACTATTTGCATTCCCTCCTTGTGAAACATGGGTTCCTAAGGATTCTAAGCTTGAAATGGACTTACATATCCTTCCCCCACCTTCCACCATCCTTCCTCACCTTTAGGCAACCTTTCGAGCCCTCAGTGTGCTCAGATATTCATTCTTCTAGAAATACAATACAATCTTATAACACCTTGTAGCAATCTTGTAGCATCTTGTAGAATTATGTAGAACCCCTTAAAACTTAACCATAATTGTCCTTTAAGCCTAATTTTTTCCTCTTATCCTTTGACAATGTCTCCTAGGCCTTAAAACCAAGCTTGAGGAAGATCATAGATCACTTAGGACCTTTCTTTTCATCCTTGCAATTTATTTTTGAAATTAGGGTTAATGATTGAGTTCATGAATTTAATAGCACAGGGATAGTTTACATTGTTATTTATTGAAGCATTTATTGAGTTTTTTCATTAGAATAGGATCTCCTTTCAATGCAATAGTTTAGGATTGGTTTCATGTTATTTACTTTATGCAACTATAGTAGGGTTATTTCTTTTTCATTTATTCTTTGCCACAGGTCAATGTTTCTATTCCAAGAATTTTCATTCTGAGCAAGTATATTAGAATTTCATTTTATGCAACATTTACATATCTTATAAGTATATTATAATTTCCTTTTATGAAACATTTAAATTTCTTGCAAGTAGATCACAATTTCCTTTTTTGTAGAATTTTCATTTTTTGCAAGCAGAGTTGGATTTCCTTTTATGCAACATTTTTCCTTGCTGCAAAATCTAGATTGAGTTTGCAAAATGGTTTTTGTATACCTTGGTTTGATCCACTGCCTCACACCAAATTAAGTAGAACTTAGCTTACTATGCATAGAGCATTATCACCTCTTAAGTTTGTACAAACCCTTGATTGATAAATTAAATCTGGTAGCTCTACGAGTTGGAACATCCTTGTTGCAATACCATATCTCATTTATTTTTGGCATTGTTGTCGGAGAGGTGTCAAAGTAGGTGTTCATTCTACCTTCAGTTGATTTATATTTTTGTTTTTATTTCCTAAAAAATAAAAACAAAAAAAATACATCAATTTCTTTTCTATCTAGAAATTTCCACAAAGAAAAGAAAACAAGAAAAAAACACATTTATTTCATGCCTTGTAGGGTTAGGGATAAACTAGGGAATTGTTTTCCAAAAAACCCCACTCCTATAAGAAGTCAACCATCACTCTTCTTTGGTGACTATGGACCTCCTACTTTGTCGACGGAGGATTTGGAGAACCCTTTAGGTGATCAGCCAGAGATATTTGAAGAACCTATAGGGGAGGAAGAACCTACACCATCAGCCCAAGAGATGGTTGAAAACATGTATCTTGAGATCTTTCCTATTAGATAAACCCATGGGGAAACTAGAATGAAGAACATAAGCCCCACTACTCTCCCACACTTCCATGGCCTATATTTTCAGGACCCTAATACATTCATGTTTGAGTTTGTTGTGGTTTGTAGAACCTATGATTACACTTCTGATGATAAGAAGCTAAAGTTGTTTCCTTCCACTCTCAAGGATGCAACCTTGCACTGTTCATGAGCTTTGAAGGAGAGAACATCACCACTTGGGCTCACATGTAGCAAGCCTTCAATAAAAAATACAAAGTCAATTGTAGATCAGGGGACACAAAATGATAGATCTTCAGTATGACCCTGGGACTAGATGAATCCCTAGAGGACTAAGAAGAAGTGTTTCAACTCAAATATAGAAGAGATAACTACACCCTTGACCTAGAATCATTGAAGCTTGTACTTCTCTAAGGGATCAAAGAGGTTTTGTTGGATACCCTTAATATTTTTTATGGTGGAAACATTTACCAACATAATTATGATGACATCAAGACAATATTTAAGAATTATTCTAGGGTTGTAAGGAAGAGTGGTAGATCTAGCCAAGGCCTAGAAAAATCTTCACCCTATACCTCAGTTATCAAACATAAGATAGGGAATATGCTAGAAGATTTCAAGAGTGAAATGTTGCATATTTTTTCCTTACAAATAAATACCATGTAGAGTAGGAAGAATCAAGAGGAGGCAGAAAGGGAGCTAGCTATTTTTTCCCATAGATGCATCAAGAGGATCCCTACAAATGAGTGCCCACTAAATGTAATATAAAAATGATCTGTTTGTGTTGAGAACCATGCAACTAAAAAATTCCACTCTTCCAGGTATGAAGGTTGTATATCAAGGGAAAAAAGGTATCTTGGAGCATCTCTTCTTAGTCAACTAAAGGAAGCCACAAGGTCCTTGGCCATATCAACATGGCATGCAAGGTGTGCAATACCCTCCTTTAAATACAAATAAAAGTGAACCTTTTTAACCTTGGTATCCTCAAATAAACTCACCATGGTCCATGCATCCCCCTTGGTCGTATCCTCATTAGTATCCTCCTTAGCTTTTCAATCCACCCTTACAACCATATCAATCCCAACCTCCTCAATGGATCAACCCTTCTCAAGTATGGAGGCCTCAGGAAATCGAAACACTTGCCTTAATTCCTCCTCCTCCTCCTCAACCACAACTACCCCACAACCACTCAAGAAACCTCAGATGCATGCTCAACCCAATTTGAACATGAACAACAAGAAGACCGAACAAGTCTTTAGTGGGGAAATATCCTATCATACCTACACTATGGATATCTAGGAAATCAACTTTAGGTTTGGGATGGTACTTCCAAATTCTCACCAAACATCTCCATCTAAAGATCTTGAAGAAGAGAAGTAAGACAATACCCCTCATGAAAATATACCTCCCTATGCTAAAAGGTTGGTCCAATCTAAGAAACACACCCTAGAAGAGGATGAAATTATGGGAGAACTGAAGAAATTTCCTGTCAAAATACCCCTTCTCCAGGCCATCAAATATGTCCCTTTCTATAACAATCTTATCAGGGAATAATGTTTCAAGGGTGTCAGGAAGGAGTAAAATATATGCCCCCACAATCAATTTTTTTGGGTAGCTCGATGATCTAATTCCTGGGAAGGTCATCTCCCCAAAGTATTTGGATCCTGGTATCCTGGTAGTGGATGTACATATTCAGAGAATTGTATTCCCAAACACATTGGTTGACCTTGGGGCTGCAATCAATGTCAGGACCAGGGAAACTATGTTGAAGCTCAACCTCCCTTGAGGAAAAACACCATGGTTCTTCAACTTGCATACAGATCCATAATATCCCATGAGAGTGTTATTGAGGATGTGATGATCTCCATCGATTCTTGGGAGCACCCCAAAAATTTCCTTGTACTCCAACATAATACCAAGTTCAATAGGTATCCCCTCATTTTAGGGAGACCTTAGTTAGCTGCTATTTATGATTATGTTATCACCAAAAATTGATCACCTAACCATTCTAACTAGGTGGATCAAAGTACACCATGTAATACCAATTTTACCATAGTAAAATTGCTTTCACTATACAAAATAATATAATAAACCATATTTTATTAAGTTATTTCTGGTTAAAACAAGAAACCCCATGAGGAATAACTAAATAAAGCATTATTTATTTGATTTTCCTCTAGGAATAATTAATTAAACCATTGTTTAACTAATATTCCTTGGCACATTTGACCCAATTATTAGAAATAATTAGATAAATCATTATTTTTCTTATTTTTCTCTAGGAATAATTAATTAAATCATTATTTAGTTATTATTCCTTTTTAAATTTGACTATATCACCTAGGAATAATTAAAAAAATCATTATTTGTTTATTATTCTTTAACCGCATTCTTGAAATGATAAATAAATCATTTATTTGTTTATTATTTCTAAATAAAGATATTTAACCAATTAAATTTATTTTCTCTCCAACAAAATATAATAAAATATTCCAAGCAGTTTTATCTAGATTATGGTTAATAATATTTTATTATTCGTCATTTTCGAGGATAACTCAATATTTTGTTAAAAATAGGAGGGTTTTCCCATTCATTCTTCACTTTGATCATTCTCATTATCACTACCATTTTATTTTTCCATTTGAGCTCCCATGTGAGTTCATCACATATTTTGGGTTTTGTACATCATTGAGAGAGAGAAACTTGAAAAGTTGAATCATTGAGGATAACCAAGAATCTATCCAATTGAGGGGGACTGGTAACATATACTTATTTGCTTCACCACGTATTACATAACAGAAAATATCATTCCTTAATATCCTCTTGTCCATTGGTTACTTGGAGTTATTTTTGCATCAATTACTATTTCTTTTTGCTGTTTAACTATTTTAATGCATAGATCTGGGTTTTCGCAGGATTTGTTTTGATTTTTTATTGCAGATATGAAGGGTTTTACGACCATTTTTTTGTTAGGGATATATTTCATTCGTATATTGAGTAAGATATTTTTGGTACACTTGCCAAAATATTTTACACTAACAACTTATATCAACTATAGGGATAGAAACATGACAATTAAAAATGTGTATCTCACCAAGTAGCTTGTATTATACCCCCTTTCTCAACGTCTTGTTGAGCATGATTTACCTATGTGGGTAGAGGAAGAAGAAGATGAATAGTTATATGATTTTTTCCCCTACCCAATATGTAAATTAGAAAGAATTGTAGGAAGTAAGAAGTTAGATGAAGATGACCTTATTGACAATTTTATGTAAACCCAACAACCTGCTGCCATGAAAATCATTGAACTAGTAGATGAATCTTTAGGGTGGCCTGAGAAAAACCCATGGGAAGAGGTATTCACTGATAGTTTTGATCAATATCATCCTAATATTGTGGAAATAATTCCATATGAAACTCTCAAAATCATTCCTTCCCTCTCGGGTGAGAAAGAAGACCAATTTATCATTGTGTTGAGACAACATATTGATGCCTTTGCCTGGGAATATAAAGAGATGAAAGGGATACATCCCTTAGTTTCTATACATCACATCTACGTTAAAGAGAGATGTAAACATGTGTGCCAACCCAAAAGGAGAATGAACCCTTCCCTTAAATACATTGTGAAAGAGGAACTAGAGAGGTTATTGGATGCATTATTCATTTACCCTATTTCAGATAGTGAGTGGGTGTCTCCTCTTGTTATAGTACCCAAGAAGAATGGGAAGTGGAGAATTTATATTATATATAGAGAAATTAACAAGGATACAAATAAAGATAATTTTCCCTTGCCTTTTATTGGTCAATTTTTGGATGGTCTTGCAGAGAAGAAGTTATTTTCATTCTTGGATGGTTTCCGCAAGTACAATAAGATCCATATCAACCATAAGGATTAGGATAATACCACCTTCACATGTCCATGGGGGACCTTCACCTATAGGTCCTTCCATTTGGCTTGTATAATGCCCTTGCTACCTTTGAAAGGGCAATGTTGAGTATTTTTGTTGATCTTGTTCATGATATAGTTGAAATTTATATGGATGACTTCACTCCTTATGGGAATGAATTTCATGAAAACCTCTCAAACCTATATAAATCTTTAAATAAGTGCATTGAAATGAATCTCTCACTATTTCCAGAAAAGCGTGATTTTTTTATGAATGCAGGGATTGTCCTAGGTCACTTCCTCTCAAAGGAAGGGATCCAACTTGACCCTAAAAAGATTTCTATTGTCAAAAGGGTTCATGTCCCTTAGAAATAAAGAGATGTTATGAGTTTATTAGGACTAGTTGTATATTATAGGAGATTTATTGAGGCTTTTAGTAATATTTCCTTACCTTTTCGTGGATTGTTAACTAAGGATTATGATTTTTGTTGGACAGATAAATGTCAAGAAGCATTTGAAGAGCTGAAGAAGAAATAGACCATTGCACCAATTCTTAGGGGTCCAAACTGGGCCTTTCCTTTTCACATCCACACACATGAATCTGAAAAGGCTATAGGGGTAGCCTTGCGAGAAGTGGAAGGTAAGTTTCCCTATGCCATATATTTCTTAGTAGGAATCTATCCAAGGTTTAACTCAACTACACAATTACTAAAAAAATATTTTATTTGTTGCACACTCCATGAACAATTTTAGACATTACATCACAGGGTACCAAGTTTTTGCACATACCGATAATGCAACCATTAAGTATTTAATGAAAAAACCTAATGCCAATGCTAGTATCATTAGATGGTTTTTATTGTTACAACAGTTTGATCTGAAACTTGTTGACAAACTAGGAAAGGAAAATGTGGCTGCGAATTTTTTGTATAGACTAACATTGCCTGCAAAGAATGAAGAAATGATAGATGATCAAATTCTTGATGAGAACCTCTTTCCCATTTCATTGTTATCCCCTTGTTTTTATAACATATAAAACTTCTCGGTTGTTATTAATTTTCCTCCTAATATATCCTCCAAGGAAAAGAGCACAATTTTAAGAAAAAGTTCCCCTTACACATGGATTGGGGGAAACCTTTTTAGAGAGCTAGTAGATTAGATCTTAAGAATGTGTGTAAGGGAATATGTGGTATTTTACATCCTCTTAGCATGACACGATTGACACTATGGTAGTCGTTTTTGTTCCAAGAGGACAACCTTCAAAATTCTCCAAGTAGGATAGTATTGGCCTAACCTACACCAGATTCCAGGAGTTACACTACTATATGTGATGAATGACAAAGGATGGGTAAGCCTACACTAAAGGAAAAAATTTCACTACATCCCGAAGTGACTCTTGAGCCATTTGAGAAGTGTGTAATGAATTTCAATGGACAAATTGACTCCCCTTCCAAAAAAAAGAGGTACATCATTGTGTGCACTGATTATTTGACAAAATTGGTTGAAGTGGAGGCAGTTAAGGAAGCCATGGAGCAAAAGGTAGAAAATTTCTCGAGGAAGAATATTTTCTATAAGCTTGGTGTCTCAAGGGAGTTGGTCACTAATGAAGGAGCTTAGCTCACTTATTATTTTATTAAGGGAATCATGGAGAAACATCACATGAGGAACATAAAATACACCCCTATCATCCTCAAGAAAATGGGCAGGTGGAGGTGAAAAATAAAGCTTAGGAAAACATCTTAACCAAAGTTGTCAGCAACAACAAAAATTATTTGTAGCCAGACTTGTGGAGACCACTTGGGCTTATAATACCACATTGAAAACCACCATTGGGTTCACTCACTTTGATCTAGATTATGGAAAAAATGATTTGCTTTCCATTACGTTTGAGTATAACACCCTGAGAATGGAGTCAAAATTGGACCTAGACATCACCAAAGCTCTGTAGGATAGGTTGCAACAGCTCAACGCTCTTGATAAACTTTGGTTGTTAGATCTCATGCATATTGAGGTGGTTAAATTTTAGAGGAATATTTGGTATGAAAATAACATCGGGGAAAGGATCTTTGAAAAGGGTGATTTGGATCTTTTGTGTGACTCTATATTCAAGGATTTCAAGGGGAAGGTGATCAAAATATGGTTATGTTCTTACCTAGTAGAAAAGTGTTATGAAAATGGATTTTCCCATAACATAACAATTGATGAGAGAAAGCTCCATTGTTAGTCAATGAGGAGTGTACCAATTCAATAAGAAGAGAAAATAATGTGATTGGGAGCCTCAAAGCACCCAATCCATCCAACATATGATAAAAAAAAACAAAAAAAAAACAAAAAAAAGATATAAAAGTATCCATTTAGGTAGCCTACATGTCTCAAAAAAAATATGAAGAGAAAATAAGAGCAAAGGGTACCCTTACATTATTTTTCTAACATTTATATAGTGTTACAGTGACAATCAATGAAGGTCAACATATAGAGAAGTAACTTAAAGAAAACCACTTCCATATCCTCCAAATCAACCCTTTGAATGCACTCCATACCTCCACTTGATTTCTCCATGTTTTCCCATCATCGCATGGCCTTCCTTGCCAAAATATGCCTCAAATCTAAAGTGTTATAGGATTTTCCTATATTTCTATCATATTGACCTATATTTTCTATAGGATTGTGATCAGTACAAAAATAATTAATGGTTTGTGTGTCTTTCACTTAATAACAAAAAGGGTGGGCGGGGGAGGGGGGGACGTGGGAAATAGCCTCATCATTCATTTTCCACACCACCGGACCTATTCGCCACATTTACTCCCACTTTTTCTGTAAAAAAAAATCCTCTTCATCCCTTCTTCCACCTCTTCCACCATAGAAACTGCCTCTATCCATTATCAACAACTTATTCATGAATTATCAATGTTTTTTTGAAGTGGCACATAGAGGAAAGTTTGATCCTGGAAGGGTATATGTTACTACTACAGGAAGATATACAGTCTTGTAGAAGTTCACACATACCCTATAGGACCACATCTAGAGACCTAGATCCAAAAGACAATCATCATGGAAGAATTGGAGGACTACAACTTCGATCTTGAGTAGCTGCAGGACCCTCTACAAGTTGTTGTGGGATCCTTTCTCACTCAAAAAGTAGCAACATATAATCCACAATGGTACCTACATCCTTAAGGGATTGCATTATCAACCTTCAATCAACAATGAACATTTAAAAACAAATCCTTAATACAAAAAAAATGCATGGAGCAAAGAAAAAGAAAAGATGACATTTGAGAATACATTTAAAGCACCCTCACCTATGATTGGAAAAGGCATGAAAGAATCAAGTGATAAAAACATCAAGGAGAACCACTAGGTAGGCATAGGTATGAAAAATTCTTAGCCTCTCCCCTTCAACACATCATAGTCTAAAAATTGTTTTCAATGCATGAGATATGAGCTAGAAGTGGTTCAAGAATATTGGCTTCCATCAAATAGTTAGATGGAGTTATCTTTCTCTCTCATCACATGTGTATAAAATGACAAAAAAAAAGGGTGATGATTATTAGGAGTGGTCCAACAATCCTATAGTGGAGTTTTTTTTTTGCTAGATATATCCCTCTTGAAGACAAGAGCAATCTCCCTTGTATCTTGACAGATAACTAGAAACAAACAACCATGTGAATATATCTTTCCCTAACCTATTAGCATTCATATTATCAAAACTATAAAAGAGAGGATAATGCTCTTACCTTTCAATGAGATGTTTGATGAATACCTTGCCTTTTGTCCCAAGGAAGTCATTCAATGTTGAGAAGAACCTGCAATCACAAACATGCAAAGAATCAAAAAAACTTGCAGTATATAATATTTCAAATACCAACTTAACTTAATGATCAGGGAGATTAAGAATTTTCATTGTTTTAAAGAATCTAAAAACAACACAATGAGAAAAAGCATCCAAATGTATTATCAAGAATATAAAGAGAAATATTACAACTGAGCCTTGATGTCATACAAATTTCTCCCATATACCTTTACAATATTCCTCCTTGGTTTAGCAAGCTTTCCACTCTAGAATGACCAGCATAAGATTATCTTTAGTGAACCTACTAACCCTGAAGTTTCAACTCAGTTTATAGGAGAAATTGAGGAGGTTTCAGATCCACCAATAGAGGGATGTGATCCTCTAATGAAGGGATTAGGGTTCCTTGATATAAGGGGATAAGTTCCATGATTGGAGGGATATAGATCAAACTGGCTTGACTCAGTAGGATTTTAGTTGGAAGAATATGCACCCAACTATGCTTCTAAAAGTTACTTTTCAATTTTACTTTCTTTTAAATGGGGTGCACATGTTTTAATGGAAAAAAAAGTGCATATGTCTGCAGGTAAGCTTAGGCCCATATCCACGCTTGCATAGGAAGTGATCGCACACAGGAAATATTTTAAGAGTATTTAAGAGGTTTTTTCCCTAGTTTTCAAGACTTGGTTAAGGAATATAAGTGTTTTAATTCTAAGGAAGCATGAGTATTGATGGTGATAGATCCATATTGACTGTCATATGTCATGGTGACAAAATGACGTGTAACAAATTGCCCCCTAATGTGTGAAATCTGAGAAAATATTTGAAGAGAGTGAAGTTCTTTATCATCCCAAGGACTGGATTGGAGACATCGGTTGAAAAATTGTGAGAAACATTCAATGAAAATATATAATCATCACTGAGGTAGGCATTCCCATATTCAGAGAAAAACTAACTATGTGTCTTGGTGCATAAATAACCTAGAATTACATCAATAGTAGGCACAGTATGGGCGCATCCATATGTAATGAATTAGTCTATTGAAACATGGATACACAACTCCTCATACCCTGGATGGTTAAAACTAGATCCAGGGTCTTGATTTCCGCTTCTCAAACTAGTACGAACCATGCGATTGATTGTTTCGAAGTCGAACATGGTAGAAACCACTTGATTACCAGTCAATGATGAAAACTGTTTAACAAGTGTGAGAGAAACCACCAGTAATGACAATGGCTCTCAAAGTACCTCAGTACAATATATGAAATGTGAATGAATGATTTGAAGTCGAAAACTCATAGAGCCGTTCGATCGAAGGCCAATGATGAAAACTTGTTGTCAAATGCAAGAAACCTTCCATTAAGGCATGCATATTTCAAGGTACTGATAGGATTTCTAGATAAAATTCCTAGATAATGAGCTGAAGTCAATAGGAAGTGATTTTTCGCATGAATGACTACGATATGAAACCATTATGTCAAGTTTTGAAGAAACATTTTGCAAGGATTGACTCTGGGATGGTCAATGTGAATGGATAAAAATATTTTCAATGAATAATAAATTGAATTTGAACTTTCTCTTGAACACATAACGACATTGTAAATGACTTAGAAGCATTTGAATTAAATATAATACCCAAAACCGGCTGAATACTTTTAATCAGACTTGATTAACTGTTAGAGAAAAGGATTACCCAACCCAGACACGAGTGTAACAAAGTGTCGTGTTCAAGAGTGGCATGATGCTTTTAAAACAAGTATAAAAGATGGATTCTTTTTCTCAATTTCTCCCCCACCATTATTGGCAAGTACCTATTTTTTTTTTGTCAAGCTTTAGGAGGAAAAATTTTTCTTATTGTATAAGCTCATCCTTCGGATGAGTCCATCTTAGTAATTTTAACGAACCCTAAAAAGGAGTGGTTTAGTCTCGTTGTGATCAACGGGTCCTGCACTATTTAATTTTAACGAGTCCAACATAGGATTAACTCGGTGTTTTTCAATTTTAGGAGTTAGAAGAAAAAACATAAGTAAACTCCATAGTGTTCTTTTTCGTAAATTTAGTCTCTCAAACCCCAAAAAGGATAAAATAATGTAGGATAGAACTCTATTGACCATGCGTAGTCAACATGTACCTTTTTCGTAATTAGTCTAGTTCAGTCTGGAAAAGGGGTAAACTTATACTGAGTAGACGACTGTCCATTTATTTTAACGAGTTTGAATAGTCAAGTGCTCGACAATATTTTCATGTTTAGAGATTCTGAAAAGGGCTTAAAAGAGGATTCCATGGTTTCAATTTTTCGTATTTTTTAGGAGTCTAAAAAAGTGATAAAAGTTTACTCTATTGTCAAAATGATTTGTTTTTTAACACAACCCATTTTCTACACATAAAACTAAAAAAATTATAATAATCTATTCTCAATTATGGTAAAAATATTTAAAATTTGAACTTCTAAAGGTTAAAATAAATAAAATAATATGATTTTATTCATAAAAACCTATGAAAAGTGGAAAGACAAGTCATTTTACCATTTGGCTTCCAGAGCAGTAAAAATTAGTTTTTACCATATATCTTTTGAAGTTGATATCGGGACGACTGGAAAACCATTACATGAACCATAAGTTCCAGGTATTTAATCCCTCCATTACCTTGCATTATATCCATTTTCTTTTTCATATTAGGCTTCTAGATTATTTTTTGGAGAAAATTTATTTTTAGAAATCTCCCTCGGGGGTGTGCAGGTTTTCCTTATCGAACCTGCGCACCATGATAATTTTTAAGACAAAAAATTATCTTGCTGCTGTAGTTTTTATATGAATATTGTGCACAAAAATGAATTGTTTGCAAAGGAAAACTACATAGGCACGGTGGGGTTTTCAAGAAATAGTTTTCTTTCCACCAAAATTTCTCTAAGTTCTTCCAAAAGATTCCTAATGCTTTTTAATGATTGTTTGCAGGCAATTTGAAACAAACATGCTTGAGTGGAGAGAACGTGAGCATGAATCACATGATAACGAGGCAATTGATAGCCCAACAATGCTTTGGGTTTTAAAGAATTGTGGTTTATACAAATTTTGGTCTATACAAGGAATGAAGGACCAAGTAGAGCTAATGACCTGGTTGGTAAATGTCTGGGATGTCCAGGAACAATGTTTGATCATTGGGGATCATATACTTATTATTGATGCAGAGAATATTTATTTCCTCACTAGTTTGCCTCGACAGGGAAGAGACATTTATTTGTTTGGCACATGACCAGGAGGACAAGCCATTGTTTCTTATATGGTACAATATTTCACTCAGGATTCACAACTAAAATATGGTCGAATCGATATAAAAACCATCGAACGAATTGATCTCAAAATCATTGATTTCAAAGTCACTATATTATTTGGTAGCACAGATCCTCATGTGGCAACCAAATTACAGATGCAAACAATTTTTGAGTGTTCTGAGGGAACAATATTCAACTGGTGCGAAAGAGTTATTTTCAATATGAAAGGATAACTCACTCGAGAAAAGAATGGTAAGCTGAAGAATTTTAGCTATGGTTCCATTATTATCTCTTTTTCCTTAGAGATAATCCCAGACCTTGTACCACAACAATAGTTATTGGATCCTATGGGACCAAAATATCCTCACATGTTGTGATGGGTTTTGTTGATGGCTAACCATGGCGGTGATGGTGCTCCTATTATTCGGTATATACCTCAATTTTTCATATGGTTGAGAAGTGAGATCTTCATGATTGAGGACTTCCCCTATCCAGGGGTGGATTTTAGGGGTGACTCTGATACAACACTCTGTCTCGGAACATAGTGGAATGAGTCAAGTAAAAAGTATCATTTGATTTTTTATGTTTTATAATTTTTATTTGATCTTTTATCATCCAATACTGATAATAACAAAAAAAATTAATGCAGATGTTTTCCCAGTACGACCAGCAGTGCTTCATCATTTTGATAAATGAGGAGCATAATCTACAGTAGCAGCTCCACCGCAGACTAATGCATCTAAGGCCCCCACAGATTTGGAACATAATCTAGAGAGGTTGACCATATACATCCCAGAGACTGGGACAAATTATTTTCCTCTCTGATACTAGAGGCATGTGACTGGGGTTCCTAGTCCATTTAGGCGATACCTACGCCGAGTGGTGTGTGTTATACTCTACTATCGTGATAATCATCATGGACATCTGATGGTCTTTTTAGACAACTTTTTTTTGTTTTTTGTATCAATACATTTAGATCATAAGGTGTTTGAGACCTATGATCACATATGATATATATGTTTTGACACACTATGATAAACAACTATTTTGACCTAATGATGATTACTACTTCTGGTCTCTAATTATCTTGTTCAATATGGATTGAATATTGTTTTGATTTATGTTCAATGTTGCAAATGTATATTTAAATTTATTGAAATATGTTTATATTCAATGTAATCAAACTATCTTTCCAAGAGACAGACCCTTAAAAACATTTTTAACAATAATGGATTCCTGATTGCATAATAACCATTTAGATGTAATGAAATGAGTTGCAAATATAACCTAACAATCAAACGTTGAATTCCAAATGAAATGGCATCAAATAATAGCTCAATGAATACGCTATATTCTGCAATATTATTTGTTGTTTGACCGAGGAAAATCCCATGAATAGAAACTAACTCATCAGTGGGTGAATAGATTAGCCAAGAAATGGAAGATAGGTTCCGTGTACTATGATAGACACCGTTAGAAAAGCCAATGTAAGTATGAGGGAATGTCTACATCTGCAATATTGAGAGTAAACAAGATAATAAAAAAAAGTCGGAGAAACTCGCAAAGAAAAATAACTAATCTAAGACACAATTTTCCTAAAAATGTAACTAATGTATAATGAAGATCTCCACAAGATAAATCATGCATAATATCTCTTTAGATAAAGACCATTTCTGGGCTTATCTAAAGAGATACCTTCGTAATCAACTAATCCATAGGCCCCTTTTGCAGCACACACTTAAAAATGTAAGGGCCATGCCCCATTGGTTCAAATTTACCAGCGCCTAGCTTATCGTGAACTTGATCGTATAATAATAATATATCACCTTTTGAATAGACATGAGGGTTAACGCTTTAATCATGTTGTGCCTTAACACATTTTTTATGAGATTCAGCAGCTAATGTAGTGGTGAAATGAGTCTCATATAATTGTGATAAGTATAAGAAGCGCTCTTCCTCTTCAGAGGTAGCTGGTAATAACTCAATGGCTAGTTTTAGCAATGAAATTTCACATTCATTGGGTAAAACAACTTCCAAACCGTAAACGAGTTGAAAAGGAGTAAACCATATAGATGTTTTTGTGGAGGTACGGTATGCCCACAATGCTAAAAAAAGCATGGTGTGCCAATTTAATTGATGACTTCTTACAGTCTGTTTAATCATATTGGTTAAAACTTTGTTTACAACCTCAACCTGCCCATTGGCCTGTGGGTAATATGGTGTGGAATTATCATGGTGTTGGACGAGCTGGGCAGAAAGTTTAGTCATCATAATATTTCGAAAGTGGCTACCATGATCCGTAACGATGGCTTGAGGGACATCGAACCTAGCAATCACATGATTGGATATGAAAATAACTAAATTTTCACTATCAACCTTAAATGTAGGCACCGCCTCAGCCGATTTGGTAAAATAATCTACAGAGAGAACAATATACACATGCCCCCCAACCGAGTGAGGGTTACATGTAATGAAATCGGTGCCCCATTTTGTGAATGGATTGAAAAATATGATTGGGTGAAGAGGAGTGTGAGGTGCATGCATATTTCAATCAAAAATTTGATAATTGTGACATTTTATAACCGCAAGAAAAAAATATTTGAGGAGTGACTGCTAGAAATAGCCAACGCGCAATATATTTTTGGTTGTGGTAAATCCAGACATATCACCAGCACATGCTCTAGAATGGAAGTCGTTTAAAACTCTTTCTACTTCTTTATCAGTTAAATAACGTCGAAATATACAATCAACACCACGACGGTAAAGAGTGTCACCAACAATATTGTGCTGTTGAGACTGGTATCAAATACTACGTCAATCGGAGCGTGAAATTTCAGGCTGAAAGGTTTGGCTTTGAAGATATATAATGATATCTCCATACCAAGTATCAAATGTGCTAATTAGAAATAGAGATTCATCAGGAATATGGTCTTCTACCACAATTTTAGATTCAATGTAGGGAAAATCACACATAAGTTCAGCAAAGACTAGTGATTTCTTAGATTTAGATTTTTCAAATTCCAAATCAAACTCTTGTAGGATAACTATCCACTTCGATTATTTCCCCCGAGTAAATTTTTAGTCAAAATTTACATCATAGAGTTGTAGTCAGATATCACGGTTGTTTTACGTAACAATATGTAGTGACAGAATATTTGGACAACTTGAACGACTGCCAAGGCCAATTTCACCACATGCGTATACTTGATCTCGGTCGGTGTAAGGTTCCGACTTAAGTAATGAATCACATTTTTATTGTTGGATTCATCCTCTTGAACTAATACCATTTCAATGGTGGAATCAGACGCAACTAAATTAAAAAAGTAATCTCGGTGATATTTAGGTGGATGAAACAAGGTGCATGGGTCAACATGTGTTTAAGTGCATTGAAATATTTATCAGCAAGCTCGTCCCAAATAAAATTAACATATTGTTTTAATAATTGAGTGAAACCTTTAGTTAACTGCGCATAGTGAGGGATAAAACGACGTAGAAATATTTCTTTCCCTTGCAAACTCTGAAGTTGGAAAAGAGTAGAAGGAGGAGGTAAATGGACAATGGCCTCAACCTTCAAAGGGTTCACATGAATGCCTTCTTCAGAAACAATGAAACCAAGAAATCGTCGTGATTGTATACAAAATACACATTTTTGTGGGTTCAAATGAATATTGTAATGCCTACATTGCATAAAAATGGCACATAAATGTGTAGGATGATCTTTCCTATGCATAGAATGAGCAGGTAAGTCATCCAAGTAGGGTTGTGAAATATGTTTCATGTTGTGAAACATGTAAAACATAGCTAGTTGAAAAGTGGCTCAAGCGTTTTTCAATCCAAAAGGTAATTTACAATATGAAAATGTCCCCCATGGACAGATAAATGTTGTTTTGGGCTGATCGGCAGGGAATATGTTTATTTGATTATAGCCAGAAAATCCATCCATAAATGAAAATATTTCATTTAAGGCACAATCATCAAAAATTTGGTTGATGTAAGGGGTGGGATAATTATCTTTGGGACATGCTTTATTAATGTCCATATAATCAACACATAGTTTGATAGTTCCTTGTTTCTTGGTCACGGAAACTATGTTGGATACCCAATTCTTCAATGGAATAGGATAAATGAATCCCGCGTGAAGTAGTTTTTCAACTTTAGCTTTAATAGCAACATATTTTCGCGGATGTATTGGATGTAATATTTGTCTAATAGGTTAAATTAGCATCAATGTATGTCTTAATTTCGTGAATTACAATATTAGGATCAATTCCTGGCATTTCTTCGTAAGACCAGGAAAAAATGTCTCGGAATTCCTAAAATAGGGATTTGTACATGTTAATTTCGTCGACTGAGCATGAAGCACCTATATTAATGTTTTCAGTTATTCCTGGTTTGATTGATATGTTAATCGAAATTTTTGCGAAATTTTTTCCTAAATTCGTCTCAAAATACAAATGAAGGATTGACGTAGGATTTTGAGGTTCCTTAACATATTCAATTAGAAAGATCGTTGAAAATTTATTTTCAACTATATCAAGTTCTGGTAGAAAAGAGGAGTGATGGTGAAGATCGTCCTAAGGTAATTGTTCCATTGACAAAATTTCCTAATATTTTCATCACCCACAAATATGTGTTGAAAAGGATCAGAAAAAGATGTTCTGGTTAAACCTGGTAGAGAAGAAGAAACATCATTGACTACATTCACTTGATCAGTATGGGTTCATGAAATGTCAAAAAGCGATTGCATTGCTAGATATGCTAATTCATATGGAATCAAAGGCATTTCATTTTCATAGTAGTCCAATTCAGATTCTGAAGGCACAACCCATGGGTCATCAAATGGAAAATTTTGCTTGACGTAATCATGTTGATACTGGCAATATTATAAGGCACGTTAGGAGGAGGTATAGCGAAAGCTCCCATAAGAGTGGAATCGTTAACTTGTACTACCCCAATATCTTCATAAGTGTTGGCTCGAGGGGTCCTGACCCAGGTTTGGAGGTTAATGTTTTCCAACAAACCCCTATACTACTGGCCCTTTCGACAGTGACCTACTTGCACAGGCCAAAGTCTCACCCGAAGCAATATGGGAGGGTGCTGGAACCAGGTTTCCACACCCTGAGAGAGAGCAGGTAAGTCAAAAAGGGTTGCGTTCCTAGCTTAATAGATTCAAATCTAGTTACATACTTATATTGCAGAGTTCATATCTACTAACTATCTTTGCATCCATGTATGCAACACTGATCTATCAATACAACAAATGTAATCACAGTAACCAATAGATCATAGGTTCATCTAACAAGAACAAGGATATTCTCGCAGCTATAATAGATCTATTCACAGGTCGATAGTCCATAGTTACCAGAGTTACTATCAGTCATAGATTAAATCAGCACCTTCACATCAGTAATATCACAAGTAAGATCATAAATGCATACACAATAAATCACAGAAATACTTTGTATTATAAAAACAATTAATCAACCATATATCTCACAGTTCGCATAAAAAATAGTACATAAACATAGATAATACAGAGATACTCCAACCAGATTCGCATATATTAATATCCAAAACCAAAATACTATTCAACACAGCCTGCGCACACAGCCAGCAGGGTACGCACATAGCAGGATTGAGGATCTCCGCACAAACAGCCAGTAGGAGTCCTTTCCCTATCAACCCAAACAGATCTAACACTTCGTAACTATCATCAATCTCTATTCTCTTCTGCCTATGAATCAAAAAAGGTTCATCTACTTATACCAATTTAGCCTATGCATCAAATGGTCTACAAACCGTGGTTTGCGGACTCTTGATCTACCCTTGACCCATTACAATGTGTTGGGGGTTTTAACCCACCCCAAAACCCCTGCGTTAGGCTAATTAAGACCAAAATATACAAAACTTATAAAAAATAGTAGCTTTTAGGGGACCCTGTTCCAACAGTCCCCCAACACAATCTTGTGACTCCTCCCGAGTCACGATGGGTGTGGGTCCTCCATTTTCGCCTGAAGCCGCTTGACTGCATCGAATAGTGGGAGAAACACCCCTTCGCTTTGCGCAGCAGTAGTCTGAGCTATCTCTACCAAATTTTGTGAATGTGGGCCTTCGGTAGCGGTTGACACGCTCTCCAATTTTTGGTTCAACTGTTTTACTGCAACATCAACATCGTGGGACATCTTGAGGGCCTCATCCACCCATGGCTGGAGGTGATTACTCAGCCTCTGCTTCCATTGTCGAAGGGTGTCCATGTCAGCTTTGAGGGTCTGGCTGGTGCGTAGTCAGGCCAAGCGCTGGGCAGGGACCAATGTGGTCAAGGTAGCCCCCAATTGATCAAAATCCTCTTCCTTTTGGCACAATTTTTGAGTAATTTCCCATAGGAGAGGATCCCGCTGTACCTTGGTCCAGAGCTGCATTGTTGTGTCTATTAATTTGGTGCCTTGAGAAATTTGGCCTATGATCACATTTGTGGCAGCTGTAATTAATGCAGATCATTGGGCCCTGACTTCCGGGGGTGTTTCTGGCTGCATTTTGGCCTGTAAGTTAGCAATATTTTGTTCCACTTGAGTTTTCACGACTTGAATCTCTACTCGTGAAGCTCTTAAGGCCAAGACCAGCCCCTCAATTTTGGCTTGGGGGTAGCTATGGCTGGTATTTCATTCGTAAAATATGCGCAAATTCTACCAATTAAATGCTCCAGCTCTGTCTGCTGTGTGGTGGCGAGGGCACACACAGCCTGTACCTTATTTACCTTAGCCGTCTATTCCACAATGTTCTTCTCCACTTTTCTAAGTCGCTGGTGGGCCTAATGGTCTCTGTGTTGTACTTATTGAAATAGAGAGCTATGGAGAACCCACAGTGAATCATGTGGCAACTTTGCTGGATCTAGCTGGACCTTTGCGCCAGCCTGGACTTGCGCTCCCAAGTTGGGTGGACTTACTGTGAGGGTTGCGCCTGGCAGGGGACTTAGGTGGCTTTCGACTACAACCAGTATCATGCTGCTAGTGGTGGTAGCTGAGCGAGCCAGGACCAAACTAGTTTGCAGTGCATCTGTTTTCAGTTGCAGGGCTCAGAGCTCGGCCTAAAGTGAGTCAACCGCGACTTTCTGCTGCTCTCCTAGAGCCAGCCATTTGTTCTCTATAGCCAAGGTGTTCACATGTGTGATTTTTTCAAGGTCACCTTTCGTGAGTGTAACCATTTCATCGCGTTTTGTCTGCTGAGAGCACTGCTTCTTTCGTGGCCCTTTAGCGAGCTCACTTATTTGCTTTGCTCCTCTGGGGGAGTCAGTTCCTCCCATCTCTTAGCCCTCTGTACCTAAATTTCGCTGCGACCCCTCTTGCGACACTGCGTCGGCCCCTTTCACCTTATTTTTATCTGGCTATGAATCCTTCTGGGTGTTTATTTCAGCGTTCTTTTTCTTCTATGAATCCCACTGTGATCCTACGAACCCTTCTTTCCCCGCGCCTTTGCTTGATATGCCAGTTCCTTTGGCTGTGGTAGTGGGGGTAACCTTTGTAGTACTTGCCCCTATGGTTCCCATTGTACCGGTTTTGAACCCAATCTTCCATTGCGGAGACCAAGTGGCAACTATGCAATGAATATCCTCGTTTGCAACCATATATGGGAGCAAGACCTAGGTTTTATCCTTGCACACCCTAATTTGGATGTTGTGCATGGTGATCTGAAATGCCTCGATGGGCTTGTACTTGTCATAGAATTTGGGGGACAAGTGCGGATGGGAGTTGATAGCCGCTGCCAAGCTGCTCTGAAAAAGGACCCAGAAGACCTGATTGTCCTTGATACAATGCGTGTCCTTGGAATCCCATAAGTTGGCATAGCATGCCCCTTCGCACATGTTAGGAGTGAGATTGGGGAGGAGTGCTTCTTTCGATGCTTCCCATGTGACTAACGTGATGAGAAGCAACAGCCAAGAATAGCAGAATGGGCGCTCTTGTTCCTGGGCTTCACGAACATTTGTCAAAAATTTGGTACACAAGTTTTGGGACCAATTGCATCAAACGCCCTTTTCACACTGTCCTGCCAATTGAATGACATACACAGGGACGATGGCAGCCTGGCACTTGCACATTAGCTTGCATGCTAGCAATAATGTACCCATCTGCATTCTCGAGTCGCTGATGGTACTGATCATGAACCCCTGCATATTTAGTAGCATATGGTAAGTCTCGCGCACGCTATCAACAATCTTTTGCTCATACTTCTTACCCACTTGCAACATCGGGTTAAGCCCTTCCATGGGGAGGCTGGTAATTCGGTGAATTAGCGTGGCATTAATAGGGATTCGATCCTGGATCCACAAGCTACCGTCGTGGACCAAGGCAAGAAGCTCGCGCACCAAGAGATTTGTAACATTGTAGTGGCCAAAATGTGGCATCCTTAGTAGGTTCAACAACCCAGAATCGGCCAATCCGTGCACCCAGCGCATAGGGATGACCTGTGCCCCATCATCTTCCAGTATCCATTCTAGGTAAAACTTGGGTGCTAGCTGCGGAAAGGCCTCATAGTTGGCTAAGTCATGATCATCGAAATTTACCTCATGAAGCTTGCCAAAGGGTTCGCCAATGACGGGGACCTCACCTGCGGTCAGTGGCATCTGTAGGTAGGTGATCAGGCCATTGAGGTTCTTTGGTGTACGGATTGAGGGCCTGTGAGGCCAGAAAAATGGTTGCAACCAATTGATTGGTTGAGCAACCTGGGCCTTTTCTAGACCAGATAATGGGCGACCCACTAGTTTAGGTGAGCTGGCCAGGGCCGCCCCTCCTGGTGACTTCACATTGTGGGGATAATTTCGGGGTTTTACACCAACCCATTTTGTAGGCTTCCCTGACCCTTGCGCTTTCTCTTTTCCTTCCTTTGCTACTGGAGGTGGCGTGGAGACAACAACTTCAGCTTTTGATTCGACCTCTACTACTTCGCTGGTTTCTGGCTTTTCAGAGGCTATCGTCTGAGAAGCCTCAGCATGGTTGGTGGCTGTCATTATAGTGCGGAAAATGAATCCCAACCCCGGGTGGCTACTATTAGAGGGCGTGGGTTGTGCAGACATGAAAGGAGTACAGTAGGCCCAAAATATCTTAAGGCATAAACCCCCAGAGCACAACTAAGGCAAAAGATACGAAACCCTCTTCTGACCTAACCTTTCCCTTTAATAACCGTAGAGGGCCACTAACAGTCAGATGAACCTTAATTGATACTTACCCTCAGATAAACGGTAAAAAATATCTAGGAATCACATTATTAAATGTCGGCTGACCGCTCCTTTCAATTGTAAATTTAGCATTTTACCCAATTTTACTGTTCCAACAGCTAGTTTTCACATCTCTTATGTGCCCAGTGCACCCCTGTGCTCCCAGCTCACCTGTTGCGCTTTAAACATACACCTACACCTCCTGCGCACCCCTCTAGGCTTCCAAATTTGTGGCCATTCCCTGCGCATATCCTGGTCATAATCATCATCCTGGGTGGGCATATCATACCTTATATAGCTACTCCGGCCATATAGTCATTTGATCTGATACGTCTTGAGCCAGCTACCATTGAGATATCCAGGGAGCATATCATCACGCAGGGTAGCTAGCCTAACAACTACACCATCTGTGATTTCCTTAACTGTATATGGACCCAACCAGTGTTGTCGGAATTTCCTTGGGTATTTCGCAAACTGGCTATCATATAAGAGGACAAAATCACCTTCTGCAAATGTCTTTTGGCAAATATGTCAATCATGCTAGGCCTTATCGCGGGCCTTCTGAACCTGCTGATGGAAATTAGCAATAAACCGATCTTCCTCCAAAGCCATAAGCTGTGCTAGACGCTCCTCCATGATTGCAGGTTATGCCATGTTTGTAAATGCTATGATACACAGACTAGGAACAATATACTCCATCGGCATAATGGCCTCCTTGCCATAGACCATCTTGAATGGGGTTTTCCCCATTAGCTTCTTGTAGGTTTTTTGATAGGCCCAAAGAACCACTGGGATGCACACGTCCCAATCATTTCGATCGGTGTTGCAGACTTTAGTCAGTGCTTGCTCCAAGATTTTGTTAAAAGCCTCGACTGCTCCATTAGCTTGTGGATGATACGGGGTGTTCTTCGTATGATGGATCCGGAATTCCTCAGTGAAAGCTTGTATTGTTTCATTAGAAAAGTGCGTAGCTCTATTGCTCATAAGGATCTTTGGACATCCAAATATGGTCAGAATTTCCTCAAAGGTGAAGTGCGCAATAGTATCTGCAGTACAATCCTTTACCACTTGTGCTTCGCCCCACCTAGTTACATAATCAGTGGCAGTAATTATGTAGCGCGCGCCCGTCTTCCTCCCTGGTGGGTTGATCGATCCCACAAAATCAATGGCCCATTTTTCAAAGGCTTGTAGAGCCATTTGCGGTTTTAAAGGCATCTCATCTCTGCGTGATGGCCTTCTTGTCCATTGGCACGTATCGCAGGCTTTACAATAGTCGTGGGAGTCACTATGTAGGGTAGGCCACCATAGTCCAACCCGCAAGATCTTTTGTGTCATCGCCTTACCTAGGTAATGACCTCCTGCTATGCCTTCGTGAGCTTCTGTCAAGATAGCGTGTCTTTCATGCTCTAGAACATATCTACGCAACACTTCATCAGCCCCTAGTTTATATAAATGACCTGTGATAATGGTAAAATATGTCGCCCGGGTAACTAATTCCTTCTTTTGTCGTATCGAATAGTTTGCAGGTGACAAGCTTGTAGTCAGGAATGAAATGATATCAGTGAAGTGTGCATTAACGACCTTACTGGAAAATAGTTGTGCATCAGGCAAGCCTTCCTCTAGGTTAGTGGGCTCCTCTCCTATCTCAATTCGGGACAAGTGATCTAGCCCACCATTTAACTTCCCTGGTTTGACTATGATTTCAAAATCGTATTCCTAAAATAGCAACAGCCATCTGCAGATTCCCCCCCAAATACAGGCTTGTTTACCAGGTACTTTAACGGTGAATGATCTGTAAACATTTTAAAGTGTCCTCCTAAAAAGTAGTGCTGATAATTCTGTAGTACATAGACCATGGCCAAACCTTCCCTCTCCGTGGTGGCATAATTTCACTTTGCATTCGAGATTTTGCGATTAGCAAATGCGATTGGGTGATCAATGTCGCCGACGCTAGGCTACGTAAGACCAATCCCAGGGAAATCCCTGATGCATCGACATGAACATGAAATAACTTCGCCCAATCAGGAAAAATAAGAATAGGAGTAGAGACCATCTTTTCCTTAAGTAGCTCAAAGCTTTTCTGCCACTCGTCATCCCAAAAAAAGAGACATCCTTCTTTAGCAACTTTTCCAGGGGTGTCGTGATCAATGGGTAACCTTGAATGAATTTTCTGTAGTAGCCTGTATGTCCAAGGATTGAACGTAGTTGTTTATTCATCGTAGATACTGCTAGATTGATAATAACTTCCACTTTCGCAGGGTCCACCATCAACCCTTGTCGGCAAACTATGTGTCTGAGAAATATTCCGAAGGGTACGCAGAAGATGCATTTCTTGATATTTAGGGAAATCTGGTATTTCTGGTATGCGTCCAACATCATGCGTAGGTTTGAAACGTGCGCCTTTACCAAGTCGAAGACAGTGCAATCATCGAAGTACACTTCTAGGAATTTGTGGATGAATTCCTTGAACACTGTGACAATGACCCTCGAGAATATAGCAGGGGCATTCTTGAGTCCAAACGGCATGACTATATTCTCGAAGGATACCATTCAGTGGCAAATGTAGTTTTGCTGCAATCTTCTGGTGCGATTATGATCTAATGGTATCCTGGGAACCCGTCAGTGAATGAGTATGCTTCCTGGCCTCCTACACTATCTAGTATCTCATCTGAGAATGGCGTTAGAAAGGGGTCATGTATGTAGGCATCATTTAGTTTATGCAAGTCCACACAGATTCATATTTCAGCCTTTTTTTCTCTTTTCCTAAACCACCATCGGACATACCCAATCCGACTGCTTGACTGTCTCGATAATACCTGCATCGAGCATTTTATCGATTTCTTCCTTAACCTTCTGCTTATACTTAGGGTTCAGTCGATAAGGTCGCTGCTTTATAGGAAGCGCATCCGGTTTTAGCGTGATGCGCATAACCCTAGGTCCCTTGTGATCCTTTTAAGCTCTAAAAACTTGATTGGGAATAAGTCATGATATTCTGTGAGCAGTTCAGCAACTTTTCTTACTGTGTCATCATCCCAGTAGTCCCCAATTTTAGCCAACTTAGGCTGCTATGTCATGCTAATGTTGACTTCCCACAATTTCAAAGGCTCTGTCACATCCATAGTTTGTAATGGAGGTCCTGCAACTGTGCGCTCCCCTTCTAATTCTGGGATGGAGATATTGCAAGGATTTTCATCACACTCTTCTATCATTATATTGCGACAATTGACAATATCCTCCATCTATGTTTCCCATGTTGGTGCCCCGAATACTGCAGAGGAGCTAGATTCACCAAACACAAAGGTATCTATATCCTGCAGAGCTTTGTCAAGCACCTTTGAACCTCCTGTTAGTCTAAATGTTCCTATGAATTCATCCTTCAGAGTTTTCCAGTGGCGGGTGCGTTGATGTAGCTCCGAATCTAGGTACCATGCAGGAGGGATTGAACCCAACGCATGAATGAACAAGTGAACCCATTCTTCTATAGTTTGGTCACACCACTTCTCTATCCAAGCGAACAAGTGTTCACGCAGATCCCCTGGGCCAAGGAACGTCTTGAAGTGCACCTCAGCCGGAGGCTCAAATCACAAGATCATCATATCCCGACAATCCTCCCAGTCCTGGAACACCTCCTTATGCATCTCCCACCATCTTGCAGGTGTTGTGTGCATTGCTAGATTAAGGGCCCATAACCTTTGTTCTCTGGGAACCTCGGCTTCAAATATTCAAAAAAAATCTTTTACAATACCAGACCCATCAAAGTATGGTAGTTCTCTTACCTCAGAGGATATGCAATGAAAGTCCCTTGTAATTCACAGGCAGCACAACGCAGAGACATCATGCAGCTGATTTTTCCAATTTTTCATTTCCTCATTGGAATCGAAGAAGAATTCACTATCTCTTTCCCAGAAAAGCATACCATCAGCCGTAGGATTGACCCAGTATTCGTCCCTCACAATTATCTTATAGATGTTATCCACCTCTTCTTCCTCACGCACTAGCTCTATATAACTCTCTCATTCTACAGGATCTAGCAGTACTATCACCTGTGTTCCTTCACTATCAAATACCATGCTCCTCATTTTTAAGTTGATAAAACCGCCCATATCTATGGTCTAGTCCAGTCCTAGGAGCGTCGGGTAAGGGTCCGCATCTTCTACAATTTGAATGACTTGAAAGTTAGCCTGGACCTTAAATCCTGCGATATCTACCACTATCTTCAACAGTCTTCCTAACAGGATGATCTTCTGCTGGTTGGCCATGCACAGCTAGATAGTGGACCACTCCAACTTAGGTTCCCTCATTCGCTACCTAGTCTTCTTAGGGAGTACATTTGCATCCGATCCCAAGTAGAGAATAACCTGATCCATCTCATAATCACCAATTTGCGTGGTCAACCGCATCTCCCGACCAGTGCGTATCTTATGCTTACAGAGTTTGTGTACATCCTTAACTTCCATTGTTGGGGTTGTTTTTTCTGCGTAGATATTTATCAGAGCTTGGAGGTTTTCTACGACCCTTTGGTTGCACAGTAGCTTCATACATGCCTGTAGGAATGGTTTGACCTCCTCATCTACTCTGAGGTTCACAGGTGCTTGATCAGTAGGTGCCTCAGATTTAGCAAAGTCTTGGCGAGCTGCGACAAAGGTTTATTTTTCCTTCTGTAAGTCCAAAACTTCTTGTTTAACAGTTTCTTTTCGGATGAGAGGCTCCACCTCAGCTCTCTCCGCAGCCCCTCCGGTGGCTGTGCCGCTGCGTGTTAGAACATTAATAGTTGGTCATTCATCTCGAGGTTTCACCTTGACCCTTTGTATGATATGCGTCAGTGTCTGCTGCTTCTCCTACATATTGGCTATCAAAATCAGGCAATCTTCAACCACGTGATCCAACTATTTGCAGTATCTACAAGATTGTCTTGCAGGATTCATGCAATCCCTTGCAAAGTGGCCTATTTCCCAACAGTTATAGCAAATCAATTTCTCTCTCCCCTACCTGCACTTCCACCTTGGCCTCCTCCCCTGCCCCTAGCCGGTGAGCCGCCGATGGCCGATGAGGATCTTGGCGAAGACAGATCCGACTGTACCCTATATAAACTTCCTCAATCTATCATCAGATCATACGTCTGATAGTTGTATTCGTCATGGCCTACAGATCTACATAACCTGCACCATTGCTATTTTATTTCTGGGACATATGCGGCAAGACGGGGGCAGTGGTTGGTATTGTGCAGCCCAACAACACAACAATCATCGCACCATAGCATTGGCCCACTAGGTCCTGCGGTGTCCCTAGGATGCAATGGAACGGGTCCCCCAACCTACATGTAGTCTGCTAGCAGATGATAGTTATTCTTGGTGTGGCCATTCACCCTGCATCGTATGCACCATATTTTAGGGCTAGCCTCTGTTCCTTGCTCCTTCCATAGATTATGGATTTCCATGTGCATTGCTTCTAGCTAGCCTTGGATTTGCTATAATCCTAATTGGGCCTCGTATCTTGGCACGACCTCCATCTTTATAGAAATATCCAAGGCCTTTTCCTGTGATTTGATGGCTTGATGTCCCATTGGCACACGCAAGTGGGGTAGCAACATAGCAATGAACCACTCCATGTGCTGCCTGTCATCATACATGAATCCTCCCTCTCTAATTACCTTCTTTAACCGCTAGTCAACCTCCCATACAGACTCGGTCGGTCCTTGCTTGAAGTCTTTCAGATCGTTTACTATCTAAGAGTAGGACTTAGGCTTCTTGAATTGCTGCTTCAAGGCATTCTTAATTTCCTCAATGGTTGTGTTTTCATGCTAGTAAATGTATCCCATGTACCAGTCCAAGGGCCTTTCTTCAAAGGACAGGGATAGCTGCGCCCTTTTCATGGCATCACTAGCTACGTTTTGTGCAGTCCATACTGATCCTCTGACAAACCAGAATTGATCCATATCTTCATCCCCTATGGCCTTGAAGGTGGATAGCTTCATGTGTGAGGCCATGTCGTCTTTCGGTGGTGGTGGGGTTGATTTCTTACTTGTACTGTAGATCGATCTCCTTCTCAAGCCTCCAATATTCTCTTGGTATCACCCGATCTCTCTCAAAATGCTCCTGTTCCTAGCAATTGAACCATTTGTTGGCTCGAGGGGTACTGACCCAGGTTCGGAGGTCAAGGTTTGCCAACAAACCCCTATACTACTGGCCCTTTTAGTAGTGACATACTTGCGAAGGCCAAAGTCTCACCCGAAGCAGTATGGGAGGGTGCTGGAACTAGGTTTCTGCACCCTGAGAGAGAGCAGGTAAGTCAAACAGGGCTGTGTTCCCATATTAAAAGCTTCAGATTTAGCTATAGACTTATATCGCAGAGTTCATATCTACTAAATATCTTCACATCCAAGTACGCAACACTGATCTATCAGTACAAAAACTATAATCACAGTAACCAACAGATCATAGGTTCATCTAACATGAACAAGGATATTCTTGCAGCTATAACAGATCTATTCGTAGGTCGATAGTCCACAGTTACCAAAGTTACTATCAGTCATAGATTAAATCAACACCTTCACATCAGTAATATCAGAAGTAAGATCATAAACGCATACACAATAGATCATAGGAATACTATGTATTATAACAACAAATAATCAACCATAGATCTCACAGTTCGCATCAACAGTAGTACATAAACACAGATAACGCAGAGATAATCTAACCATATTCACATATATTAATATCCAGAACCCAAATACAATTCAAGACATCCTGTGCACATAGCCAGTAGGGTCTGCACACAGCATGACTGAGAATCTTTGCGCACACATCCAGCAGGAGTCCTTTCCCTATAAACCCAAACAGATCTAACACTTCACAATTATCATCAATCTCTATTCTCATCTGCCTATGAATAAAAAAAGGTTCATATAGTTATACCGATTTAGCCTATGCTTCCAATGGTCTATAAACCGTAGTTTGCAGACTCTTGGTCTACCCTTGACCCATTACAATGCATTGGGGGTTTTGACCCACCCTAAAACCCATGCGTTAGGCTAATTAAGACCAAAATATACACAACTTATACAAATTCACAGCTTTTAGGAGACCCTGTTCCAACAATAAGGGATAATCGTTTTTCCAACATGTTGGATACTATTCGTAGACAAGGATCAGAAGTGTAGGAAGACAACTAATAGATTTTAATAGCCTTTCCTTTATAAGGAAACATGATTAATCGAAATACTGATGAAATGACAATGGTCATAGAATAATACCAACTCTGACCTAAAATAAGGTTGTAGTCAAGAGGGGCATCAACGAATTCCACCTTAAGCATAACAGTTTTCCTTCTACCTCTATCAGTAAATCCTGAAGTATTCCAAATGGAAGAAAACCTCTTCCATAAAGGCTTTCAGAATCATGGGAAACTAATTGATGTTAGAAAATTAAATATTACAGAGCAATGCAACACATAAAATATGCGGAAAATACAAGCACACAAAAAACACATAAAACCAGAGAGACACAGATATACGTGGTTCACCTAGTTTGGGCTACGTCCACCCCGAACAGTTAGTCCTTCCTTTCTATTATCCAGCAAAATGAAAAGACAAAACCTACAACAGATCCACTGTAATATCCTCTGTTCTTTCTCACAGTCTCCCTCTCTGTTTCTCGCTTCGATAATACACATACGATTACATAGCTGCAATACAATACCCTCATAAAAGAGAGGGGTTTCCTTCTAGGGCAAAAAACCCTAATCTAAACATAACTTCTACCATCAGATCATCTGCCTATGAATAGCCCAGATTGACTAGAAATTACTATACTTTTACAAGGAAATTTTACGTCTGTTTTTATCTTCGGGGGCGCTGCCCCTGAAAACCCCCGCCAGGGGGGGGCTCTGAAAAGCGCTACCACCCCCCCTGGACCCCCCACGACAGCGATTAATTACGGGCGGCGTTGCCACCCCTTTGAAGGTATAGGGGTCCAATGCTGTGATACAAATTAAACAATATAATCAAGCTCCACACCCAACAATTGATTGGTGGAGAACCAAGGGTTTTACAACAAGCTAAAGAAATAATGCACGTGGATGCTCCCTCTTCAATCACTATGCGAAAAACTCGCTTAGATTTGACTAAAAAGGGTATTTGAAAAGCCATTTGGTGTGAGAGTCTAGGTACAAAGTTCTCAAGATCAAAGACGATAAGATTAGAATCTTGAGGGTCACTTGCTCCAATAGCTGATAATATTAACTTCCTTTGATCTAGACAAGACTACAACACTTCAAGGGCCGACATTGTTAAAGGTGACATGGGCATATCTTCAACAATGTTGTAGTTCTGAGTGGCTCTTGCATGTGGATTGAAAGCCTATTTTCGAAGTACACCTTTGGTAGGTGGTTTAATTACTAAATCAGGACTAGGTTACTCGATGTGTAGTGGTTCAAAAATAAGAGGAGTTGATACGAGAGGTTGACTGAATGATCTAGTTTCGTTTCTAGTTACAAGACCCTTAGATCCATAATCTTGAGATATCGTCATTAGGATATCCATCGATGAATTGGAACAAGATCCGATCATTTTTTTGTCTTGCGATGGAAAAGGATCTTTAAGAACAATGGGTGTGGTCGAACCTTTGAGAAAATTATATACCTCGGCCCGATGCGGGTACTCTTTTGTGTAGTGATCCTCGTCACAAATAAGGCAGGGTTAACACAGTTTCATTTTTTCGTCAAATGGTTTGGTTTTTTCTGATTTCTCTTTTGGAGAATTGTTTTGTTTGTTTTTACCCTTCCCTTTCTTCTTATTTTTGGATGATTTGGTTTTGGAAGTAGAGGAATCTATGACATGGATTTCAGCAGAAGTTTCTAGAGAAGAGTCTCCTTTGGGTTAATCAGGTAAAGTTATGATTGGAGTAGTAGGCTTGGATTGTTTCTTTTTACTCTTTGATTTATTAACTGTATCGATTACACCATCTGCGGCATGAGAACCAAAAGGAGTTGTAGTAAGTTGACCTGGGCTAGGTAAATCAGGAAATTTTTCTACAAAGTACCAGACTGTGTGCAAACAAGATCTAGATATTGGGCTTGAGCGATAACCTATTCTTCTATTACACCACCTCCTTTAGCTTCATATTTAGTAATATTAGGGAGTAATTATTTGATAAACCATTCAACCATACTTTGATCTGGGATGAAAACTTTGAGTAAACGACGTCTACGTCGCCATTCATGGATGTGATCTGAAATGTAGATAGATGTACTTTGTTTAAGTGAAGTAAAAAGTTCCATGCCATTATCATAATGGAATGGTAAATGAAAATGAGTAAGGAAAGTAGTTGCTACATGGCATTGAAATTATTGAGAGAGCCTCGTGGTAACTCAATGTACCACTTTGCAGCTAAGCCTATCAAATTTCTTTGAAAAATTCTTAAACGAATGGAATCATCAATCAAAGAGTTGGATGCACACCACACATGATAATTCATAACATGGTTCGAGGGGTCCTCTCCTAGTTTTCATTCAAACTTCGGAATCCCACTGGGAAACTTAGTAGGCATGGTTGGCCAAAACGAAAGATAGTAAATTGGGTCATTCATTAGCCGAGACAAGTCTGGTAAATCTAAAGTTGCTATTAAAGGGGTTGCCTGTTAGGGTCTTGTTGAGAAAATTGATAACCCTGAGGGATGAGTCTAGTACCTAGAGGAGGGTATCCAGGAAAACCTAGGATAGTCAGAGTAGTTGGATTGGCACACCTCCAAGATATCCAAGGGTAGCCATACCGAATTCGGGTCGAGCTGGTATCTGAAATGTATAAACCGGGTATGGTTGCCTATGGAAAGATGTATTTTGTCCCAGTTTTCCATATTGAAGTTGGCCTTGAAATGACTAGCCTTGAACAAATTGACCTTGAAGAGGTTAACCTATCATGGGTTGTCCCTGAATATTTTGACTTGTAGAAGGTTTCCCCTCAACAAATTGACCTACAAAGGGTTGCCATAGAATAGTTCGTCCTTCAAAAGGTTGACCTTTTTCCATAGCTTTTGTGCTAGGTTGTCCCAAACATGATTGATGAATCAAATGGACTGTAGGTTCATATTGATGGGTAGTAGTCTAAGGGATAGCACGTGTAAAAGTTGGCATTGAAATTTGAACGGTCTTGTTATAGCTTAAATCCACCTCAGGTTGAAGGAAGGCAGAATTCAGGGTAACATCAAACCACGCTCAGTCTGGTAGCTAGCCCTACCAGAACAGGAGAGGGCTCTCTCCAGGTCAATCTCACTAAAAATGTATCAATATGGCTTGAGATGACTGAAATAAAAACTAATTTTAGGCTAGGTATATTAATCAAGGAGTTTGGAATGATTTTTAGGGGTTTTTTGTTGGAAAAAGGGAATGACAGTTTTGGGCTTGGGGATGAGGCCAAATTCCTGCAGAGTTCAAGTTGGGGCAGGGAAAGAAATGGCTTTGATGTCTTAGATTCAATGAATGGATATAAAATACTGCTGAGGAGCTGAAGAGGGCAAGAAGGTGCAAGGATCCTCTTTAAATGGAAGAAAACATATAAAACTAAACAAAAGTTTAAGGCAAAGCACCAACAAACTAATGAATTCTACCTTAGTTACTCATTTGTTTAATTCAGAAGAAAAGAGAAGGGAAATGGAATACATATAAAATTAATGAAACTTACATATACATGGAGAAAAAAATCATCAAAACTCAGGGCCACAAGGATCCCAACAAGTGCTGCAAAACTCTGGTCTTTCCTTTGCCAAAAAGCTGAAATGAATATACAATGAGGTGCCAAACTTTTCCCAAGGGTCCAACCCTGAAAATGTCTCAGAAAATACATGATATAGACCATCCTAACCCCTTCCCATGCCTCTAGGGGTCGAGCTCATCCTCCTAGGAGCTATTTCAACCAATTCTAAACTAGGAACTGAAATCTAGGCAATCAAACAACTTGCCTCTATATGGTAGGAAACTGATTCATTCATTTAATTTTCACTTTTTAGTGAATGAATCCTCTAGAACAAGTAAATATGAGCCAAAATTACATCATAGTCATCAAGTTACATCAAGATAGATCAATAGTTACATCAAAAAGTGAAACTAGTCAAACCGGGCGAATTTCTAAGCTGAAGAGTGAAAATGAGGCCAAATTTCTCTATGTGCCGCGCCCAAAAACTCAATGCGTCATGCCACTTTGGAAATGATTTGGAGGCACTTCTCGAAGTCCAAATTGAGCTCATGATAGCTCATTGGAAAGCCCTGTCTGTCTACTATCCCACCCAAGTGGAATTTGTGGATTTGGATGTCATTTTCCCCTCCAAAACTGCAATCTCCCAAGACTGGTTCCTGCTGGTGCAAAAGGTGGCAGAAAGGCCATTTTCAAGGTGGTTTTGACCCTTTAAACCACCCTGAACTTGATGAAACCTCTCAGTCATTCTTGAGCATGCATAATTTATCATAAAAAACTCAAAAATATCAAGTTTTCATCTAGAAGATGTCCCAATCATAAGCGCGCCCCAAGTGGCGCGACGCGTCGGGCGGAAAAATCTATTTTGCGACCAAAATTTCAAAAATGACAAAATTTACTCCAAATTTGCTGAAATTTGGAGTAAAGGTCCCCCATCAAGTATCATGCTCAGCCAAAGAATCTGCTGCCAAGATTCAGTGCCTATCATGCGTTTTGCGACGTTTCAATGCCCTCCTGGTGCATGCAGGCGGAATCACTGTCTCGTTCATTGGATGTGTCGGTGTCCTTCATGGTGTTGCAATGTGTATGTCAAGTGTATGTTTGGTTTGTTGAAAATGAGAAATGAAGACTTGATGTTTATTGCCTCCAATTGCCAAAATATAGCCAAGTGGGGAAAAGACTGTGATAAATAGGGACAGTGGGAATAGGAATGTGGGAAATAGTACAGTGGTGGGAATGTGGTTCAGTCAAGTGAAATTTACAATGGGAGGGCAGTCACTTGACTGTGTTTTAGGAATGTGAGGTTTGGGGATTTAGGAATTTTGTAAATGATAGGGAAAGGGATAAGAAGAGGGAGTGAAAGGATTTAGGGATAGGGGTAATGTGATTTAGGCACAAGTGATATGAGTGATAAATGGGATTATGAGGGAATATGAGAGGGATATTAATGACATTGTGACAATGAGGGGGAAAAAAGCCACAAGTGGGAATGTAATGGGAGTGTTTGGCACCAATGACAAGTTTTAACACCCAATTTTAAACCCTAGGAGAAGTTTTTTACCAAGTGATAGGGTTTAATTTCACCAATCAAAACTCTTATATCCTTGCCCCCAAACAAAATCAAACACGAGTAAATAGTAGTGGCAAGGGTGCATAACTTACTTGGAGCAAAAGTGTTGAAGTTATTTTGAAAATTTGGGAAGTAGTGATATAAAATTGGCCTGTCGGCTCTGTGCGCTACACAAAAACCCAGTGCGCCGTGCCTCCTCGATGCGCCGCGCACGTTGGAAAAATGCACTGTGGTAGGAGGCCCAGTGCGCCGCGCGGCCTATGTGCACCACTCACTTTCCCAATGCGCTGCGCCTGCAATTTGACCCACATTTCGCCCTTCAAACACTAACTCCACTTTCTCCACGATTTCTTCGGCTTCTTTGATAAATTTGACGTGTAAATGGATTGTTTAAACACCAAAATGTCTTCCATGCCATAGACTTTGATTTTGATTTGGAAAACCCACTTTTGTAAAGTGGCAGGTTTTGGCACTTTCACATATCTCTGTTTTTTATTGTTTCCTTTGAATTTTGAGCTGAATGATGAATCTTGTCAACTTTGCAGGGATTTTTGGCATCAAAATTTGGCAAAGGATGACCAGAGCTGCGCTTGAAACATTTCATGACTGAAAAATTTTGAAAAATTACAAATTTATTACAAAAAAAAATTGACGATTTCTTCTTCAAAACAGATTTTTGAAGAAGAATCATTCTCGAGCATTATTGATGATGATAATTTTGAAATAGAAACTTATTTCAAACCTCCTTTTGCCCTGTTGGCATTATTGGACACTTTGAAGATGAAATTTGCGAAACCCTAGACCTAAAAAGACCTAAAAACCCTAAAATAACTCTTTGCTGACCAAGAGGCCAAAACAGGACGAAGAATGACTTTAAAATAGATTTTATGAACAAACCTGAACCAACAGGTACAAGGCATGAGGGGTATGACTGAGAAGGCCCTTCCGTCAGATAATGGCATGCCCCTAATGGAGTGCAGATGAATGAACGGAATGGGACACCTAAAAATGAAATGAAATAAGAGAAATGATCTCTGACGGAGGGATGAAAAGACCGACTCTAACATTGGCTCCAATGGGGATGGTAGCTCCTTGGAGGTGCCAAGGACTGCAGATATTTGGAAAAGCAGATAGTGCCTTCATCCATTGGGCAATGGAGTCAAAACACGAAAACTGACATTATGCAGACTGACTCTGACTCAAAAACTGAAAACCATAATGAAACCAAACATAACTAAAACTTAACTAACAAACTGGAAAGATGCTCATATTTGAGCTTATTCATCAAACCTACTCTAATTGTTCTTTCCACCACCCGATCAAGTGAAATGGAACAGCCAATGCAACCATGTAAGCATCATGGCTGCTATTTGATTTCTTCCCAAATTCTTTCTGATGCGCAGGAAAAGGGAAGAATCGAAAGGCAACTCCCATGGAAACTTGGAATCAAGTTGACTGCTGATAAACTTGCAAAGCATGAATTGACTGGATGACTTCAAGAATACTGTGAAAGGATCTTCATAAACATAGCTATTGATTTCCATTAACACATTACTTCTCTGGTCCAGGTAATCTTCATAGCTGGATATTAAGATTTTCCTCACTTCTATGTTGTCTTTCTTTGGTGATTGCAGCAAGCTGTCAAAAGGATCCTGAATTTCATGAATAACCAAACTCTGTTTCTGAATCCAAACAGAACAAAAGTATCCTTTATCCATCTCCTCATATGACTGCAAACCTTGAAATGGGCTTTGTAATGAAAAATCTGTTAGACAAGACAATGGAGGCGACTTTTGAATAAGATTATTATCAACATTATTTTCTGTCACAAGGTTAGCCAATGAAGAAGAAATTTTACAGCAAACATCATCCAACACCCGAGCAATAGGATCATCAAAAACTTGAGAAGACTGCTGCAATGTATCCATTGAAACTGTATGACATCTTATTGGTTGTTCATCTTTCTCTTTAGAGAGATTATGAAGATTCTGCTTTATAAACTAAAATGCTTCGAAACAAAAGGGTACATAATCCTCTTGCATCATTAAATCATGTATTTCAGCTTCCACGACTTCATCTGTAATCTGACCTTCAATTTCATTTGGTGGCTGCAAATCTAGAGCTAGGGAGGGTTTTGTATCCAAAATGATTTCATCAGTCGTTTCAGGGGAAGATTTCTCATTACCAACTTGCTCAAGAATTTCGCTATCTGTCTCATCCTCAACATTAAAACTGAGAGATTGTTGATTTCTTACAGGCTGCTCATTTGAAGATTTACTATGCAATTTACCCTTCAAAAACTGGAATGATTCAAAACAAAATGTTACAGAGTCACCTTGTATCATTGGATCATATGTGCTGGATTCCATGTCTTCATCGGCAACTTGACAATCAATGGCTTTCGGGGACTGCAAATCTGAATATGAGAAGTCTTGAACAAGGTTTCCATTGCCCTCAAGATGGTCCAAACCAAGACTTTTTTACAGTTGATTTCTGATTGCATGGAAGTTGTCTCTGATGAACTGAAACGAATCAAAACAAAAAGGCAAAGATCCTTCACTTACTTCAAAATTTGCCGCACTTTCCTCATCATTGTCAAAGCTGATATGTATCGATTTATCATTGTACTCAAGCTGCTGAAAGTGAACTTCCTCCTCGCACAAACTAGCTGTTGATTTGTCTGCAAGATTAGCTTCTGTTTGGAGAACATAATCATCATCATACTGATCAAACTGAGCCAAATCATCAGTATAAAACACATCATCAAACATACATGTCATATCAACAGCTCCCTCTTCTTCAATATGATATATAAAGCAATCACTATGACAACTGGAATAAGAAACAGAATGTTTTGGATCAGCCACTTGTTCTTCTTCAATCAACAAGTCATGGGCTTGAACATTATACTCATTTCTTGTGGTGTTCTTTTGCATCATCTCTTCCACTGCACTTACCAACATGTCAAGCTTTACCTCTAGAGATGTCGATTTCTCTGGATCCATGTTTTTCATCTCTTCTTCTTTCAACCATGCCCTTCGGATCAGCAAATGAGCCTCTACATTTACTGCACTGTTCTGTATCTCTACAAGTGTTGCAATATTCCTTTCTCTCAACCGAAACTCCATTTCCAGATCAAAGGCACCCGGGTAGTGCAAGAGAGCATATCTAGGAGAAGGTCTTATATCAGCTGGCATCGAATAATAAACTTGGTTAAATCTGGCAGAAAAATGTTACACTGTCTCCCCTGGCAGTCTTTTCAGCTGATTATACTCTTCTATAATCAAGAAAAGGTTCTGACTGATCACCCACCTGTCGAGGAAAACTTCGACGAACTGCTGGAAATCTGAGATGTTCGCATCAGGAAGGGCTTTGAACCAACTCTTGACTTGGCCTTGCAAAGAAAGAGCAAAAAGTCTAATACTAACATCTTCGTCATCAAGTTCAAAAAGGTCTAGAAAAGTCTCAACATTTTGCACATGTTGCTCAGCGTTGACATTGTTACATTCACCATCAAATCTTGGTAGATATAGGTCATAGTTTTTGGGGAAAGCATGTAGAACAGAAGGTAAAACAAGAGGTTTATACTTATCTGGGACTATACAAGGTGTAGGAGTATATACAAGAGCTACGGGATCAGTCTCGTTTTCTTTAGGCTCATCACTCTGAAGAGAGTCAACATAAGATGTGGGAAAAGTAAGGAGGCCAGGATCAAAGGGAAACTTAGTATTTACCCTTTTTGAATAGGTCGAGTGAAGATTTTGATCACCTTTATCATACAAAAAATTCTGAAAAACTTTCAGGATAGCTTCAAGAACAACGAGGAAGTAATTTACAAGAAAGAAGACTAGATCCTGAATACCATTCCACTTTGGATACCTGAACTTTATGTAAGATCCTTCCATTTTCTCATAGAAAGAGTCAGTCCTCTAGTGGAGTCTCTACATTGAGTTGGAGTCACCAGGTGAATGATTTCAGCCTTCTTATGTCTGATCGTTGTCCACCATCAACCATCAGATCTAACTTGATACATGTACTGGGGAAATTCACAAGTTAGATGTTACGTTTACAAACTAGACCGGAGATTGACTGAAGCAACGTTTATCTACTTTCGCTAATGCAAAGAAAAAGCGTTTCAAAGGCTACCTGGCATAACTTTAGGCTTTGTCTGTAGCTTATGAAACAAATAACACCAACAAGCAAACCATTTTCTCCCCAGTATGGTCGCCACTATGTTATAGCCTAAATCCACCTCAGGCTGAAGGAAGGCAGAATTCAGGGTAACATCAAACCACGCTCAGTCTGGTAGCTAGCCCTACCAGAACAGGAGAGGGCTCTCTCCAGGTCAATCTCACTAAAAATGTATCAATACGGCTTGAGATGACTGAAATAAAAACTAATTTTAGGCTAGGTATATTAATCAAGGAGTTTGGAATGATTTTTAGGGGTTTTTTGTTGGAAAAATGGAACGGCAGTTTTGGGCTTGGGGATGAGGCCAAATTCTTGCAGAGTTCAAGTTGGGGCAGAGAAATCAATGGCTTTGATGTCTTAGATTCAATGAATGGATAGAAAAGACTGCTGAGGAGATAAAGAGGGCAAGAAGGTGCAAGGATCCTCTTCAAACGGAAGAAAACATATAAAACTAAACAAAAGTTTAAGGTAGAGCACCAGCAAACTAATGAATTCTACCTTAGTTACTCATTTGTTTAATTCAGAAGAAAAGAGAATGGAAATGGCATACATATAAAATTAATGAAACTTATAGATACATGGAGAAAAACATCATCAAAACTCAGGGCCACAAGGATCCCAACAAGTGCTGCAAAACTCTGGTCTTTCCTTTGCCAAAAAGCTGAAATGAATATACAATGAGGTGCCAAACTTTTCCCAAGGGTCCAACCCTAAAAATTTCTCAGAAATACATGATATAAACAATCCTAACCCCTTCCCGTGCCTCTAGGGATCGAGCTCATCCTCCTAGGAGCTATTTCAACCAATTCTAAACTAGGAACTGAAATCTAGGCAATCAAACAACTTGCCTCTATATGGTAGGAAACTGATTCATTCATTTAATTTTCACTTTTTAGTGAATGAATCCTCTAGAACAAGTAAATATGTGCCAAAATTACATCATAGTCATCAAGTTACATCAAGATAGATCAATAGTTATATCAAAAAGTGAAACTAGTCAAACTGGGCGAATTTCTGAGCTGAAGAGTGAAAATGAGGCCAAATTTCTCTATGCGCCGTGCCCAAAAACCTAATGCATCGTGCCACTTTGGAACTGATTTTGAGGCACTTCCCAAAGTCCAAATTGAGCTCATGATAGCTCATTGGAAATCCCTGTTTGTCTAATATCCAACCCAAGTGGAAGTTTTGGATTTGGATGTCATTTACCCTCCAAAACTGCAATCTCCCAAGACTGGTTCCTGCTGGTGCAAAAGGTGGCATAAAGGCCATTTTCAAGGTTTTTTTGACCCTTTAAACCACCCTGAACTTGATGAAACCTCTCATTCATTCCTGATCATGCATAATTTATCATAAAAAACTCAAAAATATCAATTTTTCCTCCATAATATGTCCCAATCATAAGCACGCGCCAAGTGGCGCGACGCATCGGGCGGAAAAATCTGTTTTGCAACCAAAATTTCAAAAATGAAAAAATTTACTCCAAATTTGTTGAAATTTGGAGTAAATTTCCCCCATCAAGTATCATGCTCAGCCAAAGAAGCTTCAGTCAAGATTCGGTGCCTATCATGCGTTTTGCGACGTTTCAATGCCCTCCTGGTGCATGCAGTTCAGTGGCGGAATCACTGTCTCGTTCATTGGATGTGTCGGTGTTCGTCATGGTGTTGCAATGTGTATGTCAAGTGTATGTTTGGTTTGTTGAAAATGAGAAATGAAGACTTGATGTTTATTGCCTCCAATTGCCAAAATATAGCCAAGTGGGGAAAAGACTGTGATAAATAGGGACAGTGGGAATAGGACTGTGGGAAATAGTACAGTGGTAGGAATGTGGTTCAGTCAAGTGAAATTTACAATGGGAGGGCAGTCACTTGACTGTGTTTTAGGAATGTGAGGTTTGGGGATTTAGGAATTTTGCAAATGATAGGGAAAGGGATAAGAAGAGGGAGTGAAAGGATTTAGGGATAGGGGTAATGTGATTTAGGCACAAGTGATATGAGTGATAAATGGGATTATGAGGGAATAGGAGAGGGATATTAATGACATTGTGACAGTGAGGGGGAAAAAAGCCACAAGTGGGAATGTAATGGGAGTGTTTGGCACCAATGACAAGTTTTAACACCCAATTTTAAACCCTAGGAGCAGTTTTTTACCAAGTGATAGGGTTTAATTTCACCAATCAAAACTCTTATATCCTTGCCCCCAAACAACATCAAACACGAGTAAATAGCAGTGGCAAGGGTGCATAACTTACTTGGAGCAAAAGTGTTGAAGTTATTTTGAAAATTTGGGAAGCAGTGATATAAAATTGGCCTGTCAGCTCTATGCGCTGTGAAAAAACCCAGTGCGCTGCACCTCCTGGATGTGCCATGCACATTGGAAAAATGCACTGTGGCAGGAGGCCGAGTGCGCCGCGCAGCCTATGTGCGCTACGCACTTTTCCAATGCGCCGCGCCTGCAATTTGACCCACATTTCGCCCTTCAAACAGTAACTCCACTTCCTCCATGATTTCTTCGGCTTCTTTGGTAACTTTGACATGTAAATGTATTGTTTAAACACCAAAATGTCTTCCATGCCATAGAATTTGATTTTGATTTGGCAAACCCACTTTTGTAAAGTGGCAGGTTTTGGCACTTTCACATATCTCTATTTTTTATTGTTTCCTTTGAATTTTGAGCTGAATGATGAATCTTGTCAACTTTGCAGGGATGTTTGGCATCGAAATTCGGCAAAGGATGACTAGAGCTGCGCCTGAAACATTTCATGACTGAAAAACTTTGAAAAATTACAAATTTATTACAAAAAACAAATTTGACGATTTCTTCTTCAAAACAGAGTTTTGAAGAAGAATCATTCTCGAGCATTATTGATGATGATAATTTTGAAATAGAAACTTATTTCGAACCTCCCTCTAGCCTGCTGGCATTATTGGACACTTTGAAGACAAAATTTGCGAAACCCTAGACCTAAAAAGACCTAAAAACCCTAAAATAACTCTTTGCTGACCAAGAGGCCAGAACAGGACTATGAATGACTTTAAAATAGATTTTATGAATAGACCTGAGCCAACAGGTACAAGGCATGAGGGGTATGACTGAGGAGGCCCTTCTGTCAGATAATGGCATGTCCCTAACGGAGTGCAGATGAATGAACAGAATGGTACACCTAAAAATGAAATGCAATAAGAGAAATGATCTCTGACGGAGGGATGAAAAGACCGACTCTAACAGGTCGTAGCAATAGAAACTTGGGGAACTCCTTGGATGGGTGTACCTAGTTGCTCAATAAATTTTTTCACAATATATTGGATAGGAGTACTAGGAATAATTGGAGCAGCTTGCTGACTACTTGGCACAGATGCTCTTGGGGTAATTTTAAGTGCACCTTGAATAGGTTGTTGGACTTGGGTGTAACCAAGTTGTCTGAGTGGTTGATCAGGTTGCTTAAAATATTTTTGAGTAAACTGGGGTTACACATAGTACTTATCCCTACATAAGGAGTTCCCATTGAGGGTTGTGACACGTAGGGTTGACCATAACTAGTTTGAGGCATTGGACCTTGAGGTTGATAATTACCAGGAATATGCTGTGCTACATTCGTCAGATAGCTTCCAGTGAAAGGTTGTCATCCCTGAAAAGGTTGTTGCGCTTGAAGAGGTTTCCCTTGAAGTGACTATTTATCTTGAAGAGGTTGTTTTCCCCCAGTCGCAATGTAACCACCTTGTGGGCTAGCTTGAGGGTTGTTCTTGGAAAAAAATATAAATATGTTTCATAGTAGGCTCGGTGGTAGACTCGAATAGTCCAGTTGACATAGTAGAAGTTTCAGAGAAAGGAGATGCTCCTGAAAAAGTCCCAGAAAGTGAGTGGTACCGAGCAGGAATAGAAGGACCACCATACAAAAAGATTTATGGTGAATATGAAAACATGAATGACTCAGTAGAAATTCTCTAAAAAACCATGTTACTATACCTGGGTAAAGATTAAAATCAGATTCAGTGTCATGGATGTTCGTAACCAAAATAATATAAAAAATCGATGAATTGGAGATACCAAGGATCCAGTTGAAAGGGAGTGAAAGGAAAATACAAATGGTAGATTGGTTCACTATACCTTAAATCTAAAGATTCTTAATGAGAGGGAATTTCAATTTCTTCTTCTTCGTTAGATATTTCTTCAATGCTAATAAGGCCATGAGGAAGATCCTTAGTGATGAGAAGATTTACTCGAGGTGAACGAGGACAACCAAGGGTGAGGGCTATAACATTCGAAGGTGACTCATATGAAGTGGAATCAGACTCAGGTTCAGATATTTCTATTTTAGTGAGCTGTGTATTTGAAAAATCACCAGTGACAAATTAAACTATGATTACTTCATAAATTTCTGGTTGATATTGTTTTGTTTCAGTTATTTGAGGTTGATTAACTTAGAAATCAGGATGTATTATAATATATCATTATCCTTGTTCATAATTGATTCCCGATGATTGAACCCTTTAAGTTTTCATTTTTTCCAATTGAATGGGTGTATATTAAGGGGGTTTCCCCTGCGTTTTATGTGAATGTCTTAGTAATTCATCCATGGTTAATTTCCTTAACACAGGAAATAGTTTTCTTTTAAAAGAATCACACCTAACTCCTCTAAAAGAAATTAAACAAAATAACATGTGTTACAAAATATAAGAATCAATCCACACACAAAAATTACACTTCCATAATAAAATCACTTGTTCGTGATGAAATCCAACCTCGCAAAGATTAATGTGGAAAACTAGCGGCCAGAACAGTTACCATGGAAACCTGCTTAATGAAACATTCTGGTGCAAGTAACTCCAATACGTCATCTCGAAGTGAAGACTACCCTCCGAAAAGTCCAAGTGAGTCTAGTCAATGTCTGCTCCAGGTACAGTGGGACCTTCCCTCCACCATCACCTTGGGAAAAATCCTAGAGATTATACCCACTAAGGTTACCAACTAAGACAAGTCAACTCGGGGGAACAATTTGTGGCCTGATATAGGTGCAAGGGAAGAGTATCAAAGCTAAATCCCCTTGAAAGGTCTTTGAAATGATAAATATTAGGTTTACTAACAAGTGATCCCAGGCTCCTCGATAATAGTTAATCTGATGTTTAGCATTTGTAATACATGCATATCTTCTATCTTTACCAATGAAGTAGCTATGATTACTCCATTGGGTCCGACATGACCTTGTGCTTGACTCTTTTAAGAAGAGCTTCCCAGAGAAAAATTGCAACAATTGGGTTTTTCCCTACCGCAAGATTCTATTTGTTTTTTTATATTCTTTGGAAAATTAATTACTACCTATTCCAAAGCACTAATCCTGAACTAGATTGGTGGAAATAGCCCTACAAAATGTAAAAATATCTAGATCAATTTTATTAAGCATTGTATTAATTTAGATGTTGTTTACGCAGAGGGGTATGGAAATGAAACTCAATGATGTTGAGACCAACTAAAAAAAACTCTAAATGCATCAACAATGAATATGCAATTCTTCATTTCAATGAATTCCTAGTCAAGGGAAAGTAGAAGGATTTTTCGAACTCAAAAAACTTCAAATTCCCTAAAACATACCATAACAATTCTTTTTCATCAAGAAATTTTGAAGCATAAACAATATTACCTTTTTAATGAAAATATTCGTTGATTAAAAGCCAAAATATACAATTTCATGAGAAAACAATATTTCAATTCTTCAAAATAAAAACAACTAGAAAAACCCTAAAAAATGTAAAAACTTTGCAAAAAATGGACTCTCTTAACCAATAATCTAACTAATGATACCTCTTAGTGTACTTTCATGATTTATTTCACCTCAAAGAAAAATAAATCATTTTTTTTTCACTTTAAGAAGCAGAAGAAATTTCATAAAAGACTACTTTTTGAGACAAATCACACTTCACTTATCTAGAAGTTTTCCTTTGCAAATGAGAAAAAAAAAATCACTCAAATAAGCAGGAATAACAAGACACATGGTGGGAAATGACATAAAAACAATGACCTAAGCAGTGAATCTATCTTCCCAAACAGATCAATTCATCAAACTAGGTCAAATCCTACCTGAAATTTCAAAAAGGATGATTTATAAAAAATACTCTAAGGTAATTAGGAAGAGTTCACAAACAGACTCTAAGGGTTGGTATAAGTTAGGTTTAACCTCTAGAAATTTATCATGAGATTCTGAGAGAGAGAATATTCATTTTTTTCAAAAATTCTCAGGGGGTGCGCGGGTATTTAGTGAAAACTAATTCACATGCACACTATATTAAATTGAGAACCTGAAAAAACATGTGCTCTATTTGTGAAATAAAACCATGTAGGGTAGAGAAAATTTCAAATAAATAAACACATGGCATTCTAATTCAGAGGATCTAAAAATTCATAAACCCAACAACACTCATACATAGCCATACTAAAAAAATAAGAGAGCTAAACCAAAAAGAATCAAGAGAAAACTAAGCTTATTCCCCAAGGGAGTTGCCAATTTGTTTTCTGGATAAATCCTTCTATGGACAAGAGTGATCTCCCCAGTATCCCGATAGATAACTAGAAACAAACAATTATGTGAATATCTCTTTCCCTAATCTATTAACATTCAGATTTTCAAAACTAGAAAAGAGAGGATAATGCTCTTACCTCTCAACAAGATGTTTGATGAAGACCTTTCCTTTTGTCCCGAAGAAGTCCTTCAATGCTGAGAAGAACCTGCAATCACAAACATGTAAATAATCAAAATCACCTACAATATATAATAATCCAAATACCAGCTTAACTTAATGATCAAGGAGACTAAGAATTGTCATTGTTTTAATGAATCTAAAAACAACACAGTAAGAAAAAGTATCCAAATTTATTATTAAGAATATAAAGACAAATATTAAAACCGAGCCTTTATGTCGTACTAATTTCTCTCGTATGCCTTTACGATTTTCCTCCTAGGTTTAACAAGATTTCCACTCTAGAATGACCATCATAATATTATCTTCAGTGAACCCCCTAGCCCTGAAGTTTCAGCTCAATTGATAGGAGAAATTGAGGAGGTTTTATATCCACCAATAGATGGATGTGATCCTCTAATGAAGGGATTAGGGTTCCTTGATCCAAGGGGATAATTTCCATGATTGGAGGGATATAGCTCGATCTGGCGTGACTCAAGAGGCTTTTAGTTGGAAGAATATGCACCCAACTATGCTTCTATAAGTTATTTTTCACTTTTAATTTATTTTAAATGGGGTGCATGGGTTTTAAGAGAAAATAGTGCAGATGTCTACAGGTAAGCTTAGGAATATCCGCGCATGCATAGGAAGTGACTGCAAAAATCGCACAGGCAATATTTTAAGAGTATTTAGGATATTTTTCCCCCATTTTCCAAGACTTGATTGATGAATATAAGTGTTTGAATTCTAAGGAAGCATGAGTATGGATTGTGATAGATCCATATTGACAGTAAAACTTCATGGTGACAAAATGACATGTAAAATTTGCACATGTGGTAGGTTGGGCCCAAATCAAATAGTGCGTCGAGTCCAGCACCCAACCACCAATGACATAAAAGTGAGCCCAAGCCTCATTTTTCATAAAAGCTTCATTCTATAAATGGAAAGGATGCCCACTAAAATTTTTGGGAGTCGAGCTATCTACACCAAGGGTCTTAGAGGCTTCTATAGATGAAACTAAAGGATCGACATACAAATACTATATGATTGATCTCAAGTGCTATAGGATTCTCCTAAGAGGTGCAAAAGAGCTTATTCTTGTGAAAAGTTTCCCAAAGAACCCTAGAGTTATGAAGGAGCCTCCAAGGGAAGGGTAAATACCTAATTTTAATCAACTCTTGTGAACAAAAATCCTATGAAATTGTTCAATTTTTTCCACAGAACATCCTGCAACAACCTTCTAAAAATGAGAGAAAATTTAAATGAAATTTTCTTGTAAATTGAGCATAATATTTAAAATTGAAATGCGCTTGTTTTGAGTTATAAATTCATTTTTTTTTCATTTCCTTAACCAACAAGACGAAAATACTCATCTTTAATCCTATTATAAAACCATGGTTTACTTAGAAAATATCTAAGAAACTACCTTGCAAAAATTAAAGAATTAAAAACTTTAGTAGGAGCCATGGGGGGTGGTTTTAATCAAAGGGATCCCACAGACTCATCCAGGATTTTCAAACACCCTTCTATCAGATATATATTTGGAAATCACCAATGGTTCGAATTATTTAATAAATTCAAGGGGTTTGATGATGAAATTACTCACGATATTGCTATAGGCCTCTGTTAAACACCATGTTAAACACACACATGGTGTATGAGAAGGATAAACACACACACACAAGAGACTCAACACACAATGAAAAATAAGCGTGAGGCTTTCTTATTTTCCATTATACAAAGATGTACATTTATAGCACAATGGTGTGACTCTTGGTTTCATATTCCAAGGTCATTTGGACTCCATTGCAACTTTTCACATTCCACACCTACCCATGTAGGATTAGGTGTTCCAAAATCCCCCCTTAATCCGAAGGGGTATGTGTGAGTCCAAGAAAAGAGTTGTAATACAAATCTACAAAGTATACATGGCAACACTTGGGCTAAATCAACTCTCTGAAATGTTGGAAAAAAGAGGTGGTTTAAGGATGACCACCAACACTGGAACGCAAAACTTGTTGCAGTTCCCGGAACTCTTCCAAAAATGGCAAGAAGCTGAAAGCTTCTGCTAGAGGAATTGTCCCTCATAAAAAAAGGGAGACCTTCAACCTAAAAGAAGGGAGGTATACTACCTGTGATGGTTTTAAGATTAACAACAACTCTAGAATGCTTGAAGAATTTCCTGGAACTCAACCAAAGTTGTCAAGAAGCTGAAGTCTTCTGCTAGAGGAAGTGTTCCTCATATATGAAAGGTAGACCTTCAACCTGAAAGAAGGGAGGTCTACTACTTGTGATGGTTTTAGGTTATCCACCAACCAAAAATGATGGTTTAAGGCTGTCCACCAACCGAAGGCATGCTCATGGGCATCCGTGTCTCTGGCTACATCTCTGAATCTGGAATGACGAATTGTGGCTCAGGCTCGCTTCAACTACTGTGTCTCTGGCTACAACTCTGAACATGGAATGAGAGATTGTGGCTCAAGCTCGCTTGATCTGACGTCAAAGCTTGTACATGACCACCATTTTCCCCCCTGTCAGGGACAAGGTGAGATGATGGCGAAAACTCAACTGCAAGTTTGCTCAATATCCGTGAACAAGTTCTGACATGTGTCTTAAACATCTTCTTGGATGCTGAAGCCCATTGCCAAGAAGCGATCCATCCAAGATGAATATTGGTTCTTGCAGGAGGCTTGTTTTTGAAGCATCTGTCTAAAGAATGAGTGTGCCGACCATAGTGCTTGCATGGGTGAAGATAAAAACAATGATATTTCATATGGCCAACTCGATCACAGTGTTGGAATTTTACAATCTGATGTTGTTGTGGAACAGGATCTGGAACAGCTGCAGGTGAAATGTCATACAGGAATCTGGCACTCTGAAATATGATGGGTTTGGTGTAGCCTAGAATATGAAAGGACACATCCTTGTCATATCCAAGACAATTTCTGTGCTTGTTGTGGACAAGCTCTTCCCAAGGTCTGATGATGGGCTTGAGAAGTGCAGGTTGAGTTGTTGCATCTGCATGTACATCTGCTCTAGTGCAAGGAATTGAAAGGGAATCAACTTCAACTTTACCTTCTTTCTTCTGATGAGAGTCCTTCACAATATTCTAAACAGAAATAGGTTCAGAATGGTGACTCTTTTGCTGAAGTTTGTCTTGTTGGAGCTGAGATTCCAACTGCAAAAACTCAATCTTTTCTTATACATCTTGTAAACAAGTTTGAATGTTACAAAGAGCATCCTTGCTCATTTTTATCATGTCATCAACATTTTAATGAATGAGGTTATTCAAGAACTCTAATGCCTCATTTATTTTATCCATTTCAACAATTTAGGCTAAAAAATGAAAGGGTGTCGGCTTCAACCGAAAATGCACCCATTTACAATGTGATGCAACTTAATTTCAATAAATACAAATTACTCAAGAGGACTTCCAACTATGGAATTCTCAAAGTAAAAAATATGCTCCTCAAATGATGGAGGACAATCAACAATGACTTATATCAACAATTTTCCAACAACTCAAATACTGATTACAACTATGAAGAAGAAATACAATGTCAACTCAATACAATATTTCTGCAAAATATTTTGTAAATGTGCAGCTGAAAACACTTGTGCAATGAGCCTTTATGGCAGCTAATTTTTCCTTCAAAGAGTTGTTTTTCACCAATAACAACTCGTCTTCAAATGTCAATTCTTCAGAAAATCAACCTTTTATCAATGCCACAATGCAAATCTGCAATTTTCTCTATGTATTCAGTCCATCTGCTCACATGTCATTTCCTCTTTTTCTGTTGTTCGTTTTCTCTCCTTCCTCTCTCTCTCTGTTGTATTGCAAATGGGACTATGGTGGAACAAAGTGATAAGGGGAAGCGTTGGTGGATGAGGGGAGGCCGTGAAGGGGCGAATAGGTCGCAGGGAGTTGTGGGTAGTGTGCGTAAGGGAAGAGGGATAAGATAGCAGGGAGCGTGGGTTAGGGAGGGGCGATAGAGCGTAGGCCGAGGGGTAAGTTTGCAGAGCGAGGGGAGCGTATGGGAAGAGGGGGGTCGCTGTGTGAGGGGGTAGGGAGGGCTCGGGTAAGGGTCAAGTGAAGTGGAGTTTAGGTGTAGCGCAGGGTTTAGGGGGAGTGCTGGAGTAAGGTAGGCGTGGAGTAGTGAGATGAGAGAGCGTAGGTTGGGGTTGGGAGCTGTGTTGGGGGGTCGAGTTGTAGGGTAGGGCCGAATGTAAAAAGGTTATTTTTTTTGTTTTTTTTTGTTTTTTTAAGTGTAAAACAGCAGAGTAGAGTAGAGGGAAGAATTCGAAGAGATTTTTAGACTCAAAATTTTTCAGGAAATGCAGGAAATTTCACTAGTAAAAACTCAGAATTTTTTTTCTAGTAGCCCAGCAGCAGAGAATTGGACTTTGTATAATTCTTCTAGATATACAACAGAATTGGACAAAATGTAGAAATGAGGGCAACAGTAGAATTTTAGTCTTCAAAACAGTAGATTTTTTTCTCAAATATACAACAATCTACTCCATTATAGAATTTAACAGTATTGAGGAAATATTTTCCATTAAAAAACCCAGAAAATTGCAGAGATTTTTCAATGAAAAACTCAGAAATTTTTCTTTCAGAAACACACTTGAAACACAATTCCAGCAGCTCTTCAAAATGCAGAATTTAAAAGACAGAAATTGCAGGAAGAATGAGCAGTGAGAAAACCTTCAGATGCACAATGCTGCTTCTCTTCAAAACCAAGGCTACTAATTTTTGAACGCTGCTCTTCTCAAAATAAATTCTTGAATGCTGCAGAAAAATTTGAGTGCTGCAAAAATGCCAAGAATTTTTGCAGATATGCATAGGCCATAAACACAAATGGCTCACTCAAGGTTGAGCTGGTTATGAACGTACCAGCTCTGATACCATGTTAAACACCATGTTAAACACACACACACAAGAGACTCAACAGAGAATGAAAGATAAGCATGAGGCTTTCTTATTTTCCATTATACGAAGATGTACATTTATAGTACAATGGTGTGAATCTTGGTTTCATATTACAAGGTCACTTGGAATCCATTGTGACTTTTCGCATTCCACACCTACCCATGTAGGATTAGGTGTTCCAAGAACTTCCATCCTTAAGGGGAAGATAGCAATACCATCATTTTCAGGGAGCTCATTATCCATCTAAATGTAGAATTCATTACCAGGGTGACCACATTATCCCTAGGAATAATATGGAGAAAGGAGGAGAGAACAAAGGCCATCACAACGACAACAAATTTTTCCTCCTTGAGGAGAAATAGATTGAAGATAAAATTGTGGTTAGGAGAATGAGTCTATCCTACCCATGGGATGAGTTAGCCTATCACATTATGAAATACATATCCTGTGAGGGGATACTTAGTGTTTTCTATGACTATCATTTTAGGATGCTTTATGAGATAATATTCCATATGTATTTTTCTATCCCAGGTAGATTAAACATTCCCAACTTTCTTCTTCATTCCATAGTATAAATGAGCAAAAGGGTAAGAAAGGGAAAAAATCACTAGATATCTCACCATGGTTTCATAAGAATAATTTTCATAGATTATTTGTAGCATATCGAAAGCCTTGTGTCATTGACATATTTTTTGGGTATGGGCATGGAAGCTTTCCTTGAAACTCAAGAAAAATTCTTGTTATCCTTAGAGAGACAACAAAGAATGGTTCTACAAAATAGGAGGTTGATGAAGAAGAGGAAGAGGGAAAAGAAGAGGAAGAGGAAAAAGAAGAGGAAGAAGAAGATATTTATGAATAAAAGGGAGAAGAAAAACTAGAGAAGGAGATAAAGGGAGAAAAATGGGAACAAGGAACCCTAAAGGTCATTGGAAAATATTCCAAACCTTAGAAAAGGAATGAGACAAGAGCAACAAGCAAACATTTCAGAAGGGAATATTGAGAAAGAAGTCATTCCCATGTTGGAAGCCTTAAGTACACTTGTCAATGCCAAAGGGAGGCAGCCAAAGTAAGTCCTTTATATTTCAAGAGGAGGAGAAGAAGTAGAATTAATCAAGGTAAGCCTTAGCCTTCCTCAATAACCTCCATCACCATCGAGGGGTCAACTAGTCACCAAGAGGGAGATTTAGAGAAATATAAGAAGAAAACTAAAGAAACAACCTCAATCAAAGCTAGAGAAAACTAACCCCAAGCCTGAAAAATAAAGACAAACACCAAGGGATCCAAGACTAAGCAACTATAAGAAGAATCTGCCATGCTACAAGAAGGTAGGGAAGTGCTACAAGAAGGAAAATAAGTGTTATACAAAGGTATGGAAGTGTTACAAGAAAGTGTTGCACCACAACAAAAAGGAGGTGAAGGGCCAGAAGAGTTGTAATAACCTGATCCCCAACTAGATATTGGGTCTTATTACAAATTATTTGAAGTAGGACAAATAATACGTACCAAATTTGTAGCCCCAATCCTCCTTGATCTAGACAAAGAAAGAGATAAAAGCCACTATGAATGTAGATTGCAAGTTCCAAAGAAGTTGAAGTTGTGGGCCTATTGGAAGAAAATATTGAGCATTTGGGTGAGGAAATGGCTGATTTGAGACTCAGAGAAAAAAACATGAGGGAACAATTGCAGATAGAAAACAAGAGACTAAATGACTAGCTACAGGAGAAAGATAAGGATCTTTCCACCATGGAAAGCATGGCTATGGAATTCATTCAATGAATACACCCCTCAAAAACCTATGAAGATTTCTTCAAGGAAGAGTGGATTAAATTTTATACCAAGACCTTAGTACATTATGGTTCATTTCCCTTCCGAGATTACAAAAATATTTTTGAATTCTGCCATAAATCTAGTGTTGAGGACAGAGCTAGAATGACTAAATTCTACATGCATGACTCGATATTAACTGATATCAATTTTGGGATCATAATTCCATAATGGGATATGTAAAAGTAATGGAATTTTCCTCTTGGCTTACTCATGAGGAATCAAGAGCTAAAGAGACAAAAAGGGCCATGACTAAGGAAACTAATGAACCACTATGATTCAAAGTATAATTGAGAGCCCCTCATATTGTCACCAACAACCATAGACTGATTTATTAAGATCCTAGACTCACACTAATCTACATATAAATATAATAACAAGCCATCCTAAAATTTAAAGAAATTTTTAGTTTGCTAGGAACTGAGAGCTTACAAGCTTGTTAGAGGAGATGGAACTATTTACCACATAGCCTAAAACTGAGAGAGTATCACTCTGTAGAAAGGTTCAGGAATGCCCTAGAAAGGAAACCCTTTATGAAAAATAATAGTTTAGAGACTGAAGATTAATTAGATTGGGCTTAAATTAATCCCTCCTTTGGTATTGGTTCTGTTATCACTCAGTAATTTCTCCAGGTTCAATAGAAATAGTTCAAGGTAACCACAAACCAACTTTTAGTTACAAAATCTAGCCAATTTGTACCTAGAGAGGGCTCTCTCTTTAAGTTTTAGCTTTTTTTTTGAAAGATATTAGGCTAGTTATGAAATTTTATGGATTTTGATTGTGTTTGGGTAATGGAATTCAATAACAGATGGGTAGGACTGAATAGTTTAGGCCATTGGGCTAATGGAGTCAAAGAAAGATGGCTTAACTAGATTTAGTTTCTCAACAAGGGATGGTTTCACAGGGAAAGGTAATAAAATAGGGAACAATTAAAGATCTAAAATGAATGAAATGGAATCAAAATGGGCCAAGGGAAATTAAGAATCCTTCAACATATTCGAAAGAGGGAAATTGAATGATTATTAATAAAGATAAATTAATAATTCTTTACCAAATAATCAAAATGAAGAAACTAGGAAACATGAGCAATTAAGAATTCATTGTTCATACTAGTTTCAGAGGAAAACATTAAGAATAACAACGATTGAAAATAGATTTCAATTAAGCACTTTCTGAATTATTCTTTTTCATTTATCATTCAGATATGAAACATAGATGGTATAATAAACAAGTATAAAACTTTAGAACAAAAGAGATAGAAGACTTGTTGATCCGTTGTCTGACTTAAGAATCTTGTGAAAAGTCCTTTGCATCAATTCTTTATCTAGCTAGCCATGCGAAATTGTTCCAAAAACAATTTATTCCAAAATAATCAGTATTACAGAAAATTCTAAGAATCCACCCCCAAATACTTCCAAGAGTGAAGTATTTATACAAATTCTAAACTAAAATATCTTGAAAAAATATCAAGATTAGTTCACAAATCTCTCCAACTGTTTTACATAAATAGAACTTAAGTAAAGGAAACTCAAACTAATGCATATATTTGGAACTATTTTTTATGGATAGGTGATGAAAAAGAAGAAAATTCGAATTTGATCCAACTCTAGTTGATGATGAGGCATCCAAGTCACTAACTACTTCCTTTCTTTGTGCATTCTTCTCACACAATTCTGCAAACTTGGGGTCCAATGATATCTTTTTATTTCTCAATAAGTAATATATATGTAAAATGTGAAAGAGGTTATTTTGGATTAATATGTTGGTGAGATAAACCTCTTTCCTTTACCTAAAATTCCTCTCCAACTGTGCAAAATAGGCTCTGTAAAAATATGTGTAAAACAGAGTTTTACAGAGTCTGAAAAATAGCCCGTAAAGATGTGCATGTATCTCTTATTCTGAAATCACTGTGAAAAAGTGAGATAGGTTTTCGTATATGGGTCTCTTAGGAACAAAAACCTCCTTCATTTTTGTATGAGGTTTTTCAGATTGGCCACAATATTCTCTACAAAAGGATGATTTAACTGGAATTTTCTGCAAAAAGTGATTTCCAACATTGTTTAATATTTCCAAAACCATAATAGCTGTTAGAAACATGAGAGAGGTTTTTGTAGATGGTCCTCTTAAGAACATAAACGTCCTTAAGTTTTTAAAAATTCATCTTGGATTGATCACAATAGTTTCTGAAAAACAATGACTAGAACACGAAATTTCTGCAAAAATGTTCCTTCTTGTTGTGTTTTTCATCTTTTCACTTTTTTGTTCTTTTGACTACTTTACTTTCACTTTAGACAAACTTAAATGCTGGTGAAAGTATTTTCATTTCTTTTTTACCATTTTACTGACTCTGTATTTACTTTTACTATTTACCTTTGACTGCTCTGTAACTTCATTTTAACTTTCACTTTGACTTTTACTTGATACACTTTAACCACTGATACTCTTTAACTGTTATGCTCTCTGTCTATTTTTTGTTTATCCTTTTTACCAATACTTACTGTAGTAAATAACAAAAATTCATCCAAGGATATTTTTTAAAAAAGGTCCAACATGTCTTCACACCATTGTGCTTCTGGTATTCTGGTTCTTGTGGATTCAGAAAGGAATTTGGGTTTTCAGTGGAAAAATAGGCAAAATTACAAGTCTGGGAACTTATGAGGTGAAACAAAGACCGAATTGTACTGTTTTTTAGTCTTTTTTTGTGGAATTAAAGTAAAAACCAAGACTTGCAGGGTTCAACAGAAATTGGATAAATACTTTTTTTTGGAAGTGATTAGTGATGGAAATAGGTGTAGGCAACTGCTTATGGGTTCTTTCGTCTGCAAGTTTCTCAGCAAGGTGGTAGTTGACAGTCTTCGACAGTTGGTTTTGAAGTTTTTTGCATGGGACACTAGTCGCAGGATAAAATGATGAAAATAACGTGCATTTGTTTGTTTTATTCACAAAGTCAAGGTTGGCAGGGGTTTTTTTATTTTGGATGGATGACGTACGCGAGAAAAGATAGTTTGTCGTATGCAGAGAGCGGTAAACGGTATGTAACGCATAGCTTTTGGGGATCGGTGGTATTCAGCTGGGAGCCAACGATTCCATACATCTTGTGACGCGTGGTGAGGCATTGCTCGCAAAACCACTCTGCGATCGCGCGCTATCGTTCAGTCGTGGAAGGCCATGCGATATGGATGACAGCGGTTGGATGCAGGGCGTTTGATCAGACGGCTATCAGGGAGGCGAGATGACGGGTGTTTAATGAGGGCGGGCCCAACATAATTAAAGATTATTTAATTATATCAAGAGCAATATGATTGGTCGGGTAAGTTATTAATTAACCATGGGGGTTAATTAATCCTTATTTAATGTTATTGCCGTATTATGTTTATATTTCAACCAAGGGGCGGGATATGTAATATCTGGGTATTTTGCATATTTATAGTAATAGAGGAATGGGTAGATGTTATAGGGGAATTAAATAATATAAATTAAAAGTTAATATGTCAAAATTAATGAAAAGCGCTAAGTATAAAAACATTATGATTATGTATTTAACTTATGCTTGAATGAAAGAGGGTTTTTAATGGGATATTGTGTACTTTTCCTAAGTAAAATAGGATTTTACTTAGGAAAAGACTTATGGAAGTAAATGAATGACTTATGGATGGTTTTAAGTACTTAGGCTTTTTAAATTATTGGGCCGAGGGTCTGGTCCCTTCAAAAGTCAAGGAAATGCCTTGAGCCCCTCTAATTTTCAAATGCCTTAGTACTTAGGGGAAATTAGTGAAATTTTTAGGGAAAAATGAGAAGGGAAGTTAATCATTTGACCTTGTTTTGATTGAAATTATTCTAGTGTAATGTTTGCCTTGCACTTGTGATGAAAGTAAATATTAACACATTTAGAGTCATTATCCATCACATGTAATTCTGCAAAATCATCTACCTACCCTACCTACTTTAACCTATCATTTTTTCTTCTTTATTAGGGTGCACTTAGACTGGCAAAGCCTTATCACACTTTATTTTCTTTTACATGTAGAAATCTATCTAAGTCTAACCTTATTACATTCAAGGGCTCAGATTAAGTTGTTCAGCTCCTTTTATTTACTCTACCTATCTACTTATCTGCCAAGACTAAACAGTTTGGTCAGATTTTATTCCCTATCTCTAAAACATAAAATTCAAATATGAACAAGCCAAGTTTAAGCTGTTTGACTGTCCATCAATTGTGGCATTAGATACAAGTAGCACACAATTGGTTTAATACATAAGAGCAAAAATTAGTGGCATTTAGACTTGCACACTTTCCTTGGCCTTTCTTTTGGTGGGGTTCACTTTATTTTACTTTTTTGGCCATGTTTTATTCTTTTCACCCTTAGATTTTTCTTTTAGGGTATACCCTCTTTACATTTTTTAAATTTTTTGATTTTTTTGACAATATGGAAAACCTTTGCAACAAGGAAATGTATGAACATATTACATAGCCCATCAAGTCAATCATGATATATGACACCTATTGGTATAGGAGCATAACACTGGCTCCACTTGGGGATGGCTTTTCGTGGTGAAAATTCAAGAACAACAGGTCAGTTGTCCTCAGCCATTGGGCCAACCCAAAACATGCATTTGTTGTGGCTGAAAATCTTAAATTGAATATAGTTCTTTTTCTGCAACCTGAAAGCTGATCTGAAACGAAAACAACACATAAAAATCTTCAAACCAACTTAATGAAAAAGTAGCTGAAAATTGAAAACTAAAAAAAATGCTCAAAATTCTAAGCTTATTGGCACTCATCTACCTACTCAATCTACTGTTCAACTGCTAGTTAGGTAAAATGAAATAGCCAATGCAACCATTCGAGCATTATGTACTTTGATAAATTTTGTTTCATTTTCTTGTTGATTATCAAAATTGTACTTCTGCAACCTATTAGAAACTTGTCAACAAATGAGAGGATAAGGAAACACTTGATTTCCTTTGTTGACTCTAGAAACTGTACAAAATGATCTTCCAAAATATATACACTAATGTTTAATTGATTTAAACAACTGTATATTTGTTCTGGATGGCCTCCATGCCATGAATCTGAAATGTTATTTTCGTCTTTATCTCCCTACAAACTTTCAGATAAGATTTGTGATGATATTCCTACTGATTGTAATGTTTGACTGTTGAATCCTTTATCATCTTGATTCTGAAAATCATAGTTAGTTAAACTAGGAATGCTTTGAATGCCTTCAATATTCAACATATCTGCTATTGGATCCTAAAAAAATTGGGAAAATGGCTGCAACCTATAGCATATAGGTTTCCATGAGACTTCATAAATTTCAACAAGTTGCTCATCCTTTTCATTAAATATGTTATACCACATTTCATTTAAAAGCTAAAATGGTTCAAAACATAGTGATATGGAACTTTATTTTGTCATTTGATTATTTATTTCAATGGGAACTGATAACTGCAATTGTGAAACTGAAAAATCTTGATCAATAGTTTCATTATCTTCTTTGTTGTCAATCACAATTCCTAAAGATTGTTGATTATTGATGGCATGATAGTTGTCTTTAATGAACTGAAATGAAGAAAAACAAAGAGGTAAAGAATCTTTACTTATTTCCACATTTTCTACTTTTTCTTCCTCACTCTCATGGTTTATCTGTATTAGTTGATCACTGTCTTCAATCTGCTGAAACTGAGTTTCTTCATCCCACAAACTAGCTTCTGATTGCTCTATAAAGTTAGCTTGAGTTTGGAGAACATAACTATCATCATAATGATCATACTTAGGAAAATCATCAAAAGAAGGAATGTCATCAAACATACACATTAGATAAACAAATTCCTCTTCCTCATATTGATTTTTAAATTCATTTTCTGATCTATGATAATTGGAATTAGCAGGAATTTGTTCATGGCTATCAACCTCTTCTATTTCTTCATGGTGATTCTGAATAAAAAATTAATCTTTCATAGTGATTTCTTTTGTTCTTTCATCTAGTTTTCTTACCAAAAGGTTGAGTTTTACCTCTGCAATGTTTTTCTTTTCCTCTTCTTCTACTTTCAACTTTTCTTGTCTAATTTGCAGATTAACTTCTACATCAACTGCAATGTTCTGCATCTGTACAAGTGTTTTTGGATCTCTTTCTCTTAACCGAAATTCTATTTCTGGATCAAAGGCACTTGGATAATGCAAGAGAGATGAATCATGAGGAGGTCTAATATTTTCTGGCATTGAATAATAAAATTGATTAAATCTGTTAGAAAATTGTTGTATTGTTTCATTTGGATGTCTTTTTAACTGATTACATTCTTCCATGATCACAAAAGGATTAACTTTGATTATCCATCTATCAAGGAAAATTTTGATAAACTGCTGGAAATTTGAGTTGCTAGCATTAGGCAGATTTTTGAACCAATTCTTTATTCTATTTTGCAAAGAAAGAGCAAAAAGTCTGATTTTAGCATCATCTTCATCAATCTCAAATAAATCCAAATAATTCTCAAAACCTTGAATATGTTTTTGGCCAGTGATACCATTCTCTTCATCAAATCTAGGAAGATATTTGTAGTATTTTTTAGGAAAATCATGGAGTAGAGGAGGTGAAATAAGGGGCTTATATCTATCTGGAACTTTATATGGTATAGGGATATGTATAGGGATTGTAAGATCAGTCTTGATTATTTGAGGCTTCTTAATTGGAAAATGATCATCATTAGATTCGTAAGAAAGCTGCTCAAAGAGATTAGGAGAATTATTACTTACAATATTCAAAGGAAAATAATTAAAAACTAATATAAGATCTTCTATAAAATACAATATACATTGAAAAATTTTCTTAATGAGAAAGAACATAATGTCTTGGATTAAGATCCAAGTTGAAAGCATGATCTTTCCATATTGTTCTTTGAGGTTCATTCCTCCAGTGGAGTCTTGATTGTGAAATTGATTTGGAGTTGCCAGGTGGATGATGTTAACCTTTGTGTGTCTGATCACTGTCCACCATCATAGATCAGATCTGAACTTGTAAAATATTTCTGAAGAAAAAGGTTAGTCGTCCCCAGTGGAGTCGCCACTATGTTATTACTCAGTAATTTCTCCAGGTTCAATAGAAATAGTCCGAGGTAACCACAAACCAACTTTTAGGTACAAAATCTAGCCAATATGTACCCAGAGAGGGCTCTCTCTTTAAGTTTTAGCTTTGTTTTTGAAATATATTAGGCTAGTTATGAAATTTTATGGATTTTGATTGTGTTTGGGTAATGGAATTCAATAACAGATGGGTAGGACTGAATATTTTAGGCCATTGGGCTAATGGAGTCAAAGGAAGATGGCTTAACTGGATTTAGTTTCTCAACAAGGGATGATTTCACAGGGCAAGGTAATCAAATAGGGAGAAATTAAAGATCTAAAATGAATGAAATGGAATCAAAATGGGTGAAGGGCAATTAAAAATCCTTCAACATATTCGAAAGAGGGAATTTTGAATGATTATTAATAAATAGCAATTAAGAATTTTTTACCAAATAATCAAAATGAAGAAACTAGGAAACAGGAGCAATTAATAATTCATTGTTCATGCTAGTTTCAGAGGAAAACATTAAGAATAAAAACGATTGAAAACAGATTGCACTTAAGTGCTTCCTGAATTATTCTTTTTCATTTATCATTCAGATATGAAACATAGATGGTATAATAAAAAAGTATAAAACTTTAGAACAAAAGATATAGAAGACTTATTGATCCGCTGTCTGACTCAAGAATCCTGTGAAAAGTCCTTTGCATCAATTCTTTATGCAGCTAGCCATGCGAAATTGGTCCAACAACACTTTATTCCAAAATAATCAGTATTACAGAAAATTCTAAGAATCCACCCCCAAATACTTCCAAGAGTGAAGTATTTATACAAATTCTAAACTAAAATATCTTGAAAAAATATCAAGATTAGTTCACAAATCTCTCCAACTGTTTTACATAAATAGAACTTAAGTAAAGGAAACTCAAACTAATGCATCTATTTGGCACTATTTTTTATGGATAGGTGATAACAAAGAGGAAAATTCGAATTTTATCCAACTCTTAGTTGATGATGAGGCATCCAAGTCACTAACTACTTCCTTTCTTTGTGCATTCTGCTCCAACAATTCTGCAAACTTGGGGTCCAATGATATCTTTGTATTTCTCAATCCGTAATAGATATGTAAAAATTGAAAGAATTTATTGTGGATTAATATGTTGGTGAGATAAACCTCTTTCATTTTCCTACAATTCGTCTCCATCTGTGCACAATAGGCTCTGTACAAATATGTGTAAAACAAAGTTTTACAGAGTCTCAAAAATAACCCGTAAAGATGTGCATGTATCTTTGATTCTGAAATCAATGTGCAAAAAGTGACATAGGTTTGTGTATATGGGTCTCTTAGGAACAAAAACCTCCTTCATTTTTGTATGATTTTTTTCATATTGGCCACAATATTCTTTGCAAAAGGATGACTTAACTGGAATTTTCTGCAAAAAGTGCTTTCCAGCATTGTTTAATATTTCGAAAACCATAATAGGTGTTAGAAAAGTGAGAGAGGTTTTTGTAGATGGTCCTCTTAAGAACATAAACCTCCTTCAGTTTTGAAAAATTAATCTTGTATTTATCACAATAGTTTCTTCAAAACAATGGCTAAAACATGAAATTTCTGCAAAAATGTTCCTTCTTGTTGTGTTTTTCATCTTTTCACTTTTTTGTTCTTTTGTCTGTTTTACTTTCACTTTAGACAAAATTCAATGTTGGTAAAAGTATTTTCATTTCTTTTTTACCATTTTACTGCCTCTGTATTTACTTTTACTGTTTACCTTTGATTGCTCTGTAACTTCATTTTAACTTTCACTCTGACTTTTACGTGATACACTTTAACCACTGATACTCTTTAACTGTTATGCTCTCTGTTTATTTTATGTTTATCCTTTTTACCAATACTTACTGTAGTAAATAACCAAAATTGATCAAAGGATATTTTTAAAAAAGTTCCAACATGTCTTCACACCATTGTGCTTCTGGTATTCTGGTTCTTGTGGATTCAGAAAGGAATTTGGGTTTTCAGCGGAAAAATAGGCAAAATTACAAGTCTCGGAACTTATGAGGTGAAACAAAGACTGAATTGTACTATTTTTTAGTCTTTTTTCTGTGGAATTAAAGTAAAAACCAAGACTTGCAGGGTTCGACAGAAATTTGATAAATACCTGTTTCGGGAAGTGATTAGTGATGGAAATAGGTGTAGGCAACTGCTTACGGGTTCTGGACTATTCGTCTGCAAGTTGCCCAGCAAGGTGGCAGTTGACAGTCTTCGACAGTTGGTTCTGAAGTTTTTTGCATGGGACACTGGTCATAGGATAAAATGATGAAAATAATGTGCATTTGTTTGTTGTATTCACAAATTCAAGGTTGGAAGGGTTTTTGTTATTTCGGATGGATGATGTACGCGGGAAATGATAGTTTGTTGTATGCGGAGAGCGGTAAATGGTATGTATCACACCGCTTTTGGGGATGGGTGGTATTTAGCCAGAAGCCAGTGATTCCATACATCTTGTGATGCGTGGCAAGGCACTGTTCACAAAATCAGTCCGCGATCGCACGCTATCATTCGGTCATGGAAGGCCATGCGATATGGATGACAGTGGTTGGATGCAGGGCGTTTGATCAGACGGCTATCAGGGAGGCGAGATGATGGGTGTTTAATGAGGGCAGGCCCAACATAATTAAAGATTATTTTATTATATCGGGAGCAATATGATTGGTCGGGTAAGTTATTAATTAACCGTGGGGGTTAATTAATCCTTATTTAATGTTACTACCGTATTATGGTTATATTTCAACCAAGGGGCGGGATATGTAATATCTGGGGATTTTGCATATTTATAGTAATACAGGAATGGGTAGATGTTATAGGGGAATTAAATAATATAAGTTAAAAGTTAATATGTCAAAATGAATGAAAAGCACTAAGTATAAAAACATTAGGATTATGTATTTAACTTATGCTTGAATGAAAGAGGGTTTTTAATGGGATATTGTGTAATTTTCTTAAGTAAAATAGGATTTTACTTAGCAAAAGACTTATGGAAGTAAATTAATGACTTATGGATGGTTTTAAGTACTTAGGCTTTTCAAATTATTGGGCCGAGGGTCCGGTACCTCCAAAAGTCAAGGAAATGCCTTGAGCCCCTCTAATTTTCAAATGCCTTAGTACTTAGGGGAAATTAGTGAAATTTTTAGGGAAAAATGAGAAGGGAAGTTAATCATTTGACCTTGTTTTGCTTGAAATTCTTCCAGTGTAATGTTTGCCTTGCACTTGTGATGAAAGTAAATATTAACACATTTAGAGTCATTATCCATCACATGTAATTCTGCAACATCATCTACCTACCCTACCTACTTTAACCTATCATTTTCTCTTTTTTATTAGGGTGCACTTAGAATGGCAAAGCCTTATCACACTTTCTTTTCTTTTACATGTATATATCTATCTAAGTCTAACCTTATTACATCCAAGGGCTCAGATTAAGCTGTTGAGATCCTTTTATTTACTCTACCTATCTACTTATCTGCCAAGATTAAACAGTTTGGTCAGATTTTATTCCCTATCTCTAAAACATAAAATTCAAATATGAACAAGCCAACTTTAATTGTTTGACTGTCCATCAATTGTGACATTAGATACAAGTTGCACACAATTTGTTTATTACATAAGAGAAAATAGTAGTGGCATTTAGACTTGCACACTTTCCTTGGCCTTTATTTTGGTGGGGTTCACTTTATTTTACTTTTTTGGCCATTTTTTATTCTTTTCACCCTTATATTTTTCTTTTAGGGTATACCCTCTTTACATTTTTAAAATTTTTTGATTTTTTTGACAATATGGAAAACCTTTGCAACAAGGAAAGGTATCAACATATTAAATAGCCCATCAAGTCAATCATGATATATGACACCTATTGGTATAGGAGCATAACAGGTTCTACAGGAAAGAAGTGAGCAAGAAGAAGAGCAACAAGAATCGAAAGAGATAGAGAAGAATGCATGGTTCCATGCTTGAAGGGGCATTCCATCTGAGATACCTTGGGTTGTCAGGGAGGCCACCAGGGCTATGAATGATATGAAATTAATTGGTTGAGAGGGTGAGAAACACCTTTAGTAGGTGACTAATGATGGGCCTCATAAACAGGTATACATCAAGGCCCAATCGACCATCTTTCAACATACATTTACCTTTATATTTGCATTTGATAACACATTTTTGGACTATAATGTGTTTATTAGGGAGATTAAGGAATATTTATCATATCTTGTGGCGTAACATGATTTATGTGTAGGAAAAAAAAAATTATTATGAAAAACTATGTTGGAGACTAGCTAGAGGAAATCTATTAGGCTCGTTCCCTGCATTAACTCACCAACCAAATTGGTTGACTATTGGGTAGTTACTAAACTCAGTGGTTACGAGGATATAAAGAGACTAGATAAACTTAGGATCAACTTAGTTGTAGGGATTTTGGAGGGAAGTAGTCCCCCTTACAAGGAGGTTTCCCCCTCACCAATTCTGTATAAATAAAGGAGCCCAAGAGCCCAATAGGATTCAACTTTTTAGATGAGCATAGTGACTGCTAGAGCTAGGAGCTAGCACTTGTCATATCCATTTCTATATCATGTACTTGATAATTTTTTGAGATCAATGAAAAGTATTTTTTTTCCTTTAGTTTGAGTGTGTTCTAGAGGGATGAGTTCCCTTGGGTTAGGGCCCACCCCAAGCACTCTAGCCTCTCTCCTTTGTACATTTGTATTATGCATTTTATCTTCTGTACTTAGTTAGAGATATTTCATTTCTTGCAAGATTTGTTTATGTAAAATGTTTCCTCTAAAAAATCATTAATAGTATCTCTTAGAAAGTGTTGTTGAAGACCTTGTATTGGTAAACACAAAAAGATAGGTTTTATTTTGATGCAATAGTTAGATCTTGGATAAAATTAAACTCATCCTCTCTTTTCTAGTTTTATTTTCTACAATTATTATTGTTAGCATTCCTTATATGTTTTAAAAATTGAATAATATTTTAGTGTGCAAGTAATACCATTGGTTTGCAGGGTAGATCAATGTCATTTTTAATTGTAACCCTACCATCAATACCCTCCCTTAATTCTCATCAAATTCTTCAAGTTATTTTATCATACTTGGATCAAGGACCTAAGTGATAGATCAATTTTCAAAGTGTTTGAAAGTGTGCCAAACCTAAGCGACTAGATATATCTCGTCTTCTTAATTCTGGCGCCATGAATGGTTCAAAAAACCGACACCGTATGAAGAAGTTATCGCGATTTGAAAAGTCCAGTAAACTGCATATTTTGACAGCTGAACAAGGTTGACTAGGAATTTGTATAGTCAGAAAAAAGAATATTCCAAGGAGTATTCTTGGAATATTCCTTGAAATATTCCACAGAATATTCCTCGGGCCAGTTGATGGAGGAAAAGTGTCGCATTGTTATTGGACAGATGGACTGTACATTGGTTTTCGAGCCAATTAGAGGGTGACACATGGCCAATCCCGAGGCCACCACGTGTCCCATTAGTCGTGTGGTAAAATTTGGGGTGAGCTTGTAGGAGTCGAACCCTGGACCTCCGGCATGCACGCACGAGCCTTTACCATCTGCGCTATGAGAAGTTATTAACAACTATAGGACTTCAGGCATATTTGAATTTTCAAATTTTTGTATGCGGGGGATCAGAGGGGCCAACCCCTCCCCATATGGTCTTAGCCCATGCGCAAGGCTAAACCATGGCACATTTTTAACCACCAACCATTTCAACATTCACATGGCATAAACCTTAACGTTATCATCATGTGGTTTCATCCGACAGTTTGGTTAACCAACCTTTTCAAAATAGAGTTAGTGCCTTTGAGCCCCAACTCGAAGGTAGTCAACACTTCCCTTCTTTGATACTATTTTCCTCCTGTCAAGAATTGTATCCTCTTTGAGATCATCTAGAAATTTCTGGCGAGAAATATTCAATTGAAGTTAGTTGACCATCATGTCCTTGATCATCAATCAAAGGTGGCTCAAACAAACGTAAGTTTTCAATAGAAATACACTAGAGTTGAGTTATTAACTTGTAAAATAAATTTTCCGTCATAATCCCAAAGAGCCAAGTCAATTGACAAGGGCTCAAGGAGACGTAGCCCATGACATTCGGGTTAAATCCTTTATTAATTTTGTTGTTATGTGTTGATGATTATTTTCTGCACTTTATGGTTTTTGTACATGCTTAATATCAGCAAAAAAAATGATTAATTCCTCACACTTAAAACATCTAAAACAGTTTAAAATACATACACCTGAATCAAGAATTCAATCCGCACAGTCAAGTATAAGCTAGATTTTATTTTGTTTAACTAAGTGGGAGGTGCTTGCAAATCATAACAAGTTATCCACCCATTTCAGATCAGGTGGTATCAGAGTACTAGGTTTCTTTCTTGACAGGGCAATAGGTTTCTTGCTTGATAGAACATTAGGTTACTTGTTTGACTTGAAAGGTGTTTAACATTGCAAAGAATTTAACTGTTTGCAAATTGACTAATGCTTACCAATTTGAGTTTGCTAGAGGTGAAGGGAATCTATTGTTAGCCATGTCTAGAAGAGGACAAGAAGGAAGAAGATTTAAATCATTCTCCTTACCCAAAGGAACTCAAGGCAACCCTTGAAGCACAAGAGGGATTATTTGTAAAATGAGGCTACTTGAAGAAGAGATACAAGCTGTAGAGAAGAGCTTGAATCTACAACCATAGTTCTTAGAAGCTTTGTCAGATTGTTTTTGAAGCTTTGTGAATTTTTTTTGAAGTTATTTAGTTCATTTACATAGATGACAACTTCATTAAGTGACGTTTCAAAATCTTATTTTACAATACTCTGCGATGAAGAGATGAAGTGAGCCTTCTACATCCTGAAGGATATGGTGCAAATTCTGTATGAATATGGAAGAGAAAGCACTAGACTTCATGAGAAATTTCTTGCTATGAAGCAAGAGAAAGAAGGACTTCTTCAAAGAATGCATGAGATGGAAATGTAGCTCCATCAAGCCCAAGAGGCCTTAACCAAGCACATGCTTGAAGCAGAGGTAAATCACTAAAATTTGTCTTCGAATTCCTCTTCAGATATATGTGTAGGTTCATTTGAAAAGAAAACTAGAGGTATAGGGTCCAAGTTGATGTTATAAATGGGCTATGAAGGCAAGGGTCTAGGCAAACATGCACAAGGCATGATTGATCCTATTTTTCTTGAGGAAAGGCCTAATAAGTTTCGTCTAGGCTATGTTCAATCTTATGGCGAAAACTCTACAACCATGAAGGCATTTGAGACAACTTCAAGAAGAAATTTTGTTGCAAGTTCAAACCCACAAACATGTCAAGTTTGTTTTCAAGTTGATTGCCATTGTTTGAAGCCAATGTTGCAGCAAGATGTTAATGGACATGCAGCTTATGGTGAGCAAGAGAGTTCTGACAGCTATCAGGACATGAACAATGATGTTCGTCTTCAAAAGGAAGCTGAAACCTCTTCAAGTTCATCTCCTTAAGAAGGTAAAAAATATGGACATGCAAAGCAACATTTGAGGTATAATTCTTCCCATAGTCATGTTGATTATGTTTATGTTAAGCATGGAAAACCAACATGTGTGAATGGAAGAAAGACTTGTTGTTCCTATTGTGGTTTGTGTAACCATGAAGTTTCAAAATGATGGAAGATGATGAAGGCATATAGGAAACTGTTGAAGCGAAGGAAACTTGCACAAAAGATGAAAAATACTTGCACACATTACCAGAAGAAGGGAAATTTTATTGCCCAATGTTGGACATTGCATCCAACCAATTATCCCAAGCATTTGAAGAAAGAGGATAAAAATACTGGCGTGAATGGAACCAAAGATTCCATCATTGATGTGAGAACATATTTTTCACATGAAGAGGATTTCCAGCAACAAAAATCACCATGGAAGTGGCTTCATAAGAAGTGGTTTGACTTCTTGACCCAGTAAGACATACATTCATTTGTTTGTAGATAAGAAAATTTAAGTAATGTATGTATTTCTATTGAAAACTTACGTTTTTTTGAGCCACCTTTGATCGATGATCAAGGACATGATGGTCAGCTAACTTCAATTGAAGATTTCTCGCCAGAAATTTCTAGATGATCTCAAAGAGGATACAATTCTTGACAGGAGGAAAATAGTATCAAAGAAGGGAAGTGTTGACTACCTTCGAGTTGGGGCTCAAAGGCACTAAGCCAAGTGAGGCAAGTGGATGGAGGTTTGAAAGGTGAGGGTGTTGTACTATCATCTACTGAACAGGTAATCGGTCTTTTAGGGTCCAAAAGATTCCTAATGGCGAGCAGTGATCAGATTTGGATCAAGGAAATTAGTGATAGGTCAATTTTAAAAGTGTTAGAAAGTGTGCCAAACCTAAGCAGCCGGATCGATCTCATCTTCTCGATTCCGGCACCATGAACGGTTTGAAAAATCGATACTGTATGAAGAAGTTATCAATATTTGAAAAGTCTAGTAAACTCCAAATTTTGACAGTTGACCAGGGTTGACTGGGCATTTGCACAGTCAGAAAAAATAATATTCCAACGAATATTCTTGGAATATTCCTTAGAATATTCCCCAAAATATTCCCTATAATATTCCTTCCAGACCAGTTGATGGAGGACAAGTGTCGCATTGTTATTGGATAGATGGACTGTACGTTGGTTTTCGGGCCAATCAGAGGGTGACACTTGGCCAGCCCTGTGGCCGCCACATTTCCCCTTAGTGATGTGGTAAAATTTGGGGTGATGTCGCAGGAGTCGAACCTTGGACCTCTTGCATGCATGCACGATCCTTTACCATCTGAACTACGAGAAGTTCTTAACAACTATAGGACTTCGAGCATATTTGAATTTTCGAAGTTTTCTATGCGGGGGAGCAGAGGGGCCAACCCCTCCCATTATGGCCTTAGCCCATGCCAAATGGATAAACCACAGTGCAGTTTTAACCAAAAACCATTTCAATGTTCACACGACATAAACCATAACGTTATCACCACGCGGTTTCATCCAACAGTTTCGTTAACCAACCTTTTAAACCTCGAGTTCGACCCAAGGTAACTGTCTTCAGTTATGCTAACCTCCAACGAGACCACGGGGTATGGGGTCATGTGGCCACCCCAAAAATTAAATTTATTGCTAACAGTATTTCCGACAGACTAACTGGAGAATGCCCAAAATTGGCGGTCAATTCCTATTTTAACTCCAGCTAAAGTGAAGTTCTCCACATTTGGTGGAGTTGTTTTAGGTGAAACTGGAGAAATGTGTCGGAGACTCATTTTTCAACCATTCTTGTAGTGTTAATAGTAAATTTTGGCTTTATTGGACATTCCAAAGCTATTGGTGAGGGTTGAAAAGCCATGAGAGTACTTCTGAGCATGATTTTACTTTAGATAAATTCTAGGGGCCACTAGGGCCACCAAGTGCCAGCAGCAGAATGAGGCCTATCTAGGGAAGATAGAGGCCTTACTCAGGAAACCAATAGTCAATTTTTGATGTTTAAAACATTTTGGAACCATTGGTTAGGTTTTAATAGCCAGAAGAGGACTTCTGAAGGCCGAAATGCTTCAGAGAAGTTCCAAGGGCCACTAGGGCCACCAGGGGCCAGTAGCAGAATGAGGCCTATCCAAGGAAGCCAATAACAATTCTAAGCAAAAAAATAGTCTATTATGACTATATTTAACCTTATGAATCCAATAGAAGGATTTTCAGAAGCTTTTGAAGACTTCTGAAGGCCGAGATGCTTCAGGGAATTTTTCAGTGAGCCAAGAGCCAGGGGGTGCCACTGGGTGTTGGAGGCGTAACCGAAGCAGCCAGAGGCCAATTTTAGCAAGCGAATAGTCTATTATCACTATTTTGGACATTATGAATCCATTGAAGGGATTTTCAAAGCCATTTTGAGACTTCTAGAGCCAAAGAAGCCATAGGGAAGTTTCAGGCAGCTTAGGGCCACTAGGGGTTAGAGGCCTAGATTGGGGAGCCATAACTCATTTTGAGAAAATGATGAGTCTATTTTGGATGTATGATATATTCTGGAGATATTATAAAATTTTTCATGGATATAAAATGATTTTTTAAGGATTTAATGCCATAGAGAAGCTCAGGGAAGCTTAAGGGCACTTACAAAAGAGGTCAAGTCTAAGGGAGCCTAGGTCCATCTCTAGAGAGATAGTAGCCATTCCAGGGGTATTATGGTATTATAAACCCATTGGTATAGCATAAAAAACCATTGGAGTTGAGTTAGTAACTTGTAAAATAAATTTTCCATCATAATCCCAAAGAGCCAAGAGCCCACGACATTCAGGTGAACTCCTTTATTAAATTTGCTGTTATGTGTTGATGATTATTTGTTGAACTTTATGGTTGCTGTACATGCTTAATATCAACAAAAAAAAATTATTAATTCCTCACACTTAAAGCATCTAAAACAGTTTAAAACACATACACCTGAATCAAGAATTCAATTTCGCACAATGAAGTATAATCTAGATCTTATTTTGTTTAACTGAGTGGGATGTTCTTGCAAAGCACAATAAGTTGTCCAACCATTTTAGATCTATTTTTCATCCAAACAATTTACGATAAACGTGTTAGAGGTCATTGTTTGCATTCCATCCTTGTGCAATATGGGTTACTTTTAATCGCTCCTCCCTAAATTTACCCCCTTTTACAAGTCGTATGGATAATTGTGAAGCTGAGATTTACTCTTACATGACCTAAACTCCAATTTTCCAGGTAAAGAAGTGGGCACTATAAGCTGAACACTTATTGGCATCCTATAGGGACTACATATCACTCAAGAGTTGAACAACCACCCTAGTTGATTAGTCCTAAGATGGAACCCATTTTTACTGACCTAACACCCCAACCGCATGCACGAAAAGGAAAGTGTGTGGTTATAGGCCTCTAACCACATGCATAGGCTTCCTTCCATGAAGCTATGACCTAATTTCCCCAATTCAGTGTCTGTAGTCTTGAGATCCAGGCCACTTTTCTAAGCTAGCCTCTAGACCACTTCCTGTAACTTTTTAGGATCATAATTTACATGAAGACAATTCCAAATATTCAAACTTGAAGCAAAAACTTGACGTAGACTACCAATAACATGATAAAAATTTCTTCGAATATGTGCTAAACATGTGAGTTATAGGTCATGAATGCAAATATGATCATATATATTTGAACTTAATTTGAAAATCACCAAGAAGATATAATACCATCTAAAGTAGTTGTAACAACACTTGTTATACCATACATTCATCAACCATTCAAATAATTATTAAATCAGAAAAATAGCCATAACTAGAGAACATCATATAACCAGGTATATTACCAACATATAACCAGAATATTAACCATGAAAAAACAACCATCAAATAAATGTAATAACCAGTAAAATTAATCATAGATTACATTAGCAAAATAACTCTTATTAACTTATGAAAAATCCAACCAAGTTAGGGACTTCCACGTACCACCTGAATATATATTAACTTGAACTAAACCTTTTTTTTATTCAATCACTCCCATGCCATATTCCAAGCATGAATGTGGGATCTCACAAGATAAACAAAGACATAATAAACCAAGGACTCCAAAGGTTGAACCACCTCCACCCTCAAAATACCGTGATCTCACCTAAAATAGTCCTAGTATCACGAAACCAAACCAAGCTTGGATGCCTGAAAATTTCTTCACCATACCTTGAGGAATTTATTTGTCTCCACCCATCTGTCAAGGGATTCCCTTATAAAATCATCTCCACCCCAAAACCTTGGGAATTTTCTAGACCATTAGGGGAATTTTGAGGTCCAAAATGGGCCTCCTATGGAAATTATAAAATAATAGTGGAAATAATAAAATAAGATTTTATTACATCATCAAATTTTAGAGGGAAAAAAAAAAAAAAAACTATTTTTTCAACTCGTATTTTCAACTTATCTCCCTATGGATTTACTCAAATTTTGAGTGGGAGCACTCGTTGGATGTAGAATTTGATTCCACATCCAAGGAGTACCCATGTTGAATACTTTCGATGGATCCTGCTACATGAAAAATTAGAAATACATGAAAAACGTGACTGCAATCACGTTTTTTCATGTATTTCTCATTTATCATGTAGCCGTCGAAAGTATGCACCATAGGTACTCCTTGTGTGAGGAATTAAATTGTGCATCCAACAAGTACCCCCACTCAAAATTTGAGTAAAACCTTGAGGAAATAAGTTGAAAATACAAGTTGAAAAAGTAGTTTTATTATTTTTTAATCATTTTACTTTTTTACCCCAAAAATGGTGAATCATCCCCCATCGTTGACATCATCATCTTGAATCCTATTGGTTCTTATAAAGTTTATTTTGGTTATACATTTTTCTTGGGAGGCCCATTTTATATCTCAAAAGTTCTCTAATGAACACCTCCAAAACTTTTCGGCAATACAAAGCTCAACCAAGAATGAATCCCATCACACCATGGATATCTAGGAAATGGAAAGGAAATTATGAAACCACTATCAAACCTGGAAAAACCCATGCCAATGAAATAACATGAACCAAATAAAAAAATGCATGTACCATGCATTTACACCTCATCTAGGAAATGACACATGTAACTTGTTACCTGCAAAATCCTCCTAATGAAGTTGTTGATCCAACCTTCTCCTTGCTTTCTTTTGCTTGTCCTTTTCCTTTCTTTACTTTTCTTTACTTATCTTTTATTTATTGCTTCCTTCCTTCTCTTGGAGCTTTCTCTCTCTCAAAACTCATCCAAAATTGACAAAAGGTTGTGAACGGGCTCTCTGATGCCTTTTTATTATTGATGTCCCCTTTTTCTTCATTTTCCTTCAATTTTCCTCTAATTTCCTTAACATAAAAATATGTGTCTCTTCACCTCCCTTTTCTCTTATTTTCCTTTATTTCCATAAATAAATTCCAATTATTGCCTCTTTTATTTTTCCAATGCCTTTTCCAATTTCCATAGCCATAAATAATCCAAAAGTGATGCCCACTATAGTTCTTTCCCAACAGTCAACTTGGAATACGTGTCCCATGACCTTGGTCTTATTTTTCCTTTATTATCCTTTATTACTTGAACTTTAACCTAGGGCTATTACAAACCCCTCCCCCTTAGGGGAACACTATACTTGATGTTCTATGGCATCTATGACTAGTAGACTGTTGAAAATAAAACAAACATAGCACTTAATGGAGATTTATAACACAACTCATTTTAGTATTTAGAGCCACACACACACACACACGTATATATAAAAAACACATGTGATTGAACCAAAAAATAATGAAGGATACAAAACCTGCATATGATTATCCATCTCCCATGTAGCTTCATTGGGCCCAAAGTGCTTCCACTTCACTTAACTTGCTCAATTGTTCGATTCTAGAGCATGAGTTGTTTCTTCTACAATATGTATTGAGGTTTTGGCTAGAATTTCCCCTCTGGTTTCACATGCACTACAGATCAATAAATCACATCATCAATATATTGCACATATATCTTCAATATATTGACTTTCACTTTTGGCAGGAGTGCAAGTCTATAGGCCACTAGTCCAATCCTCTCAAGGATCTCAAAAGGCTCACAATACCGAGGTGCCAACTTGGCACATGACCTAATCCTCAAGGAGATCCTCCTAGTCTTGATGTACAAGTATACATTCTGCCCAACCTAAAAATCCTTGAATGCGCTATGATGATATGCATAAATATTTTTCATGTCTTATGCTACCTTCAAATTACTCTGAATAACCTGCATCTCTTGTTCCATTTCTTCCAAAATTTTCGGTCCAATCAACACCTTTTTCACTGGATTTTTCCGACTGATAGGAGTATTAAAGCTCTACCCATAGAGAGCTTCAAATGGAATCATATTCAAGGATTCATGATATCCATTATTATAAGAAAAATCTACCAAAGGAATATAATCCTCCCACTTCCTCTGTTGATGGATCACATATATCCTCAACATTTCTTCAAGAATCCTGTTGACCTTATATATATGTCCTTTTTTATACAGATGATAAGTTTCACTGAAAGCCAACTTTGTCTCCAAACCTGTAAACAACTCCTTCCAAAACCTAGAAGCCAACTTGGCATCTATTTATAATATGATCTTCTTGGGAACACCATTCTATCTCACTATCTCCCTGATGAAAATCTGAGCTACCTCGCTAGTTGAATTCGTAGACTTCACTACAATGAAGTGATCTACCTTAATCAACCTTTCAAAAAAAAAATATGATGATATCATGCTACTTCAATGTCGTCAAAAAACCTATAATGAAATCTGTTATCACTAAATTGAAGTTGATGGACTACTCAACAGTCAATTCAAAGTAACCGTTTCAAACCAATTTTGGATGGAACTTAGCCTTTCCAACCTGAGAAGGCTCTCAAAATGAAATGTATGATATTCAATAGATAATACTTGGAACAAAGATGGCTAAATATTGAGTGTGATTTCAATAGTTTTTTTTTTTTTTTCTATGCAGGTGAAGAAAGTAAATTAATGGCTACTATTGGGCATGGAGTTAGATTAGAATTCAATTACATGGAAAACATACGTCATGGAATATGAGGCATGCGTAATATCATCCAAACATACCCTGAACAGTAAACTATATGCATAAATGAAGTTGGAGCATGTTTAACCATTAATTCTAGGTAATTACACATAAATCAAATTGAATAAACATTAAAAAGGAATATAATATAAATACACATAAGATCACATGATGAATCTTAGGAATGAGAGAAGATTTCTGCAACTGTATATTACTAACTGAGAAATATTACAAAATTAGCTTCTGACATAACATCAATGAACCCCCTCTAATCCTCTTATTTTCCAATTTATAGAATTATACATCTTTACATGTAGTTTTCCACCTGGTATATACCTTCGAATACCTCTAAAGACACCTTATCCAACAAGGAATAGATTACAAGGAGATAATATAGAGATATTTTTGTTTACAAGAGTTTAAAACCTAAAAGGACTCTAACACCCTTTATTTCACTAACAACATTTAAATTTTCGATACATGATGATATTTATCGAAAAAGAGAGCTTTTCCTGAGGTGGAAATGACCACGACTGAATAATAAACAACCACCATGGAAACTAGGTTCTGGTTCTCAGATTTTTAGGATGACTTGTCATACTTGATGATGTGTCCAACATGATGAGATGGCAGCCAAATCATCTTCTATGATGAGTGTTATCACTAAATAAATCCTCCACTAATATAATTTAACCAATCCAGATGACTGATGTGCTTCAAAAATACATTTAATGCTTCAAAAACTTTAAAATTCTCCCTCACTGCAAAAACATAGCTCTTTTGGCAAGTCCGTAGCGAAGAGTCTGTAGCATTCTTCACTTGGCCACTTTTGCAATTTTTTTTATTTCTCTTGTCATTGGAGGGTCTTCACTAAAACAAAAAATTTAAATACATGCATTTACTTACTCCTTTTATGACAAAATTTGGAAATTGTTGCTTAAAGTAATCTTTAGCGATTTTGTAGCGAAAACTCGGCTTTAAGCCATGAGTATGCTATGAACTTGCCTGATAAATTCCAAATTTTTAAATTTTAAATTTTCATCTCCAAAAATTGTCCATGGCTATGTGAAATTATGAGATGCATCATCATAAGGCAAAATTGGTTTGAAGAACATCTTACCCTCCTCAAGAAGCATTAGTTTCACCCCTAGCAGGTTCATCTACTGCTATCATTTTCAAAGCTTTACTCTTTAGCTCTTTTTGCACCATTCCCATTTGAATTTCCAGCTATTTATATTAACCTAATTTTGAAGTTTCCTCCTCTCTTCTTGCAGCCACCTATTCCTCTTCATGGTGTTCTTCTTCATTCTAAGCAAAGGTAATGTTCTTTTAATAATTTTATTAGACCTTTCATCTACCTCATCATAAAAACTGAATTTTCTTGCTGAATTATTTCTTAAAATCTGAAACTCCTTTATTTCCTACTTGAAATCCTCTAGCTCCAGATTGGTCTCTAAGAGATCATCTCTTGATTCTTTAAGTTTCTCCTTAAGGAGGTCCACTTCAGATCTCTCTAGAATTTTCTCTTTACCTTTCTGTGACTTGGGGATTTTCGCTTCAGTAGGGGACAATTCAATAATATCTTCCACGATCTGATGTTTCATCTTTTCTGCCTCCTCATGCTTCTTAGTAGACCTACCACCTTTGGAGATATGTGACGTAGTAAAGGTTTTCTAGGCTTGAAAACAAAACCAATCCTCACTGGATAAATCAATATTTTTTGCAGTGAGGCCCTTATTCTTTATTTTGGTTCACTTTATCTCCATAGGTTTAACCACAGGGGTCTCTTCAATGTCAATGGCATGCAGAATGTCTTCAATTTTACCCTTTCCTTCTGTCTAACTCTTGGTAACTCTACTATAAGTCCTTGTGTTAGATTTTTGCTTACTGCTTGTAGATGTTGGCTGAGGTGCCACTATTTCCTGCAAATATTTAATTTCCATCTCCATGGGTTCTACTACAAGATTTATTTCTTCTTCAGCTTCAACTTCAGCTTCAACTATGGTGCCTTTATCCTTTTTGGGAGTACTTGCCTTTGGCTTGGGTTTTTTCTTTGGAGTAATTACATCCACATCATAACCAATTAAAAATAGAAAGGTAGCCCAGTCTCTATTCATTTCTTTCAATTCCTCCATTTCCAACTTAATTAAGCTATGATGAAATATAGATGTATCACTACTCTCACATCCATCTTGAACTTTATCAAACATCTTACCTAAGGTTTTGAAAATGAAGAATGGAAGATCTAAGAGTTTTTTACCTGTAAAGTGGAGCAAAAGCCTAAAATGATACTGGTATATCATGTGGAATATTCCCTTACAAGTGAAATATTTATGGATTACTAGCAATAGCTTTGAATAGTTCTCCTTAAGACAAATCCTAGGTATACCTAATGTCATATCCACCCCTACATGATCTTACTTCAAGAACTCATCACAATTTTGTAGTTTAAACTTGATGGCCTTGAGCCATTCTTTCCCTGACCTAGGAATCTCTGCTACTTGAGCAATAGTTTTAGGGGAAACTGTAAAACTCAGTATGCCAAATTTTGAAGCAGCACCAACAAAATTTACACTAAAATATTTTGAGATTTGAGCATGGTACCCTTGCAGTTTCTGACATAATCTCATGCAACCAGCATTGGTGAAGGCCTTTGCAAAACTTGGATCCTTCATGACCAATTTAAGGTCCATAGGCTCATATATAACTACTCGACCTCCCTTGTTGGTCTTCTTATGTGAAGCCATATCCTTCAAAACAGCGCTTCGTTGTTTAAACTCTTAACACCTGCAACGACTCAAAACTAAACAGAGAAATAGTGGAAATCAATCAAGTAGCTCACAAGGATTAAAGGTAAGTGGTTTAGCTTGAATAGATGAAGGTTAAATAAAGAAAAGAAAATGTGAAGGGAAATCAGAATGATATGGTTGTAATGATGAACAAGCATGGCACACACTAAACAATGACTCATAACAGGTAAGCATGTGATGGAAAATTGACCCCTAACCACTGAAAAAATAACAACTCATTGATACCTTTACCAGTGAAAAAAAACAAGAGTTCGTAGTGAATCCCGTTAGAAATACGACAGATTTGCTACGAAATTATCAGGTGAGTTTGTAGCGAAAACAACCTTTTTGCACAGAAATTGTTGTGGACTTAGGTAAAAATTGACAAGTGCCCAAAATGACTTATTTAACCTTATGTATCTGGATTTTTCGAATCTTATGAATGACAAGACCTTAGTCCCATGACTGATAATCACTAAAACCCTTTAGGACTATACACCACACATGAAATTTTATCAATTTTCATGAATTTATTTGACCAAAACAACTTGACCTAACTCAAAATGACAATCCTAACCAACCTAATTGTTATTGATGATAAAAAAATACATGGAAATGACCTCCCATTTCCATTGTGGAATTAGAATCTATTGCAACAAACAAGTTGGATTCTTACATTATTCTTTTACCTACTGACAATCCAAACATCTCGAAACAAACTCAACCACCTCCTTGTTCAAGTCGAGAAAATGATATAAATTTTTAACTATTGTCAATGTCTTTTGGTATATTGGGTGACCCAAGCATGGCTTGACATGAAACTCCCTCAAGATGATCTTTTTGAGCTCAGTACTATCTGATACATAAATTATATTCTTGAATTTGACCATGTCATCCATCGTGAGATGATACTCCCCATCCCTATCACCTTCACCCTGCTACTACAATCTGTGTTTTAGTTGTTGGTACTGTCATCATGCTTCCATACCTACAATATCTGCTCCTATAAATCCATCCCATAAGAACTTACTATTTCAATATGATTCGCATGCACTCTCCTACTAAGAGCATATGAAACCATGTTCTCTTTTCCCTTGATGTATCTAATCTCAAAGTCAAACTCATTGACTGTAGCCAACCATCTAGCTTTCCTGGCATTTAGATTATGTTGGTCAAAAAATTATCTCAACCCACTATGATCAGTCATCAGAATAAACCTCCTACCAAGAAGATAATTCCTCCATATCTTCAAGGCATGAATGATATGTTCCAACTCAATATCATGAGTCACATATTTCTTCTCGTGCTCATTCAATTTCCTTGACTCATAGCATACCACTTGTCTTTCTTACATCACGACTCCACCAATTCCTCTCTTGCAATAATTTGTACATACCACAAAATCTTTATCATGATTTGTAATCTTCAAGACTGGAGCTTTTGTAAGTAAATGATTCAACTTCTCAAAGCTAGCTACACATTCCTTATTCCACTCAAACTTATTTCCTTTTATTTGCAAGGATGTGATAGGAAAGGAAATTCTTGAGAAGTTCATGAAGAACCTCCTGTAATAACCTATTAATCCCATGAATTATTTTACCTCATCCACATTACTAAGAGATGTCCACTCCATGGTAGATATAATATTTTTTGGGTCCACTGCTATACCTTCCTTGGAAGCAACATGTCTTAGGTAATGAATTTAAATCTAAAAGAAATTGGGTTTACTCAATTTGGCATACAACTGATGCCCTCTTAACAATATTAACACTGTTGCTAGGTGCTCTGCATTCTCTTCCTCATTCTTGGAGTATATCAATATAAATTAATGAACATTATCACACAACGTGTCTAGATAAGGACACAAAATATTTTTCATCAAGCACATGAAAGTATCTAGAGAATTAGTAAGAGCAAAAGGAACCACTACAAACTCATAATTCCTTTAGCTGGTATGAAATGTGGTCTTGTAGATGTCCTCTTCTTTGATGTGTACCTAATGAAAACCTAAGAGTCAATTCAAAATTTAAGAACATTGTTTCTCCCTTCAACTGATCAAACAAGTCATCAATCTGCGGAAAAAGATACCTGTTCTTGATAGTAACCTTGTTAAACTTCCTGTAATCAATGAAAAACTTGAGAGTATTGTTCTTCTTCTTCACAAACAACACTGGTGCACCCGAAGGTGATAGACTTGGCCTTATGTATCCCTTATCAATCATTTCCTTAAGCTGTAACATCAATTCCACCAACTCTTGAGTGTTTATCCTGTAAGGTGCCTTTGATGTTGGTGTTTCTCCTAGTATCAACTCCATAGAGAAATTGAATTCCCTATGAGGTGGTAACTCTAAAATATTAGCTGGAAATACATCCTAAAATTGTTGCAAAATATTTTACCTCTTGAAGACTTCATCATTCTCAAAATCGTCCCCCTTATCATTGGAAACATGCACTAAAAAAATACACACCCCTTCCTACAACTATGCTTAGCCTGCGTAGATGTAACCATTCTCATTAATGTTGGCTTCCTCTTTCTGTGTAATATTCTCTTCTCTCCATCCTCATCCAAGCACTCAATAGCCTTGTCATGATAATCTACCTTAGTCTTGTGACTATATAACCAATCCATGTCAAAAATAATATTTTATAATCCAAACGTAAGCACATTTAGATGTGCTAATGTAGGCATACCATTTAACTGAAATGCACAAGCTCTCACCCAATTATGAACTCTTTTCTTGGTCCCTACAGCCAACAACACCAACCAAGTCTCTGCATGCACTTATTTACTCAAGCCACACTTATCCACTAGGTCGGGACTAACATAACTAAAATTAGATCCAGGATAAATCAAAATGGAAACAAATTGATCACAAAGCTTACCTTACATCTCAATAATGGATGCATGATGATCCACCTGCCTGTTATCAAGTGCTGCATATATGTGAGGAATAATTTAACCAACATCCCCAATTTTTTGTGCCTTATGTGCACTATAGATATGAGGTATTCCACCCTAGTACAATGGAAAATTTTTCTTGCAATGATCCTTGCCATAAATCCAACACTACAATGGTTCTCTGCCAATACATTTCTTTTTCTTCTCTTCAGGCTGAGGTCCATGTCCCTAAGGTCTTCCTCTCTTCCGAGGCCAATTTATTTTAGCCTTATAATTCTCTTTCCAATCATGCTCAGGCTCAAAATTATGCTTAGACTGCTCATAACGATGATTTAGCTTCCCAATGATTGAGTCTCATCATACTCAATCTGATCCTTGAATGCTAATGGCAGTCCACAGATGAACCTTTGTACCTTCATATTCTCATCCTTGAGGTAAGGAACCTACCTCAACAACTCTAGAAATTTGGTTGTGTACCGTTAATCTGTCATGGAACCCATCTTCAGCTCATGTAACTCCTTAGCCTTTCCATCATAGTATCTCTCAAACAAGTACTTCTTATTGAAGAGTCTTTTGAACTCATGCCTACTCAACTCCTTTACCTTAATGCCTCCAACATGCTTCATATATTCCCACAAAATATTTGATTTTCCCTTGTGACTACAAATAACTATCTTGGCTTTCATGTTATTTTTATAATCATGAAAATTGAAGAACTTCTTCATCCAAAGTATCCATGCTTCTGCATCTTCTAGTTTCTTCAGCTCTCCATCAAATGTAGGAGGCTTGGATTTATTGAACCAATATGGAAATTACCCCCTCTCACTACTACTATAAGGCTGATGGTGATCATGACCATGCTATATCTTTGAACTAGAACTATAATAGAACCCATAACCACTACCTCTCTTTCCAGGTGTATCCAACCATTTTCCACCTCTAACCATGTCATCATTGTCCAAAATGTGCCCTGATCAGGACCTTCTACCATATGACCCATTAGTCCTTTTCTCCTATCCATAATTGATCCTTGATTTTCCCTATCTCTACAAATATGATAAGCTCTGAAGTATAAATGCATTGACCTTGAATTAATTTTACTGAGCTCTGAAAAGTATTTCCTATGACTGAATTATCCTTTCATTATCTACATTGCAACTTCTGATTTATTCCTTCAAGCTTCTCAATGTATCCACTATTTCAAGAGAGTACTCATATCCTTGTTTCTCAGCTAATATAAAAGGACAGTCACGTGAAATTTTATCCACCATTTGCGTCTGCATAGATCACTCTAGATTAACATGATATACCCACCCACCCCCCACACACAAATATATATATATATATATATATATATATATATATATATATAATGACACCAACTTATCAACCTATCAAAATTATGCATCATAACTCAGCTTGTAAAACTGACTATATACATGACAACCATAGACACTAAAATGCATGCATACGACTAAGATGCATGCATAACAGTCCATATCTCTTCCATAAAGTCCAAGTTTTTGATCCTGGGAGCTCTAATACGAATCTATAACCACCCGTCCCCACATTTAACTGATTTTACAAGCCCTTTGAGTAAATGTGATGTTGATTTATACTATTACATGACCCAACCTCTAGTGTTCCAGTTAAGGAAGTGGGGCCTACAAACTGAACACTTATTAACATCCTATAGGGACTACAAATTAGTAAGAATATAAACAACCACCATAGGTCATCGATCCTTGATTTGGAACCATTGTTCACTGACCTAACATCTCAACCACATGAAAAAAAAGAAACGAGTATGGTTATATACCTCCAACTGCATGCATAGGCCCGCTTTCATGTGGTTATGACCTAATTTCCATAGTTCAGTTCCTGAAATCCCAAGATTTGAGCCAATTTTCTAGGATAAACTCCAAACCACTACCCAAAAATTCCTGTAACTTTCTAGAATCATAATTTACATGATGAAAATTCCAAAAATTCAAACTTGAAGCAATAACTTGACCTAGAATGCCTAAAACATGATAGGCATTTTGTCAAACATATGGTAAACATGTGAGTTACAGGTCATGAATTCATATGTGATCATAAATCTCTGAAATTCATCCAAAATTCATCAAGAAGTTATAATTCCCTATCAAGTACTGCAACAACACTTGTTAGCCCATACATTCATCAACCATTCAAATACTTATTAAATCATGAACAAGGGTCATAGCTAGAGCACATCATATAACTAGGTATATAACCAACATATAACTAGAATATTAACCATGAAAAAAAAACCATCAAATCAACATAATAACCAATACAATTTTTCATTAATTACCTTAAGAAAATAACTCTTATTAACTTATGAAAAATCTAACAAAGTCAGGGACTTCCATGTACCACTCGACCATAGATTGGGATGGACCAAATCTTTCTTTCATCCAATCACCCCCATGCCATATTCCAAGCATAAATGTGGGTTCTAATGGGATAAAGAAAGACATAATCAACCAAGGAATCTAGAGGTTAAACCACCTCCACCCTAAAACTACCAGGATCTCACCTAAACCAGTCCCAAGATCAAAAAATGAAACTAATAATTGATGCCTTAGAATTTATTCACTATACCTTGAGGAATTTTTCTGTCTCCATGCACTTGTCGAGGGCTTCCTGAGGAAAACCATATCCATCCCAAACCCTTGGGAATTTTCTTGAGACCACCTCACCGAGTTACAAAACCTTTCGGAAATCCAAAGCTCAACCAAGAATCAATCCCACCACACCATGGCTATCCAGGAAATGGAAACGCAAGGTTAAAACCACTATCAAACTATGAAAATCCCATTCCAATGACAACAAATGAACCAAATAAACAATTTGTACCATGCATTCACACCTCAACAAGGAAATCATACATGTAACCTGCTACCTACAAAATCCTCCCGCCGAAGTTGTTGATCCAACCTTCTCCTTGCTTTCCCTTGATTTTACTTTTCCTTCCTTTACTTTCCTTTGCTTGTCTTTTATTGCATGCTTTCTTCCTCCTCTTAGAGCTCTCTCTCACACAAAACTAATCCAAGCCAAAACTAGAAAAAAATTGTGGACTAGTTCTCTGATGCCTTTTTATCATTGATGTCTCAATTTTCTTCATTTTACTTCATCATTCCTTTAATTTCCTTCACATGAAAATATGTGTCTCTTCACCTCCATTTTCTCCTATTTTCCTTTATTTACATAAATAAATTCCAATTATTTCCTCTTTACCTTTTCCACTTCCAATGTTGACACCTAATCCTAAGGGATTGGGCGAAATTTTATATTAGTGTAAAATAGGAAATAAGGAAGTCTAAGAGACATTGGGAAATGAATCTAAACAGTCTCACCTCCATGTATATATTTATGAGCACCCTTAATCAAATTCATGGTTCATTTGTGGAGAAACCTCCTGGCCTTACATGGTATCAGAAATAACCATTTTTTTGGCCTCCATTCCCTTGTAACTCCCTCCATTTTAAAAAACAGTCTATGTTCTGCATTTTTTTGTAGACTGCCAACCTTTGTCATATTCCTGCAAAATACTGACATTGTTTTTCTAAGTTCCAAAATTTTTTTCGGCCCTACGTTCAAAATTGTTTTTGTTTTGCTGCATTTTTTGTTTTACTACATTTTTGAAAGTTTTGTAGCTATCTCTGCAGTGCTCCTTCCCGACGCTCCCCAACACGTCGCAGCTCGACCCATCAACCAGTTGCTCTAGGATATCGCATAGTCCTGCATCTACTTCTTTGGATCCTACCCCCTCTGCGCAGTGCCCCCTCTGTGTTCTATTTCAACTCCCACCTCCATAGATGATCGCTTAATTCTATCTTCCCCACTCCCCTTCGCGAGCTCTCCTTCCTCCTTCCTCCACTCTTCCCCGCTCCCCTCCGTAGGCTCCCGTCCGTCCTACCTCCCGCTCTACCCTGCTCCCCTCTGCAGGATCCCATCCCTCCACTCCCTCCTCCCCTCTCGCCCTGCTCCCTCCTCTGCCCTTCATATGCCCTCCTCCCTCCGCCCTCCCTCCTCCCTCACCTCCCCCTATTCCACCTCCCCAAGTCTGACCTTCTAGAGGTCTGACCTCCCCTGTGCAAAAAAAAAAAAAAAAATTCAAATTCTTTTTTCTAACAGAATTGATTTTTTATAAAAGAGTGCATTTTTCACTCCATAATTAATTTTTTAGCAGGAAAGTACATTTTTACCACTAGAATTGTGCTTTTGTAGCAGAATACTTTTTTTACACCAGAATTGAGTCTTTTTCCAGCAGAATACATTTTTTTAAGTACATATTTACAATGCATTCTCTCATATCTCTAGAAAGGAGAACTATCCTGAGTGGTCTTGGTAAATAAAGCACACTCTCATTTTTAATGAGTTGTGGAGAGGAATTTTTGAAGGATAAGGAGACAATCCAACGACAAAGCCCACCTTAGACAAGGAGATTTCCATTCGGGAAAAAAATAATTGCAAGGCCTATGCCTTGATTGAAGCTTTTGTAAATGAAGAGGTGAGTCGCCATATTACACCATTTTAAAATTCCTATGAATCCTTGAGGAAATTAAAATAACTCTATGACTCACATTCATAACTTAAAATTGTTTAATTAATAATTAAATTGTTTAGCCTTGAATTGAAAAACAATCACCCTCTTACTTTAGCATCAGAAGTAAGATATATCATGCATGAAATTAAAAATATTGGTGTAGAAATTGACATACCTCTCATAGATTATGTTAAGGCATTGTATCGCACTTACTCACACTACCCTGAGTCATTGCAAGCAAGTGGAAACCTCATGACTATTACCTTTGATTCACTTGAGATTTTTATTTTAGAAATAGAGAAGGCTTTTGGAAAGAAGACAACCCCTATGTATTTTGACGAAGCTGCATGTTTCACACATAGAGAGAATAATCACACTCAAAATTCTTCCAAAGGAAGAGGTGGCCGAAGAGGAAGAGGAAGAAGAAATTTCAGAGGAAGGGGGGGCAGATAAGCTCAAAGTGAAAAATATGATCTTCATTGCATATTCTGCAATAAAGATTAGCATGATGCATTTACATGTAAGCTGGCTTCAGACAAAATTGAGCAACAAAAAAATCAAGAGAAAGGTAAAACTCATGATAAAGACAAAGGTAAAGCACCTAAATACGCTCATTATGTTGTATCGCATTGTAACATTGGAGTAACTAAAGACTTGTTTGATGCTTCAATTACTTCTTGGAGAAATGATTGGTTGCTAGATTCACGAGAAACATGTCACATAACTTTTAGAAAATATTTTTTTGAAGAATTTATTGACAAGGTTGATGGAGCAATATAATTTGTAGAAAAATCTAAACTCAAGCCATTAGGGCTTGGCACAATTATGCTTAAGTTGCCTGGCCTTCTAGACCTTCTTCTACATGAGGTTCTATACTTCCCTGAGTTGAGAAGAAATTTTTTGTCCTTAGTCCACATCCGTCAGAAATGAAACTCGATTCACATGTTTGATGGAAAGGTTGAGGTCAGAAAGGCATCATATCGCTCACTTTTCATGAGAGGAATAGAAGAAGGAAGACTCCTAAAGCTGCAAGGTACCTCTTATCATGCACAAAAATTTGCATTCGTTTCTCATTATGATGAAGTTACATTCCCATCTAGTCTTTTATGGCATGCTAGGTTTGGACACTTAAACTATGACAACCTTCAATTTTTGAGGAAAAATGGTGTTACTAGATTGCCTACAATTCCTAGGAAACTTAAGCAATGTGACGCTTGTATTCTAGGAAAACATAGAAAACAATCCTTTCATGATTCACATTCTAGAGCACATAGAAAACTTGAGCTTTTTCATTCAAATTTATCTGTCTCGATTCCTTTTTCTTCTGCAAATTGAAATAAATATATGATGACATTTATTGATGATAACAACAGAATGTGTTGGGTTTACTAATTGAAGAACAAATTTGATGCTTTTCAAACATTCAAGAATTTTCATGCACGGATTGAAAATGATGCACAAACTCATATTGGCTTTTTACACTAATAATTGAAAATAATAAAATTCAAACAAAGTTTAAAAATATCTTCACAAACATAGGATCAAACATCGAACAACCTTCCCCTATAATCCCCAACAGAATGGTGTAGCTAAAAGAATGAACATTACAATTTTAAATATGGTTAGCCACATGATGTTTTTCACGAATGTAAAATTGATGTTTTGGGCTGATGCAGTTCTATGTGTTGTGTACATAAAGAATAGGTGCCCTTCTAATACAATAAAAAATAAAACTCCTTTTGAAATGTGGCATGGCCACATTCCCCTGATAAAGAATTTCAGGGTCTTTGGTTCCACTTGTTATGCTTTGATACCTAAGGTACAAAGAAATAAACTTGGTGCTAGAAGTCGAAAATGTATCTTCTTGGGGTATTCCAATACCTCAAAAGGATATCATCTCTATGATAAAGTCAACAGGAAGTTTATAGTATCTAGATATGTCACATTCCTTGAATCTTCCAATACTAACGATGTTTTTGAGTAGGAAATTGATCGCTTGGATAGATTCACACATGAAAAGTCATTTCAAGAATTTTATAATCATATTCCACATCTTGAAGGGGGGATTCCTATACTAAAATTAGGGGAATTTTGAGGTCTAAAATAAACCTCCTAAGTAAATTATAAAATAATAGTGGAAATAATAAAATAATATTAGCTCACATCATCAAATTTTAGAAGGAAAAAAGAAAAAACTATTTTTCAACTTGTATTTTCAACTTATCTCCCTATGGGTTTACCCGAATTTCGAGGGGAAACAATCATTGGATGTAGAATTTTATTATTCATCCAAGGATCACCCATGTTTCATAATTTATATGGACCTTGCTACATTAAAAAATAGAAATACATGAAAAACATGATTGTAATCACGTTTTTTCATGTATTTATCATTTTTCGTGTAGCAGAGTCCATCAAAAATATGCAACATGGGTACTCCTTGGATGAGGAATTAAATTTTTAATCCAATGAGTAATCTCGCATTAAATTTGAGTAAAATAGTAGGGAGATAAGTTGAGAATACGAGTTGAAAAAGTAGTTTTATTATTTTTTTACTTTTTTATCTTTTCACTTTTTTACTCCAAAAATGGTGAATCATCCCCCATGGTTGAAATCATCATCTTGAACCCTATTGGTTCTTACAAATTTTATTCTGGTTGTCTATGTTTCTTAAGAGGTCCATTTTAGACCTCAAAATTCCCCTAATGATCAATCTATGGAATCATCTTCCGAAGCACTCTCTCCCCCACATGAAGAACCAACCACTTATGACGTCTTGAATGATATGATTGCCATAATTTGGAGACTGAATCTTGATTCAATCTCAATCCAGTCAAATGAGCATCCTAAGCCATCTGAGAAAGGTCCTCCAAAATGGATGACAAAGACACTGGAAAATGTTCATCCCAATGAGGTTGGAAAGACAGGAACAAGAAGTTCCACCAAGAAAAATGGATGTGATGTAGATGATTCTGATTCACCTATTGATATGTATGTTGCTTATAATTGTGAATCGGATCTGTCTAAAGATCTTGAACTATTTTCCTTCAAATAAGTCACTTCTCATGATGAATGGAATGAAGCAATGCAAAAGAGTTATGATGCCTTGATAAAGAATGATACTTATAAGTTGGTTGATCCTCCTTTGGGAAGAAAACCAATTGGCTGCAAGTGGGTCTACAAGAGCAAGTACAAAGTAGATGGCTCACTTGACAAGCACAAAGCTAGGCTTGTGGCAAAATTTTTTGCACAGAAAGAAGGGGTCGATTATGAGGACACTTTTTCCCCCACGGAAAAATGGGCCACCATCTAGACACTCTTTTCCTTAGCACCTCATAAGGGTTGGAAAGTCCATCAGATGGATGTAAAAACCACCTTTTTGAATGAATATCTAAAGGATAAGGTTTTTATGTCCCACCCAGAAGGATTTTTTGTGAAGGGCCAAGAACAAAAATTATGCAAGCTTATAAAATCCTTGTATGGCCTCAAGAAAGCACCATGAACCTGGTATGAGAAATTAACTGAGCATAATATGAAACTTAACTTCAAAATTTTTGATCTTGATGATACAACTTTGTTTGTTAAGAAAGTTGGAGAAGTAATTGTATATCTTGTGGTGTATGTATACAATCTTTTGATGACAGGGAACAGTGAGATTTATATTGCATCCATAAAGAAGGAATTGAAGAAAGGTTTTGAAATGACTGATTTGGGCTATGTTCACTACTATCTTGGTATTGAAGTAACTCAACATCCTAAATTTATACTCATTTCTCAAAAGAAGAACATTGGAGATCTATTGAACTAGTTTGGCATGACAGAATGCAATCCTTTGACCAATCCAATGGAACAAAAATTGAAGCTCACATCCATTGAAGGGAAGGAATTTCAGGATGCAACGAAGTATAGACAAATTGTAGGAAGTCTCATCTACCTAACTACTACCGAACAAGAGATCTCATTTGTTGTTGAAATCCTCTCTAGGTTTATGCAGAAACATTGTGAAGGACATTGTTCTGCTACAAAAAGAGTTCTAAAGTAAGGGACTGAAGACTTTGGACTCAAATATAAACAGGTGGGCGACTTTAGCTTGATTGGATACTCTGATTCAAACTTTGATGGAGACAAAGAAACTGGGGTATCTACTTCAGGTTATCCTATGAATCTTGGATCAGGAGCTTCCTCCTGGAGATCACGTAAACAGTCAGATCCAATAGATTCCACAACTGAGGCAGAATATGTGGAAACAACTGAAGCAACAAAGGAAATTGTGTGGCTCAAGAAAATCCTAGAATATTTGTAGATCAAACAAATGCATTCAAATCCACTCATGATTGACAACACTTCTACAATAAAGTTGGCCAAGAACCCAAAGTTCCATGATTGAAAGAAGCACATCAATTCAAAATACCATCTGATTCAACATCATTTTGAGGCCAAAACTATCCATCTATGTCATTATTCCACAAATGAGCAGACTGCAGACATCTTCACCAAATCGCTTGGAAGATAAAAGTTTGAAAAATTCAGAATGGTGCTTGGACTCACCAACATCCCTTCATATTAAGGGGGGGAATGTTGACACCTAATCCTAAGGGATTGTGTGAAATTGTATATTAGTGTAAAATAGGAAATAAGGAAGTCTAAGAGACATTGGTAAATGAATCCCAATAGTATCACCTCCATTTATATATTCATGAGCACCCTCAATCAAATTCACGGTTCATTTGTATAGTTACCTCCTGGCCTGACACACAGAAATAAATAATCCAAAATTTATGCCCACTATAGTGCTTTCCGAACATTCAGCTTGGAATATGTGTCCCATGACCTTGGTGTTATTTTTCCTTTATTATCCTTTATTACATGACCTTTAACCCAAGGTTGTTACACTCCTGAGGAGTCCTAATCTTAGAAGGCACTTCCATATCCTTATATAACCTTCTACCATCCTTCCACAGCTTTAGATCACCTTATAAGCCCTTGGAATGCTCACAGATTCAATCTTATAGAAATAGAGGGCAATCATGTAATATCATATAGCAATTGTGTAGCATCTTGTAGCATCATGTAGAACCCCTCAAAAATTGACCATAATTGTCCTTTAAGCCTAATTTATTTCCTGTTAGCCTTTCACAATGTCTCCTAGGCCTTAAAACCAAGCTTGAGGAAGATTAGAGACCACTTATGACCTTTCATTTCATCCCTGTAATTTATTTTTTCAATTAGTGTTAGTGATTGAGTTCATGAATTTAATAGCAATGGGATGGTTTAAATTGTTTTTCCTTAAAACATTTATTGAGTTTTTCGATTAGAATAAGGTCTCCTTTGAATGCAATAGTTTAGGATTGATTTCATTCTATTTCCTTTATGCAACTAGAGTAGGGTTATTTCTTTGTCATTTATTCTCTACAATAGATTAGGTTTTCTATTCCAAGCATTTTTATTCCTTTCAAGTAGATTATAATCTCCTTTTATTCAATATTTACATCTCTTGCAAGTAGATTAGAATTTACTTTTATGTAGCATTTACATTTCTTGCAAGTAGATTATAATTTCCTTTTACGCGACATTTTCATTTCTTGCAAGCAGAGTTGGATTTCCTTTTATTAAATTTTTTTCCTTCCTACAAAATTTAGATTCAGTTTGAAAAATAATCCCTCTATACCTTAGCTTGATCCACTACCTCAGAGCAACTTATGCAGAACTTAGCTTATTGTGCATACAAAACCATCACCTTTTATGTTTGCATGAACATCAAATTGATAAATTAAAGCTAGTAGTTGTGGGAGTTGCAACATCCTTGTTACAATACCAAATATCATCACATTACAATTCTTTCCCATTAATACAAGGGTAGCAATTAGCTAATTATTTAGTGTAATATAAGTATAGGTATGGTAGACAAAATGATCCATAAATTAAAATGATACATCCTAAACCTATGTGCCATATTTTTTTAATTCAAGTTCTATATGCTTTTAGTTTTAATGCGAATGTATTATAGAATGAATGTCAACATTTTTCTTCTTAACCAATTATGTGATTCCACATTATTGCAATATTTATATTGATCTATATAACTTTGACCATAATTTAATGTTGTGAGAGTTCTCTGTGAGAGTTGGTCTATAGCTTCAATCTCTAGATTTATTTTTTTCACGTTAAATCTTTAAAGTTCACCTATAGAGATAATCCAATTTCAATAATAAAAAAATATCCATAGAAACATGGGAATTTATAGACACATTTCAATTTACTAATATATAATGAATATTTCATCAATTCTGTCAATATATTAATGGAGTTCGTCGTAGTGAAGGTGATGAGACTAAAATTTGGCATCTTTTTGGAAATCCATAACATTAATTTTTGACCCATGACCAAGCTAAGTATGCCATAATTGTTATAAAGTTTCTATTCTCATGGGTGTATTTTATGTGATACTTAAGGTTATTTAATTGCAATTATTTAATTTAATTTTTTTTTTCTTTACTAGTTAAGGAAGGTTGTGCAACTACTTATATCGTTAGTGATTATGAACGAAGATATATTACATTTTTGTGATTTTTAGGAAGAATGCTAATATAACTTGTAACATGCTCTTAGTGTATTCCACAAGCTTTCATGATATTCTCTAAGCTCTAGGAGTATATCAGGGAAGATACAATCATTTATGACAAGAATAGTATCTTCAAGTCACTATAGCAAAACATATTCAATTTAATAAAGAAACAATATATCATCCCCAACTAGAAGGAATATATGCATGTAGACATCATTTTCATGCACCTATTATATTGAAAGTGATCAATAATGTACTCCAACTTGTCATTAATCCAACAAACATGTCCTCTCCTACAATATTGGAGCTAGTTCTTGTGCACTTAGTGTTTATGAATCACGATAGGAACACATTTTTTTTCTTGTTTGGAGGAATGTGTCCTGTCATGGATTACAACAATCCAAGTTTCTTATACCCGAACTGTAAGCCTAATTAAAGGTCCCATGTTACTCTATCCTAAAAAAATAGAAGAGGATACTTTTAATACTTTACTCTATTACTCGTTTGTAATATGATTTCCTTAGTCTTTTTTGTGTGTGTTTTGTGTGTAAAACTATTCCTATCCATGGTTGTTAGTTAAAATAGAATGGTGAACTTTTAGTTAGTACATAGGCCTATCCTTGGGTGGGACACTTGAAGTAAGGTTTTATTCTTGATTTTTATATTTATTTTTATATTTTTCAGATGTATGTGTTCTATTTAATTTACTATAACTTTTTTGTAAATGATTTTTTTGTTTCTTGTAGAGTTATGTTGCTATATAATTATGTTACCATAGCTATATTTTTATAGTTGCTCATTGTAACAAGTTTGGTAAAAAAATCAATAGTACTCATAACATAGCAGCGATTCTATAATCACCAAGTGTCGTATTAGAAGAAATTTGATTTTAAAAAGTTAACATTGAATTTCCATGTCATAATGTGTAAGCCAGCCAAAATACTTTAAAATTCAAAATAGATATAGGCATGACTAGGACCGAGTAAATTTTTTAATAACATAATTTACTTACCTTAAGCGTGAATTGTACCCAAGTGACCCAAAGCTAAATTAAATATTAAAAATTAAATTAATATATTATTCTATAAAAGTTATAATATTGACAATATTTTGAATGAAGGGTAAAATGTAGGTTGAGTGTGTTTTTAATGACGCATAACTAATTTAAATTTTAAATTTATTTTTTAATGTAAATTTTATTGTTTATATATATATATATATATATATAATGTTTGTCTATTTGGGTAACTTAAATTTAATTAAAATTTTAAATTTATTTTTTAGCTTAAATTTTGGTAATTTAAAGTTAAATTTAATTTTAATTTTAATTTTAAATTTACTTTTTTTAATTTAAAATTTATTAAATCTTGTGCTAATAAATTAATTTAGAAATAAAATATATATACAATTATTTTGATAAATGTGACATTTATTTAGATACATTTGATAAAAGTAAAATAATAAAAATGATATATTATAAAATTGTCTTCATGGCATTATTTTGTTAATTTCTGAATTTTTTCTCAAGTGGCAATTTTTGAGTTGAAATTTCCTCTAATGACGGTGCAAATGAATAAGCATGAAACCACAAGTTGTAAATGTTACTTCCTTTTATTAGTTAATTTCATAATTAATTTGGATTTGTATTAGGATAGATTTGTTTACTTTAGATGAATTCTCTTTCAGCTAGAGCTAGTTTTTAGAAAATATAATTTTAGGTAGACAATTTGAGAATCTTTCTTTGCATATATTAAAAATAGGAATTTGTAATGACAATCAAAACCATAGATGATTATTAAGCGATTTAGTTAATCAAACATGCCACAACCCAGGAAGTTAATAAAAAACACAATCATCTCAATCTATACTGTGTACCAACAAAGCCCTTAATCACTAGCCCTTTTTGTAACGACATGCAAGTAGATTGAAGTCTCACCCGAAGCGACTATGGGAGGATGCTGCATGCTACACTTCTATAGTGTTGTTTGCACTTGCAAATCCTGAAACTGAATAGCCTCCGAATAACTGAATCAGTATAATGCATCTCTCATCAGAGTCTTCTGACTACTGCTAGCTATTGCACCTATCTAGTACTAGATTCTTTGCGCTGCTGCTGACATCTGCATTTGTGCCCTTTGAATTGTTGCTAACTCTGATTTCTGCTCTAGTATTTGACATCTGTCACTCTGATTTCTATCTTGCTGACATATGACTACCTCAATCTAACTGATCCTTCCTACTACTGCTATACTGTGGGCTCCTCGTAGCCAGGTTTGATCCATGAGACACACCATCTCAATGGATCTTGCCCAAATTTCTTATCTTGGGATTATGTCTACACGTCACCCCACCTTACACCTCGAGGTATGGCTTCTCCCTTTTCCTGTCTGGATCGAAATCCCCCCCTCATGGAGGTCTCTGCTTGAGTGGATGCTTCCACTCGATATCCTCTCTACTTTTCTAATTATGGCAGCTACTCCACAACCTTCTGAGACTTCTTCTCATGAAGATGCATGTTGAGAGGTAATTTATGCTCCCTCTAAACCACCAAGTCTATAACTTCTTCCTTTCTCCTCAAATATTTGCATTCATCTAGTACCTCAAGTGCATATAGGTTCTTGACTCATGCACAGTGTAATTGTCCTGACGTTACAAAAATTTTCTAAAAAAGAGTTGATTTTAAATCGATGATATCTCCCTCATTCGAGCTCTGATTCAACCGATTTTTTTTTCCATTTGGGTAGATTTGAGCAAGGAATCCAAATATTCTATTTGTTTTTGAAAATTTTACACCAAAATCTTCAGATATTCTCTGCAAAATTGCCGCCCAAAAAATTCCTTCTCTGATACCATGTAGAAAATCTAACCAACAAGATTCAATCTGATCTTGTAATCTACTAAAACAAGATACTAAATCCTTACTACAATTTGCGGAAACAAAACAGGATCGCACAATCACATATAAGTAAGAGAGATAAATTATCAATCATACAACAACATGATGTATTTGGGGAAAGCAACTGCTCAAAACCCCTCTATCTCTATTGTGTATAAAGTCAAGGAATCATGAAATAATACAATGCTTAATCTCTCACGAGATTCTCCAGCACTCTATCAATTGTCTCCCGTTGATCTAGGCAAACTCGGTCTAGTACTTATCCAATTCTCATCCTTACTTCAGCCTGCCTTTCTCATGAAATTCCTAGGGAATTAACTCCTTATTAAATATGAAAATCAGTCTTCCTTGATTTCTCAATCCATCATGGCATCCCAATGAATTCATAATTGCACATTGGAAATTTTCTCTGAATACAAATGATGGTTATGTTCCCTTTAACCTCTGTCTCAACTGGTTATTCCTCAAAACTGACATACATGCAACTATTAATAGCGAATTATCAGTTATCTGATTGATCACTCATTGTGAATTAAATCTAATTTAATTCACTAGACCTCTCACTAGCTCATCACTCAATTAGAACTAGTTAAACTGATTTTAACTCATTTAATTGAGTTAATTACACTTGCACCCCACTAATGCAGCAACTTCAACTAGACCCCAAAAATATTAGACTCCTCTAGATGCCTCATCTTAGACCCTCAACTCGAATTTCTTGAGCTAACTCAGTCATCATGACTTAGTTAATTGACACAAGTTTTTATGAGATTAAATTACAGTTTATTGTCAAATTTGTTTGAGGGAAAAATAAATTAGATGCCCCACATTCCTCGTTCCTGGTGCATCAAAATTCCTCACCAGTGTGGGTGCATTTTTTTTGGTCCTTTCTGGTTTCCAATCTCACTGTTTCTTGTTGCAAATTTCAAAATTTCAGAATTTGATGTAGCCTTCACACAAAGACACCATTGAAATCACATGCCCAGATTCTCATGAGAAACCTCTCTTAATCTCGATCTGCTAGAAGAGAACCAACAATATGCCATCCTACTTCCTAGCGCAAACAGACCATTAATGTATGAAACATACTTCTGAACCCTCACATGATGATCTTGCTCTTGGAGGATGATCATAATCCCCTTTAGAAACCCTTACTCGGCCCTCATACTCGACCTAATTTAGGACTACATCTCTCTTCACCCCCTTGATGTGACAAATATTGGGAATACATGTCAAACATTCTAAGATGTGCCAAGTGATAAGGCATGCCAAGATGTGCAAGGGTGTGTCAATGAGTGTCAGGGACTGTCAAGACAACAAAAGGGAGAAAAAAGTTAAACTACAAGGAAATGAACACATAAGAGGGTTAATAAGTCATCAATTTACCTTTTCCAAGAGGGGCATGCTAGGCACACCAACACTAGGCAACAATAGGTGCCAAATGCAAAGTCTTAGTGCATTCTAAGTGCCAAGTATTCCTTTGTTGCTTCTCATCTACTTTCCAAAAATTTATCATCACAAGTAAATTTAATATTAAACCATGCCAAATCATACCAAAGGCATCTCAACTATTCCGTACATGCTAATACATTCCAAGTGCCAACACGTGCAAGGCGCCAATATGTGTCAGGGAGTGTTATGCATGTTATGAAGTGAAAGGGAATGTTGAAAAGTGCTAAGGTGTGCTACAGAGTGATAATGCATGTTGATGAGTGTTAAGGAGTACTAGGAAAAAACATTAAGGGAGCACTAGGTAAAAATGCATGGAAGTTAATGAATATGAGGAATGTGTGCCAGAGACTAGTGTTAATGAGTGTTATTTGTCATGCCAAGGAGGGAGTGAAAAGGTATGCTAAGCATTAGTAAGGCATCCTAGGGAATATCAAGGCATGCCAAGAATTCCTAAAGTGTGCTTGGGAGTTCCAGGGTGTGCTACCTATATCATGTGCCAATTAATAGTGCCAAGATATGCCAATACATGCTAGGTGCTAGGGATGTGGCGCAGGGTGCCAGGGTATGTTAATATGTGTCAAGACAGCAAAAGGAAGAACCAATAAGAGGGTTAATAAGTCAGTACTTTATCTTTTTGAAAAGGGGCATGCTAGGCACACTAATAATAGGTCCCAATACATGTCAAGTGGCATTGTGTGCCAAGTGCTAATGTATGTCAATGCATTCAACCAAGGTGTTCCAGGGCATGCTAGGGACTATATGCAGCATGCCAACACATGCTAGGAGAGTTCAATGTTGTTCTAGTGCATGCCACCATGTGCTTGGGCACCAGTGTCATCACAAGATGTTCTAGGTACAAATATGTTCCAAGACATGTGGGGTGCTAAGAAATGTTAGTGTGTGCCAAATAATTAATTTAAGGCGTGCCCAGATTGTTGAGGAGTGTTAGGTATTTCTCATTAATAGAATTTTCAGAGCTTGATTATGTATTAAATAATATATTTCCTACACACAATAGTGGAACTTTATCTAAAGGGAATTTTCTAGATAATAAACATAATAGATATGAATCATGTGTTCATTCATAGGAAATCTCTATTCGACTAGTCATTACTTGAGGGAAATAATACACACTAATTACTTCTTAAAAAATTGACTGACCCTAACCACTATGGCCTTGGACATATTATAAAAAATACTCCACAATAATGGCATTAAATCGTTATCTCTTGACAAAAACTATATTAACAGGAACATAGCGTCATCAAAAACTCATTGGAATGATCAATGATGACGAACTTTTTTTGACCGTCACCAAAATTAACAAAAAGAGCATTGGTGAGGGTCATTAAAAGTTCGTCACTAGAAGTTTCACCCAAGAGAGAATTAGTGATGAGACTTTAACGACCCTCACCAAAAGTTTCATTGAAAATGTATTTGATGATGGACCATAAAGGACCATCACTATATACACTTACAGTGACGGTTTTTTAATTATCAATGATGACGGACATTTTTTGACCGTCACCAAAAGTAACAAAAAGAGCATTGGTGAGGGTCATTAAAAGTTCGTCACTAGAAGTGTCACCAAAGAGAGAATTAGTGACGGGCCTTTAACGACCCTCACCAAATGTGTCATTGAAAATGTCTTTGGTGACGGACCATAAAGGACCATCACTATATACACTTACATTGACGGTTTTTTAAGGACCGTCACCATATGTGACATTGGTGACTGACCTTAAAGGTCCGTCACAAGAATGACTCTCACCAATGTGGTTTTTTATTGTAGTGAGATGGATAGCAAGGCCCCTTTTCCATTGGTTCACCACAAACTTCAACAAACGATTTCTACTTCATCCAGAAACCAAATGAGAAACTAAAAGTACCGCCAAATTCAGAACAATGGGCTTTACAACTTTGCATTATTTCCAGGAACAACTGAAACCTTTGAACTTGGAGCAAATGGAGAATCCTCCTGGATCATTCCTCTCCACTGGAAGCTTTTGGACCACCAAAATTTTTGTTTTAAGCAGACATGAGGTGTTCGGGCACAACTCCCTGACCCTTTTGATCTCCATCCACCTTACTTTTCCTGGATTCATGCCTTTGAGTCTCACTCTATGATACTTGACATAGCCATTCCTGGAAGTTTCGACCTTCCTCTTACCTTCAATTTTTATCCTTACTCTACTGATGTAAAGCCATACATGATCACCAACCTGAATGTGATGACCCTTCTGATGCTTATCATGATGCATTTTGAACCTGTGAACTGTTTCATTCAACTATGGAAAATAACAAAACCTTTGTAGTTGTGCCACTGTCTTGCCAACACCAACATGTACGTTTTTTCCCCGTGGTATGCAACACTTTCCAATATAGTACAATAACTTGTCATAAACATGATAATTCTCTTCTTCCACCTGAGAAATGTGTGTTAGTGATTCAATTTTTTTTTGAAAACAATATCTGTAGCATATTGTTCATTGTAACTTTCATGCACTAAAGAACTATTTTTCAAATAAATAAAACATTCAAAGAATATCATAACAACATATCAACTACTTTGTTTTTTTACGTTCCTTATACTTGATTACTAAGTGGACCTGCTGCAAAAAACCCATCCATTGAAAATGTCGATACTGATGCAACTTATTTTGAGTTTGAAGGTATTGAAGTGGCTGATGATTTGTATGAATCACTGTTCCTTTTTTACACCTACTGGCATCAATTTATATATCAAACGGTTTTTGAAGGTCTGGTGGAGCTGTTACAATTTTCTACTTTAATGTTTCACATGTTTTTTGTTGTTTTCCTCCCCACTGAAAGGAGGCTTCAAAACCAGTTAAAGAATGAAGTGGTGATGCAATAAAAGAGAAATGGAAAACAAACCTCCTCCAATACTGAACTGCACCCACAGAACTCAAAACATTACAACTTGAACAGAAAGTATGAATCTCATCCAAATAGACTATGACAAATTTATCAAGAAAATATCGAAACACATCGTTCATAATTATTGTTAAAGTTTTTGGAGCATTTCATAAATCAAACGACATAACCAACCATTCATAAACCCCCTCTCTAGTCTCACACGCAGTTTTCCAAACATCATTCTCTGCAATACACATATGATGATAACCATTTCTTAAATCCAATTTAATGACTAATACATGATTCATGCCAATATTCAGAAGAGGTGCAGTAAATAGTAATTGATTCTCATGTTGTATTTCTCATTTTGAAGGAGAATTTTTGGTTCTTTAAATAATTCCTTATAAGAATCAACTATTTCAGCCAATTTGTCCTTTAATTGAGAATCACATCCTTGAAAAGCATCATACTTCTTGTTAGGTTGTTTTCTTAACAAACACGAGAAAATAATTTTTACTTGAACTTATGAGTCTTTCATTTGACCAAAATTGATTAAATCCAAGTTTGTATTACTTTTATGTGCCCTGACAATGTATTCAAATCCTTCTTTAAAGAGATGATACTTATGATCCTTTCTATAGAATATGGCATCTCGATCATAAATATAAGGAATACCCAAAACAACTCCACATATGTCCAAAGGAATCACATCTAAATCAACTTCATTAGCAAAATTAGTTCTGATTGAAAACTTTAATCGACACTGTTTTGTGACATGCATCTAAGTGTTCTCCTTTAACAATCCTAAAGGCTAAGGTTTTGTATGATTCCTAGTTTCCAATTCCAATTTCCTTACTAATTGCTCGGATATTAATGTGAAGTTGGGAAACACTTTTTGCTCTTTTTTGACATTGAAAATTGTATTTTTCTATGTTTTTTCAACTTCAACTCCATTAAACTCATATTTTTGATGCAAATTATGCTTTGACATAAAATCAAGATTTGTAGAGAATTGTCTTACCTCCATACTCATATTTAAAAAAATATATATATATTGAAATATAGAGGGGTAAATTTGTTGTTTACTAACTGCATATATTTGAAATTTTGAGGCAAACATAAATAGTCACTTTTTGAACCCTAACGTTTTTTAGGGAAGGTTATTCATTTTTTGGAAATAAACCATATCATTATAATCTACATCTATTGCACTAGTGCACTAACTATTTTTCAGTCATTTTTAGATTAAATTACTATTTTTTATTATTTATTGAAATGGATGAAGACAAAAAAAGGGTGATGTTTCAGTACATTTTATGAGCCATAGATTTTCTTTTCAATGTGATCGTCAATAAGAAAAATGAGAGTACCCTTTTTAAGTAGACAGGGAGGGAAATTGCAATATGAATTTTATGAATTTTTTGGTGTTTCCATTTTAAAGTTATTGAATTTTCATTCAGTGCAAGTTTCTGAACAATGAAATTCCACAATGACACAGTTTAGTACAAAATTAATAACAAATTGAAAATTTTAATGAAATTCCACAAATTTTACATCATCACAAACTAGGTTCAAAGATGAATCTAATGGTACCTGGTCTAAAATACAAAATTTGTTTTTGTAGGTGTTCTGCCCCTCCAAAGTTGCAAGTTCCTGAAAATTGCAGAATTTTCTGGGTTTTTCGTTGACCAGAAACTCTCGGTCGAGATAATTTCTCGGACGAGATATTTATTAAAATCTTGACCAGGAAATTTAAAACTCTCAACCGAGAGTTTAAACCACCACGAGTTACATTTAACCACGCGGCTAAACTCTCAGCTGAAAGTTTAAAAAAACCTCGGCCGAGAGTTTGTGCCCGAGAGTTTACCCAAGCCAACTCTCAGTCGAGAGTTTAGCCAAAGCCAACTCTCGTCTGAGAGTTTTATAAACTGTCATCCGAGAGTTTATTATACTCTTAGACAAGAATATTTTAATGTCTAAATGTTAATCCAAAGTCGACGCAATCTTTCGGGCGAGAGTTGTATATAAATACTCTCGTTCGAAAGATTAATGCCACACACCATTCTAAACTAGCGAAAATTGCTAAGTTTCGAGGGTCTGAAAATTGCGAAGGTGCGAGGGTTTGAATTATTTTTCTGTCAAGGTGCAAATATTTTCTATGTGCAAAATTCTTTTTGGAAAAAAAAAAAAATAAGTTTTTTTGGGTGCAAAATTTTTTTGGCGAAATTTTTTTTTGAAAGTTTTTCTGGGTGCAAATTTTTTTTTTGAAGTTTTTTTGGCTGCATGGATGCATGAAATATTTTTGAAAAATGTCTCTATGAAGACATGGAGTATTTTTTCAAAATGTCTCTATGAAGGCATGAAGTATTTTTACAAAATGTCTTTACGATTTTAATTATTTATTTTTAGTTTTATCTCTTATTCAAAGCATGAAGTACTTATTTTGAAGCCTTTATGTTTTTTTGGGTATTTGGTCCAAATAGAATTGGATTTTAGGTTTCCAATTTTGTGAACATGGGAAACCAAAGGAATTGGATATCAAGGCACGATCGAAAAATAACTGATTTAGCAGATAAAAATGAGATATTACAAAAAAAATGGTGAGAGGAAAGGGAAAGATTAAGCCATGAAATAAATGTGGAGGTAGAGCATCGTGAAATAGATGTAGAGGTGCATGAAAATGATGAGGAAATGAGAAATGTTGAGGAACTTGTCAACGAGAATATTGAAAACACAAATGTCCAAGAGAATATTGATATCGATCTCACTGGTGAGTCAATAGTTTCTTCAATTTGAATATTGTATTTTTTTAAAAACATTGTAGTTCAAGATAGTTTTAAAGTTAAAAATATGTCTATGCCAATTTCAAATTAGAAGTTAATATTGTTTTTTATGCAAGGACAACATCAGAACCACAAGAAGATACTACCACAGCTCGAATTTCACTACAATTAATTGGAAGTTCCAAGAACGTTGTATACAACTACAAGTTTCTAGAAAATATGGATCCAACTAAAATTGAAGAATTGGGACCACCAATGAATGAAAGGACAGTTTGAGATAAAGTAAATTCTGGATTGAATCATATTTTTGAAGGTAAGTCTATCATAGCACAAGCTCAGATGTTACGTGGACTTTTAAAGCACAAATCTCTCAAAAATGTTGTGGAATTATTGGGCATTAAAAGTGAGAAAGAGGTTTTAGCAACTGAAATGGTATCGAAAAATGTGACGTCGACGCTTGCCACACTAGCCAAAAATCAATCTCAAGTTGAAAATAATGCTCGTAGAGCACTTTTAACAGGTGTAATCGTGAAACCAACTTCATCAAGTTGGTTGATGTCAGCAACTTCAAAATTGTTTAAAACATCAAGAAAAAGTTTATGGAGGCATACAAAATTTAGAATTCAATTAGATAAGAATGATGAACTTGCATGTTGGGCTAATATCTGCAGGCGTCCATATCATGATAGAATTCCTGATGGTGTGAGGGATAGGGTAAAATATTTTTGGGATTTGAATTCTCGTGTGTCACCAAATGAAAGGGATTATGTACGACGCCGTATATCTAAGGGAGTTTATGAATCTCATTCCAAACATATAACACAGGTCAGTCAAGTAGAATTATTCTAGAAATTTATGGAGAGTAATACTGATGTGAATATTTCCCTTAGCACATTTGTGAATATTAAACCATGGTATGTCAGGCCTATCACTATTCGAGACACATGTTGTTGTCGATACCATGTAGAATTCCAATTATTTTATGAGACATTTGTAAATTTTGGCATAAAATATTGGTCAAATGACTCCCCTCCTTCAAGTGTTCGTGAATTTTTATTGAAGATATTATGTGCACGAGAGAATAATGAATTATTTTATAAAAAATAATGTGTTGGTGGAAGAAAATGCGCAGAATGTTCTCATTTGGCACTCTACGATGCAAATTATCCCATTGATCCTAATGATCCTAGACTATGAAATCTCAGTCTAAATTGGAAGCGATATGAAAATGTTACTTACACTCCTGTTGTAGATTCAAGCACAACATAAAAAAAGATCACTTTACTTGACGAAAAGATTCCAGTGACATTTTTATGGAGAAGTTCAAGGTGCAAATATACAAATATATTAAGGATTGTCATATAACACGATGGAAGGATTTATAGTTCAAGCAATCACGTGATGTGTTCCCAAAATGAACAATATTATCAGTGGTTGATTTGGCTGAGAATTACACGTTTAGTCCGCAAAATGAGATACAAAGTGAGTATTATCATTTAGACCAAGTATCTATACTTGTGCATATTTTGTATAGACATGCAGAGCTTGCTATCGATGGTTTTGATAGCGATGAAAATAATCGTGAGGTGATTAAGGAGTACCATTTCTAGATCAGTGATGATCGAACACATGATACATTTTTTTTTCAACATTTTTTTAATGTTATTTATAATGAATTGTTGAAACGAAGGGTAAATTTTAAAGAACATTGGGTATGGTCAGATGGTTGTGTTGGTCAATTTAAATCAGCAAGATCATTCTTTTGGCTGTCTCGTCTTCATAAGAGAACCAAAATTCGACATACATGGAATTTCTTTGAGACAGGGCATGGAAAAGGAGAGCACAATGGTGCTGGGGCATGTGTAAAACATGCACTTAGGAGGCATCAATTAAATCATTCAGCTTCCTGACTTGCAATTTATTTAGATGTTGTTAATTGGTGCAAAGACAATTTAAGTCATGTATCAAACCCAAGGATGGCTGATGCACATAGGTAGGCGTACACATTTAACTAAAAATATATTATACATGTCTAGATATATATATGTGTATACATATATTTGTGTATTTTGTTATCAAAAAAATATTAATATTGTTCAAAATTTGACTCATATATGTCTGTGTGTTTTTCTCAAGCAGGTACTTTTGGAATATTGCAATGGGTGATGTTGATAGATCGTCGCCATTTAATTGCCTTGGAATCCCTCAAATAAGAAGTTTACACTCAATTAGGAGTAATAACATGACAAATATACATTGCATTGAGAAACGAAAGTGCTCTTGCTTTTGTTCCACATGTATTGATCAGACAGAGTCCATAAATGACTATGAAAACCAAATTAAGAAATTTGATAAACCATGGAAACATGAGGAATTGACACCATTGTCCCCATTTGGAAACGTGACTACCAAGGAAATGGACAATGAAGTGGTTGTGATTGAAAATTATTATGATCGTGTTTCTGATATGGTTAGAGAAGGTGACGTCTTCGCTATCATTGCACCAGAAAATAATCAAGAAAAAGTGCATTATTATTTATTATGATGCACATTGTCTAAATCCACGTTGCTGCAAGAGTATAATGATCCATCAAATTATACATACCCAATCGGTTCAATGGTGTTAATGGGACGTTTCTTTGAAGAAGTAAAGAAATGTAAATATCATATTATTTTTCAAGATTACCAGCAAGAGGTTATTTATGCCCAATATAGTCACTTGGTCATAGCAACTCGGTTGCAGTTGAAGCAAGTGACGAGTAGAAAAAAACAACGACAGTGGAGGTTATCGATAGATGATCATGATGCCATTCTGGAAAATTTTCCACTAGCACATTTCATATGAGTGGAACACATTTTTCAAGATGAACAATGAACTTTGATTCTAGGGTTAGAACATATAATTGCTACAATGCATTGGAATTTATATAGTTTAAGACTATATTGTGGATTTCTTTCAAATAAATGGACATGTGGATGGTTAGATGTGTGTTGGTATGGAAAATATATTATGATCTACTTGATTAGGGTGCTTTGTTAGATAATTTTAAGTTATGGTGATTTAATGTGTCCATCATGTTTACTCCTAGATGATCTTAACTCGCCCCTTTTTTTGCATGGTTATGATGGTGATGAATGAATATTTAGTTGAATGTATATATATAATAATGGATTTAATGGTGATTTAATGTTTTCATCATGTTTACTCCTAGATGATCTTAACTCGCCCCTTTTTTTGCATGGATATAATGGTGATGAATGAATATTTAGTTAAATGTATATATATAATAATGCCCAAGGCACCCGTGTGGTCACAACTTAGCAAATTTGATAAGGGCGCCCTCAAACGAAAGACCCGACCCGAAATCATTTCATTGATTGCCTTCCCAAGGCACGACGACCCTCCACCCGACTGAACGAACGCACAAGGGAAAAAACGGAAAACGACCCACACGAACGTGCACAAGGCACCTGTGCGGTCACAACTTAACAAATCTGATACGGGCGCCCTCAAACGAAACGACCTGACCCGAACTCGTTTCATCGGGCGCTCTCCCAAGGCGCGATGGCCTTCTCCCAACCGAACAAATGCACAAGGGATAAAACTAAAAACAGCCTGCACGAATGTGCACAAGGCACCTGTGCGATCACAACTTAGAAAACCTGATACGGGTGCCCTCAAATGAAACGACCCGACCCGAACTCATTTCATTGGGCACCCTCCCAAGCTGCGATGCCCTCCGCTCGACCGAACAAATGCACAAGGGAGAAGACAGAAAATGACCCGTATGAACGTGCACAAGGCACCCGTGCGGTCACAACTTAGGAAAGCTGATACGGGCACCCTCTAACAAAATGACCCGACCCAAACTCATTTCATCGGGTGCCCTCCCAGGGTGCAATGCCCTCCGCTTGACCGAACAAACGCACAAGGGAGAAAACGACAAATGACCCGCACGAACATGCACAAGGCACCCGTGCGGTCACAACTTAGCAAAGCTAATACGGGCGCTCTCAAACAAAACTACCCAACCCGAACTCGTTTCATCGGGTGCCCTCCCAAGGCGCGATGCCCTCTACCCGACCGAATGAATGCACAAGGGAGAAAACGACAAAAAAACCACACATATGTGCACAAGGCACCCGTGCAGTCACAACTTAGCAAATCTGATACGGGCACCCTTAAACGAAATGACCCAACCCAAACTTGTTTCATCGGGCGCCCTCCCAAGGCACGACACCCTTTGCCCAACCGAATGAATGCATAAGGGAGAAAATGGAAAACATCATGCACAAAAGTGCACAAGGCACTAGTGCGGTCACAACTTAGCAAACTTGATACGGGCACCCTCAAACGAAATGACTCGACCCGAACTCATTTCATCGGGCGCCCTCCCAAGGTGCAATGCCCTCCACCCGACCGAACAAATGCACAAGGGAGAAAATGGCAAATGGCCTACACAAACGTGCACAAGGCACCCGTCCGGTCACAACTTAGCAAACCTAATACAGCCACCCTCTAACAAAACGACATGAATCGAACTCGCTTCATTGGGCGCCCTCCCAACGTGCGATGCCCTACGCCCGACGAAACGAATGCACAAGGGAGAAAATTCCAAACAGCCCGCACAAACGTGCACAAGGCACCCGTGCGGTCACAACTTAGAAAAGCTGATATGGGCGCCCTCAAATGAAACCACTTGACCCAAACTTGTTTCATCGAGTGCCGTCTCAAGGCGCGATGCCCTCCACCCGATCGAACGAATGCACAAGGGAGCAAACAGCAAACGGCCTGCACGAACGTGCACAAGGCACCTGTGTGGTCACAACTTAGCAAACTTGATACGGGCACCGTCAAATGAAACGACCCGACCTAAACTCGTTTCATTGGGCGCCCTCCCAAAGCGCGACGCCCTTCGCCCAACCGAACGAATGCATGAGGGAGAAAATGGCAAATGGCCTGCACGAATGTGCACAAGGCACCCATGCGGTCACAACTTAGAAAACCTGATATAGCCACCCTCTAACAAAATGGCCTGACCTGAACTCGTTTCATTGGGCGCCCTCCCAAGGCGCGACGCCCTCCGCTCGACCAAACGAATGCATAAGGGAGAAAACGGTAAACGAACCGCGCGAATGTGCACAAGGCACCCGTGTAGTCACAACTTAGCAAACCTGATACGGGCACCCTCTAACGAAACGACCTAACCTAAACTCATTTCATCGGGTGCCCTCCTAAGGCGCAATGCCCTCCGCCCGACTGAACAAACACACAAGGGAGAAAACGGAAAATGGCCCACAAAAACGTGCACAAGGCACCCGTGCGGTCACAACTTAGCAAACCTGATATAGGCACCCTATAACAAAACGACTTGACCTGAAATCATTTCATCGGGTGCCCTCCCAACACGCAACGCCCTCCGCTTGACCGAACGAATGCACAAGGGAGAAAATGGGGAACGTCCTACACGAACGTGCATAAGGCACCCGTGCGGTCACAACTTAGAAAACCTAATACGGGCGCCCTCAAACGAAATGACCCGACCTGAACTCCTTTCATCAGGCACCCTCCCAAGGCGCGACGCCTCCCCCTAACCGAACGAACCCACAAGGGAGAAAACGAAAAACAACCCGCATGAACATGCACAAGGCACCCGTGCGGTCACAACTTAGCAAACCTGATACGGGCGCCCTCAAACGAAACGACCCGAACCGAAATCACTTCATCGGGCGCCCTCCCAAGGCGCGACGCCCTCTGCCAAACCGAACGAATGCACAAGGGAGAAAATGGCAAATGGCTTGCACGAACATGTACAAGGCATCCGTGTGGTCACAACTTAGCAAACTTGATACGAGCACCCTATAATAAAACGACTCGACCCGGACTCATTTCATTGGGTGCCCTCCCAAGGCGCGACACCCTCCGCCCGACCGAATGAATGCACAAGGGAGAAAATGGTGAACGGCCCACATGAACGTGCACAAGGCACCCATGCGGTCGCAAATTAGAAAACCTAATCCGGGCACCCTCTAACAAAATGACTTGGCTTGAACTCATTCCATCGGGTGCCCTCCCAAGGTGCGATGCCCTCCGCCTGACCAAACGAACGCACAAGGGAGAAAATGGAAAATGGCCCGCATGAATGTGCACAAGGCACATGTGTGGTCACAACTTAGCAAACCTGATACATGCACCCTCAAATGAAACGACTAGACCTGAACTCATTTCATTGGGCGCCCTCCCAAGGCACAACGCCCTCTACTTGACCGAACGAACGCACAAGGGAGAAAACGGAAAATGGCTCACACGAACGTGCATAAGGCACTTGTGTGGTCACAACTTAGCAAATCTAATATGGGCGCCCTCAAACGAAACGCCCCGACTTGAACTCGTTTCATCGAGCACCCTCCCAAGGTGCAACGCCCTCTGCCCGACCGAACGAACGTAGAAGGGATAAAACGACAAATGACCTACACGAACGTGCACAAGGCACCCGTGCAGTCACAACTTAGCAAACTTGATATGGGCGCCCTAAAAAAAAATGACCTGACCTGAACTCGTTTCATTGGGTGCCCTCATAAGGTGCGAAGCCCTCCACCCAACTGAATGAACGCACAAGGGATCAAACGAAAAATGACCCACATGAATGTGCACAAGGCACCCGTGTGGTCACAACTTAGCAAACCTGATACGTGTGCCCTCGAACAAAATGACCCGACCCGAACTCGTTTCATCGGGCGCCCTCCCAAGGCACGACGCCCTCCGCCCACCCCTTGTATCAATAAATCCAAAAGTTTTTAGATGAAATTATTATTTCCAAAGGAAAAAAACTCAACTCTCATAATTTTTTCAATATAGATGGAGAGAAATGGTTTGGTAAATTTCAAATTTAAGGAGAAAATTTATTCAAACTAGCTTATAGCTCGCATATTGACAGCTTCAAAAAAGTATCCTACAAATGTCAAATGTCATATGTTTCTATGTTCATTTGACATGTTTCTATTTTACAAGTGCTTGGAAAATATTTTTCACAACATGGAATAGATCCTACAAAGGAATATTCAACATCTTGTAATCGAGATTTAGTTAAATTTCTCCAAAATTTTGTCCTTAATCGTTTACATATTGTACACATCCCCTTGTAATCTATATTTTTTTTTCTCAATATTTCGAAATTTTCAACATGTTGTATGGAAAACATTCTTATACCTTATTTTGTACATGCCATTTCCCTTTACTTGGAAGTTGGTATTTTAATTTCTTTTGGAAACATTTTTATGACTCTTTTCAAGTATCATGAATTTTATTATTCATAATTGTATTTCTAAATAGTATAATATATAAATCTAACACATGAATAATGTATGCTATTACTTGTAATAATGTTTTCCTCATCAATGATCATGGAAGTATGAAATATAGTTTAAATATTTTTTCTCTATTATTATTATAATCCGACCTCATGGGCATGGGTGCATTAAATTAGAAAGTGTTATCTTCCATGTGTTGTACAACTTGTCATTGTCATCCTTAAAACTCTTTTTTATTGAGATATAACCACACCATATAACCAAATTTGCATTAGTGGGTTGTTTTATGTTGATCATGGTCCTCCATATAACAATTTTAAGTTGTGTAGGTTCTTGCACTTCCAATGGATTTCTCAAATCTTGATTGTGACCTTAACAATTTTTGCCTTCATAATTACCATTTGTAAATGGGTTTTTAGCAAATATAAACAACAACCAATTAAAAAGAATTTTGTTTATGATCCTTTTCAAGTGTCATGAATTTTTCTATGCAATATTGTATTTTAAAATAGCATAACCTATGGATCTAACACCAAGCATGCTACTACTCATAATAATGGTTTTTCAAGATAATCATCGATCATCATGTAAATCTCAAAAAGTTTTACCCTTCTTTCTTTTTGTTAATAATGTCAAAAATATTCATAAAGGTGTGTTTAGCTATGAATTATTTCGTATGTCAGAAATTTTCGCTAGTAATGGATTTCACACTTTTATATTAAGAGATAGATATCCCACCCCTTGTAGCAATAAATCCAAAATTTTTTAGATGAAATTATTATTTCAAAAGGAAAACAACTCAACTCTCATCAATGTTTCAATATAGATGAAGAGAAATGGTTTGGTATATTTCAAATTTAAGGAGAAAATTTACTCAAACTAGTTTATAGAGCATATATTGATAGCTTCAAAAGTATACTCCTAGTTTTTAAAATTGGACGAAGGATTAGCTTTATTATTTTATATTTTATTGATGGAGCATAAAATTGGAATCATAACAAATAGAGGCATATGCACTTTGAAAAGGGTTTAAAATAACTAAAGGAATAAGAATTAATTCAATCATTATGATTAATGACTCTAGGATCATTATCATTCATATGATTAAACAACTATTACGAAAATTGATGTTTGGGGTTCATTTGTAGGCATCAATCATAAGATAACCCTTCAAGGATTCTTCAAGGGTGTCTTCAATAACCCTTTCCCAAGTAAGATATATCTCCATATACTTCTTAATAGGTGATTCCAAAACTTTCGTTGATTGTTCATTGTCCAATGCCTCACTTGTCCAAAATACGTCTCCAACAATGGTCTTGATGTTTGACAACTCCAACACTTGAAAAATATTTGTTGTGTTCCAAGAGTGATGATACACAATCAAGTTAATTACAGCAACCAAGGTCTTCACCATTCCGAGAGGTATTATTATTGTGTTGTGACTGTCTAGCAAGGAAAACCGACCCAAGAATGATGATGCACAGTCAAAGAAATTACAACAACCAAGGTCTTCAATGTTCTGAGAGGTAGTATTATTGTGTTCTCACTGTCTGGCAAGGAAGTCTAAGAAAATAATGATGATACACATTTAGGTAAATTACAACAATCAAGGTCTCCACCATTCTAAGAGGTAGTATCACTTTGTTGAGACTGTCCAACAAGGAAATGAGCAGAAAATCTATACACAGTCCAATACAGTTGTAGTTACTACATAGGAATCATTGTAATCTTCCACAATTTGAGTTTAGGAGTCCGCCACAGCTTGAGCATGGAGTTCACCACAATCTTAAGGATTCCACTAGAGTCTAAGGTAAGATTTTTGATGACATTGTCTAAAATTAAGAAGTATGAATTTATGTTGTCATTGTCATAAGCTATAGCAAGGGACACATAAATACATGTTGATAGCAGAAAGGGCCAATACTCTGCAACATGCTGAAATTGTTACTAAATACTTGGCAACATTCAGTAACTGTTTCGAAAACATAAATTAATGCTCAAGAAGAATTAAAAGTTAAAATTAAATTTAAAGCAAATTATCAACAACCAAGGATATTGATAAGCAACAAAACATTTAAACTAGCATTTTCCAGAACATATCACTTTCCTCTTATGAAATATTAGATCATTGATTGGAATCTATATAGCTTGGTGGAGAAATATTACAAAATTAAATTTCATTAGTGATAGAATATCACTTTAAATTATTCTCTTGATGACAAACATAACAGTAATATTTTTAAATTTCTTTCAACTCGGGAAACTAGACTCCATCTGTGCTTCCACAAAAATAGTAAACAATTGTAAGTTTGCTTGCAAGGTCAAATAAAGTACTCATGTTGAAATTAAAAGATATTTGATAGCATGTGGACATAGATTATACACAATGCACACATGAATACTTGACTACGTAAATCTCTCTGACTGTCTCGATTATGAAGTGTTCCCTCCATCAGTAGCATATCATAGGTTACTTAAAATGTTAAATATGAGAGGTAAAAATTGACTATTTGGTCATCTTCATCATCTTCTAGCCAATAAGTTTCAAGAATCTTTACTGCCTTCTCATAAATTTAATTATTGTCATGACTTTGTAGGTTCTAAATCTTCTCAAGTCCTTCAACATCATCAATATATTGTGCATAGAGATTTACACCTCCAGTGTTGCCCAGAACCTTCTCTGCTCCCCCAAATTTCAAAATATTCTCTAACCCTTCAAGACAAATAGTTACAATTCTTGGGTCTGGAAAGACTAGAAGATCACATAGATGCTTAATGCATCCTTGATTCACAATATATCTGCAACCAAAAGAAAAAATTAGTAGTTTGTCTAGGATAAGATTACCCAATGTTATACCTGTAACTGTTATGATAAATGACTTTTATATTGACCATTTATTGACATAATACTCTGTTTAATAGATGATGACTTATAAGAGAACTGACAAACCTCTCGCATCTATTCAATTTTTTCTTTGCAACCTCCAACATTATTGTAAGTAGCATCTCGCTTTTCTTCAACAATCATCATTGTCACACTGGGATCAATCTTAGGTGGCAAAGGGATCTGAATCTGATACTTATTACGATCAACCCTACATAAAGAAATAAGACCATCAATCACTACATTCCAGAAAAAACCCACAAGGTGTGACATGAAGCAATTTCTAAATTTTTTATGACATTAATGCAAACAACATAAAACATTAGAGTTGAAAACATAGTAATGCTTCACTAAGAAGTAATGTGATATTTCACTTATCAGCAATACTTAGAATTGATGGATAATATCACACTCAACTCTAAAGGAAACAAACTCCCTAGAAGACAAAGTGAACATAAAAGGATCGTTTTGCAAGGGGGATTTTTTATTAACTGACTTGACATGCATGCCTTCTTCAATATCAGTAGGGGAGACCTTATCACCCAGTCCAACCACAAACTGCATTCCAAAGAGACAAATTTGTAAATACTACATGCATTTCAAGTTGGCTTTCAAGAAAAATTGGGTTTTGAATTCATAAGTTCTATTGCAAGAAAAATATTAATCACTACAACTATAGTTTTAGTATAAGAGTAAAGTAGCAGTTTTGATTCTTGCCGCACCTATAAGAGAATAATGACTTTACTGTATGATCACAACACAACCTGGAGAAATAGGCATACCTTGGAAATTTGTTTAACATTTATGACATACTTGGAATCATCAGTTTTTGGATTAATGATCTGCATGCACCTCGCTACCTGGATGAAAAAAAAAAAACATATTCAGATCCATTAGATGTGACAGAGACTGATACATGCTTGACCATTTTTACAAAAGAAAAAAAATAACTGATTAATCAAACATAATGAATTTAATTGATTTGTTTAACAATGTTCTGGGTAAATAAAAATCAATTAACACAAACATGATATGCATCAAATATTTCCACATATATTGCTTGGGAAAATCCAATCCTGGGTCTAACGTTTGACAGTTGACCCCCAGACTAAGCTACTCTGAAGCAGGTCTGATATTTCAATGTTTGAAACCTTAGCTGAATCTAATGAAAAATGTAAACTATAAGAGAATTGACAAACCTTTGGCAGATTATTATGTACCATTCCATCTAGCCTTGAAAGGTCTACTCAGATTGTTGGGATTAATAAGCCAAATAAATTCCACGCCACAGATATTACCACGGTGATTGTGATGGCTAACCCACTGGCAAACCAATAGCTCATTGATTAGAAATTTGTAGTTCACCACAAGTTAATTTCATTTTTGTTCCATTTTCAAGAATCAATAGCAAAAGGAAAAGGATTGTAAAACTTACAAACCTGTGACCAGCATATAGCTAAATGGTACAAACCTTATGAGCATCAGCATCATTGTCTATGTAGTGGTGAGCAATATCATAGGAAGAAACAAAACCTTGAGACTGCAGGAATTTGTAAGCATGCCCCCATTTGCTTCCGTTCCAATCCCTGCATGGTACTACTACTTTAGAAACTATAAAAGGAATAAAGCACGGACCTTACCCACAGATAATAATAGGGACATAAGGAAGCATATAGCCTTTCTTCTATGCTTCCAAATAATCTAGTATTTTGTATACTTGTTACAGGTAAATTAATCATATTAATATAAAATTAAATTACAAAAGTAAATTAATCATAATAATATCAAATGGATAGGATCCTAATCTAACATAGTTGTTTCACGTTGAACCAAAATTCATTAAATGAATATGAGGAAACCCATACACATTTTATTGAGGTCAAATATATAGGATATAAGGAAAAATTAGTACTCATTTCCACATTTTCTTCATAAGAGCTTGCAGGCTTTCCAAAGGAGGTGGCATGCTCTGCCCCACAATCTGCAAATCACAAAATAGATCACTCCCTTGAATGGTTGAAGAATGCCCTGGAGTAGAGGACTACAAGAAAGAAGAGATTAAGTACAGAGGAACAAAGGGAGTGGGTAGCCATATAGGAAATTTAAACATTTTATCCATTGGAGGGCACAACATCTGACATTTGTTAGCATGTTAGAGAGGCCACCAAGGCCATGCAAGAACTACATATTAGTGATTAATTCCTTCTAGAGGATGAGCAACACATTTATTAGGGGGGTGATGATGTGTCACATCAATATGTAGATTTTAAGGCCAATTTTGTACCCTCCAACCTATAAAAATATTCTTTCCTCACATTAATTTACATTTTTTTGGCTATGATGTAGGAATACTAAAGGGTTCTCATCATAATTTGTGGCATAATGAGGTTAATGTACAAGAAAAGAGAAATTTTTAGTACTTTGATGATGCAAAGGCATGCTGGAGGAAGCTAGATGAAGTGTAGGAGGTTTGTATCCAAAATAAATAGGATAACATAAAGGAATTTGTACAGATAAATAATGTACTGAATATAGAACATGAGCATAGATTGCAACAGAACGTGAAATTATCCATACAATTGACATGTGATCTTTGGTTATTTAATATTGTTTATTCCGATTATTCTCATTATGACAAAATCTTGCAGTTATTGGCCAATTTGGCCCCATACATCCCTTGTCGAATGAGAATAAGGTGATATTCTATAGTGAGATCAACAATTATTATCTCTTTCCCTTTTTTCCTCAGGTGACAATCAACAATGTCCTTTTTACATTTTATTTTCTGGTGTCCCAACTGGAAAAAATATTGGATGTTATCTGGTCACTAAAGGACAGTAATGTGTATTTTTTACATTTTACATTTTTTTACTGTTCTTGAAACCATAAAAAAGTAATAGTTGATTGTTAGTTAGTTGATAAATTTCCTTTGAGAGAAATAAATGACCACCTCTATAGTAATACACTTAGATTATCAATTGAATGTACCTCAAGCGGCTGATAAGAAAAGTTGTTTCCTTCCTCTACCAAGTTCAAATCCCACTTTGTGATATTTTTTCTCTTCATGAGACAAATTTTGTTGAGATGTTATCTAGCCTTGAGCCCTAAACAGTCCAATTTACCTTATGTACCAAGATGAGAGGAAATTCCATGTGAGTTTCCCCAAAAGATGCATTACGGTGAATAAAAGTACCATATTTAGATCTATACTCCAAAAATCTAAAGCAATTCCAAGAAAAATGAGGAGATGCCACCTATTATTGTACTTATATACTAGACAAATGTACAAATGATTACCAAAGCCCAAGGGGTTAGCTCAAACTTTTTTCATTGATGTTGCTGGGAATTTGTCTAGTTCAGTGCTAGTAGGTACCTGCTTTGAATCCTCTAGGGTGAGGCACACTAGTCTACACTGACAGGTTTATTAGGGATGTCATCCATGATTGTGAAGAAGCTTCCCTTGGGTTTCCCACAATGTTTTCCTTGGAAAAAATAAGTACAATGCCTAAAATGGCTCCTAAATCTATCTATTTTTGTGGGACTGTCAGGTTGGCTAGATTCTGAAGACAATGTATTCAGTAAAAGGTGGAGAAATGGGTGTATACTTATTAGTTGAGAATAATTACATAATCATAACAACTGAGAGCGAAAAAACTACAAGTAGAAGTATAGATAATCCTTCTATAAAACAACATAAAGCATGAAGTTATATATATTATGATAAAAAATTAAATAAAATGCAGTTAGAGACTAGCATTACACTTGGAATCTACCATTGATTTTTATACCTAAAATAGAATTTAGAGATTGACAAGAGTAGAAAAATGCACCTTGCGATACTGTTCCTCGGCAAAATACTCTCTATTAACATCACTCCTTGTAATAGCCTCATTTGAGTTAATGGCCAAGGTTGTATCTCGAACTTGGACTGGAAATCCATATTCAAGATCAAGCAGACACACCTGACAAACTTTTTTGAGTTCACAGCTTGTTTGGCAAACCTCTGTTTTCTTGTACCTTGCAGCACATCCTAGTCTCCACCTGAAAACTGTAAATGGTCTGGTGCAAATTTTACACTCTTTTTCAAAATTTTCTTTTGTCTACACCCAAAAAAGAAATTCATTTAAACTCAATTCGACCACATATATGTCAGTGATTTTATAAGCCATATATAAATATAAATCACATATAGTACACAAGAGCTAAAATTTGAAATAAGAAAATTCATGCATAAGAAATAAGTAATGATACAATAAAATAACTAAGAAATTTAACATTTTATCTCTTTTATGTTTTAAGTAATGATACAATAAAATAACTAGAGAAATAAGACAAGATACTACCTCTCAAAGTCTATCTCTCTACTATTTCAAACTTGCCTATTGTGTTGCTCCTATAGACAATACATCATAGAGTTGTAAACATCAGCATCTTCCAAAATTTTAAAAAATTTAGATCATCCTTCTTGACCACATTCTCATGTTTTGATTTGAACATTAAAGTGAGCTAGCAGCCTAGAAGAGTAACTAGCATGGTAAATGATCTCAACTCAACTAAGCTATTGTGCACCACATACTGGAATACAATAATACCCTGAAATTAATTCATACCACATAAAACATTAGTTATGAAAACATAGTAATGCTTCACTAAGAAGTAAAGTGATATCTCACGTGTCAGCGACACTTAGAATTGATGGATAATATCACACTCAACTCTAAAGGAAACAAAATCTCTAGAAGACAAAGTGAACATAAAAGGATGGTTTTGCAAGGGGGGGTTTTTAATAACTGACCCGACACGCATGCCTTCTTCAAAATCAGTAGGGGAGACTTTATCACTCAGTCCAACCACAAACTACAGTCCCAAGAGAAAGATATTTAATAACACCAATTATAATTAGTTGACAAATAACTCTTGGTATAATAACCAAGTATAATTGACATAGGGATGGTCAACATAAAAGGTCAATAAAAACTATAGATCACCAAATGATGTTTAAACATTCCTTCAACAATGTTTCACATCACGCAAACATGATTTGGAAACATTGATTAATGAGCACCGCATGATATCAATCAACAATGATAAAGACATTGAAGTACACTACATAGTGACTATAAGAGTATCCATATGGAGGACTAGAATGACTTATATGTATCGTACAACTCCTACAAAAACTTAAACCCAATTGTAAGGTATTGATGCAAATAGGAGAAACATTAAGGGTGATGTGATTGATATTGCCATTTTTATTGATAGAGTGATCAAAGAAATTACCCTCCCCTCCCTTTTTAGTTTTGGGTATATCCTTCATGGTTTATAAAACAAAAAAGAGAATAAAAGTGAGATTTATAGTTTATTTTTTGTTTACATTAATGAACCCCCACAAAAAAAAGGATACCCGATTTTAGTGTCTTCTTCTTTGTTTAATGATGTGAACGGAGAGATAATGGTATGCTTGGTATGAGGTGTTTTCTTCATGAGTTTTTAATGAGACTAAAAAATATAAAAGTATGCTTAGAACCCTTCACATATTAATGAGAATTAGAATAATAGAAAGTGAGATTCCTTGAATAAATAACTAATATAAAGGGTAACAACTTATTTCAAACTAACAAAACCATTGTAAGTAAATACAAGTAGATATGTTATTAGGATTTTGAATAGCTGTTACAGGATTTTTCTTACATAGTCAGATACTTGGGTCCATCTTGCACTTTGGGAAGCCTCTATGAGCCATAGTATTATTCCTATACCTCCTTCAGTGGTGCCCACAACCCTAGACCTTCTCATCTCCAACATTAAATTCATTTACGCTCAGCCTTTCCTAGTGTTTAGACCATTGAAGCTCCTTCTTATTGGACATGGATATATCCATTTTAAGTCTTTACCTTTGTGCATACCCATACTCGATTACTCCCCTGTTTGACAACTCCAATGCCATGAGAACGAGCCAAATCCTGTTGAGGGTCCTCTTCTAAAGTAGAAGGGAGTGCTCAAGGCACACTTCAAGATCATAAGGAAGCACAGAGATATCATTCCAAAACCCCTGCTCCTATACAAGAGGAAATCAACTATGTTGATATTGAATTTCATGTTCAACATGATGAGCAAGTTGTTGAGGAGGTCTTCACCTCTATGGTTGAGTGGGTGATTGATTCAGACCATACTTTAGGGCACCAAAACTAATATCTATGTATAATCGAGCTATACTAGAACATGAAATCACTCCCCAACAAGTATTTTCTTAGAGCATAATGAAGCTCATAGGGAGATATTATTACAGATTGATGAACTAAAAATGGAGCATAAGGATCCCAGTTTGCAACACTATGACATCTCTACCAAGTTGGTCGTTCAAATTTAATAGATGGGATGAAGAACAAAGCCGAGAACTAAATATCAATCTTCCCGGGGTTGCATGGTAGTAGAATGGGCTCCCACTGTTCATGCCATCGATAATGAAACTAAGGACTTGTTGTGAAAACTTGTGCCCAGATTGAGCATACAGTGTTTAAGTATTGGCATGAAGGATTAAGTCCTTAATGAGATCACGACTTTGTCACTATGAATAAACCTTCAAACCACAACACAAGACATTAAAGCCTATGAATATAAGAATTGAAGACTGCTACTCAAAAGAGCTTATTCTAATGTAAAATACTGCTAAGTAGACCTTATTCATTTCCTATCCGGCTGTAGCATGTGCCAAAATAAGGTTTCCAGTTGAAATTAGTGAATTAATGCAGCCACCTCATTGATACAATGGTCCTTTCATCTATGCTTAGTCATCATGCAAAACTACGAAACCTCGAAACCAAAATTTTTGTAGGATGGAATATTGTCATTGTAGGGCTACAATAGAACCTGGGTACTTGCAAATAAAAAATGTCATCAATTTTGATGCAACAATGGACATGATCTGCCATGGGATATGTGTAGCTATCCTGAAGAGGATTGTTGTGAAATCTGTCAAACCACATACTTCCCCCTCTTCTTGAAACTACCATTTTTCCATCACATGAGAGCACATAATATTGTTCAAATGATTTTTGTTAAAGGTGTGTATTGGATAGATGAAAACTTGTCACAAGGGAAGCATTATCTGCAATTCTGTCTTTTAAGGAATATTGATTCCATAGTCTTCCATAACCATTATTAGGCCACCACAAGTGCTAGTAATGCAACCCATCTGGCAGTTATGCACCTAAGGCTCTAAGTGATAGGCCTATAAATAGTTGGGGAATACAGTCCACTGTCATAGCTACAACGTTTCCCCTGAGAGATCACATCCACATTATTACAGGAAAACAATTCTAAAGCAATAATATGTAGTGTAGAGCACTCCTTGCTGGTTATTATGGATTAGCAAGGCCACCAGACCAAATTATTCCAACCCTAGGTCACTGACTCTACTATTTCTTATGTTTCAGTAGGGGTAGTGTCTTCCTAGTGTTCTAGGATTTCTTCTGTTCTTACTTGCTTTTTTGGAGTAGCAGGGGTTTGGGTGGTGGTAGGAATGTATCATGTCCTCTTCTTTCTTGGAACACAGGGGGTCATATTTTGATGCCCTCTCATTCTCTCGGTGGTTGGTTTGCTACTAATTATCTCAATGTCAATATCACTATACTTCTATCGTGTAATAGAATTTGTCTCTTCTTAATATGAATTAGTAGGTACTTTGTAGGCAAGGGATTCATGACAATATATTCTTCCTCCTTCACAATTGCAATGTGTGGAGTCACAAAAAATTGGGCTCATTTAGTGAAGTTGCAACCATTGGAGTTGCAATGACTTCTTCCTACGATTTTCATGCTTTGTTTAGAGCTTGTACCATGAGTAACCTGATAAGACCATGGTGAGAGATGAAATATCTTGGTATGTTTTCTTTTTGTGCATGGGATTTATTATTTTGTAGGGACTTGAGTTGGAAGTACAACATATTGACATTGTGACAGTGTTTGATATGGTCAAGGAAACAAATGTTCATATTCCTCTAAGCCAAATGAAGCACCTATATTGTCAGTAACCTAGTGAATTGACTATGACTCAAAGTTTTTACTGAAAATTAAATATTAGTTTTAGCATTCACTAGATACATAAAGGAGCCTCTCAAATGTATATAAATTCACTAGATAACCTATTTATAATGTGGCAATGATACCAATGAAGAAATGGTAAGAGGTTACCATGGTTTAATGTAGAATCTCTGACCCAGAGCCTACACGATCTCCTTGAGGCTCAGTCTGCATCATGTCAATATGGGGTGTAGCCTGAAAAGTAGAAACCAAAGTTAATAGAAAATTTTGTGAAAAGAAATATAATAAACATTATAAATATGCTTTAAAAAAATCATCGATACCTGTGTCATGACTGGAACCTGAGAAAGAATAATCTCTTCAGGTAGTCCTTGATGTGTAGTGCTAACCTGAAAAATTCCATAATGTTTATACTCATACCATATAAAATTATGTGACATAAATTGAATTTCAATTTGATGTACAAAAATATAGATAGATAGAAATGAATGTGGCACCTGTACATGATCATGTCCATGATCTACAGAATGAGGACTAGGGGCAAGGAAATGTTTTTCTAAGAATGTTGTAAACTTCATAAGTTAAATAAATATATTGGCGTAAGTTTTTGGATCTAATAAATGTATATACACCAAAAAAACATGTTACATGCACTCTAGCTCATCTTATAAAGGTGTATTTTAAAATAGATCAAAACATGCTTGTACATACCTCGCCCATGGTGTGCATTTGTCGTGTAATGGATCACTCATAGAGGTCTCTACATGAGGATGCATACTCCATAAGCTCATCTCGCTCCATCTCCCTCAACATGTCATTTGGAATACTCACAAATGAACAAACTCCTGCACTAGATGAAGGTTGGCTTGTCCCTAAGTTGACTTCCACCCATCCTAAAGCAGCTGCAATATGTTCTTGTATCTTCTCCCTCATTTGTGACACAGAACTGGAGATAAGGGCTAACTCCTCTGGAAGTGTAACTACCCTAGGTGGTCGAGGTGCTAAACGAGGTGCTAGAGGCCTAAACCCAACATCTTGCATAGCATCAGGTCATTCATATGTACAACCTTTTCCAGCTCCATAGAATTTGGACCCAGTATCTATATATTTAGGGTCCATGTGCTCTTAGAATTGAGCAAACAAAATCCTAACAAAATATTTCGGCACCTCATCATTATTTGGGAACTTCTCGTATGCATACATGAACTTCTCATAAATATAAGGTGCAATATTGAGATCATTGAATCTTGTAATCTTCAGACGTTTTTTTTCTTCAGGCCACAAGTCAAATAGTGACAAGGCCATTTCTTTAGTGACCCTACTTTTAACTTCATTTTAGGAGTGGATACCAATCACTGACGCTCTCCTCCTACGCATCATGTCAAAAAAAACTTGGGTTGATGGTCCAACCCCACGATAAGTCTCTATCAAACTCTCCAAATTGTGAAAAACAATTTGGAGACAATTTCAACTAGGGGCAGAGAGATTGCAACTTTGAAATTCATTGCGCAATATCGTGGAATGCTCCCTCATCCCATCAACAATAAGTAAGGAGATGGTATCTACCCAAGGCATTTTCTCAGGAATATCACCGAGATGGGTGTAAAGGGGATCATAGCTTGGAGTTCGACCAAACTCATGAACCCTATGACCTCTACCCCTAGGAGGGCGACCAACACCACCTGCAAAATGTTAAATTATTGCACATATTAAAAATTAAATAATTTATAAGAAAAATTTGTATTTAAAAAATTTGTCAAGTCATTTGAAAATACCTGGTGGAAAAAATATCTCTTCCTCTTCGCTCATACTAGGAAGGTTCCCTTCCGAGGAATGAAAGTCTCTAACACCCACTGTACAAAAAATTAAATTTTTTTATAACACAAGTAGATGAGACACACAATAAGTTTCACATTAAACATACATCAAACAATAAATTCTCCTTTAGATTTTACTTGGAGGAGAAGTATCCAAGTGTGGGATGGATGCCACAGGCTGAGACATTGTTCTCCTTTTCCACTCACCAGCAATAGGGCCAACCCAAACTCCTACATTTGCACCTATGGAGCATAATTTTTTCACATTAAACACATGTCATTTGAAAAAAAAAAAAATCGCTTGTTCAACATTGAATATAACGTAAAATTAAACATTTTAATAAGCAATTAATCTAATGTGTACCTATACCATGTATAAGATAATCCTCAGAATGGGCTCTATGAAATTGGGGGCGAATGGAAACAGGTCTATGGGGCTCCTCTTGTTCGATTTCCTATCTGGGTGCACGAGTCATATGAGTGCGTCCACCTATGCAGGACAAAAAAAATTTCACATTAATCAATTTTTCACAATGAACAATAAATATAATTTACTTGAAAACATGACATAACTAAACAACCAATGTACGTAATAATCCTCCTCTCATGGAGGGGTCTCTGTAGGGCTCGCCTAATGCCATTGTTGCTATAGTATCAAATCAAATTTCTGCCCCTAATAAACAAATTAGAAAACAAATTATCAATCGACAGTCATGTCATTAGCTAAAAGGTCAACCAAGATAGGGTTTGCGGATTTATCTGAGATGGTAAAGCAGCTAAAAGGGATGCAGATTCACTTGAAATAGAAGTAATTGAAGGCGTAGACTGAAGGTGTAAACTAAAGGTATTGACTATGTATTGATGAAGCTAGTTTGAGAAGAATACAGTGCGGATACTTACAAGGTTACAATGCAGATATTGCAAGGGTTGTGATGAATTCTAAAGTCTAATGAAAGAAAGGTAAATCTGTGATTTACCTTCCTATAATAAAAGTATTACTTCTGCTTAAATCATTTGTGTCTTGTACACTTTGGTAATTGACTTGATGAAGGATTAATTAAGAAGAATACATAAGCAAACAAGCTCACAAGTAATTATCAAGAAGAGAATTTATAACCCCTCCAGGTTCTCAACATGGTTTCAGAGCTATGGCAAAAGATGATAACCTTATGGTTTCAAAGGAGTGGGATTCCCTAGGCATTGTCTAATAATTATAATTTTTGTATTTTTTCTTTGGAATTGGGTGAAAAATTTTGGGTCAGATCTTGTTCTTTGTTTTTTGAAATAGGTTTTTGACTATATATATATATAGATTTCATTACTCAAACTTGTGATTCAAACAAATCCCTACCTGATTCTAGGCTAATTAGACAAAAAAATATGCCTGAAAACCTTCTAAAAATTCTTTGGGATGCCTTAGGTACCTTGGCTTGGGAGTCAGCTTCATTCAATGATCCAATTTTGCATCAGTGCTATATTATGGTAAGATATTTTTAATTTGGCTTGATAACTATTGAATGAAATTTATGTATAACATATATTTGACAAAAGGTAAATCTTAAATAGCTTCAAGTTTTCGTTTGTTTATTAGAATGGGTGGAATTTTTTTCTTTTTGGGTAAAATTGAGGTGGTCTTCCACTTGATTTACCACTCCTCTTGCAATGCGAATGTATGAGGATGTGCCATTGGATTTCTTTGCAAAACGTGTATCATTTGTCCTTCTCATTACGAGTGTATTCATACAATAAAACTAAAGTGAAGGTGGGTGCGAAATATAAAAAATTACTAATTTTTATGCATGCCTTTCTCACCAAGATGAATTTATAGAAAAAGAAGTGCCAAAAACAAATTTATCTCCTCTCATAAAAAAATTTAGTGACCAATCAATGAATGAATGAAAATCAAATTCCTTCTACAGGAATTTCCATTTGGGACTATTGCTCAGATGACCTATCACATAACTTGTTGGATGATGTGAATCCTGGCATCCAAACTAGTAGTGGAGGATCCTTTCATTTGTCAAATCAAGCTTCTACCTCCCAAAATGCTCTTCCTTCGTCTTGACATGAAATTTTTCCTATAGGTACCAACTCCCTAAATGATCCTCTATCATCCCAACATGATGTCAGTTTTGAAGCCACCACAATCTCCTTGGATTGTGTCCTTTATGACTCCCTCCCATCTCACAAACACTCTATCCTCCCAAAAAATGTTATTACCCATCCATTTTTCGTGACATAATCTGGGTTTGTCATTATAACAAGAAATCCACATTCCCTCACATCTGGTTTTTTTTTGGTGTAGCCATCATCTGAACTACTAGAATGGTTTATTGGGAGTTTCCTTTAGTCAAAACTAGTAAATGGATAATTCAAAAAATAAAAAATGAACCCTCTAGTGCAGTAGTATTTTGAACCACCTACCTTGGGAATAGAATAAATACAAAGGAAATGTCTTAGGAGGAAAATGGAGGATGCCAACATTATCCTAAGAGATATTAGACTTAATGACATACAACATATGGATGACTCCACCATTGTAGGTCAATCTTCCAACATAAGCTTGTTGATTGATTATCTAAATAAGTGGATGAAAAAGAAGTTTCTTTTAGTGCTAGGATACTCTCTACGTTTCCTCATAATTTCCATAATATTGTATGCCTAGGTCACTTCTTCAAGGGTTAACACAAGAAAAATAGTGCATAAGAAATGGTTTTGGGGTAGTTAAGCCTTATACCTTGAGAGTTGGAGAATCAATTTGAAAAACATTCTCAGAAGTTATAGGTCATCCCCATCTTGATGCATATGCTAGGACTTCCTATTCATCTCTATTTTATAAAAAAAAATCAGAAGATAGGAAATAGTTTGGGGTTTTTCTATAATGTGAACTTCTCAGTTCTAGTGAGCAGATATATGGCCATGGCCAAAACCCTGGTGGCTATAAACCAGGCGTAGGTTGTGGCAGAATTCATCACCATAAAATGAGACAACTTATCCTATTATCAACCACTTGACTATGAAGTTTTTCCATTTGAGAGTACGAAGCATAGTGTATATGAACATTTGGTTGTGGATTGTACCACTGCTAGGGCTAGGAAAAATTGGGTGTAGAGGAAGAAGACAACCATAAAAGTGATAACACCATATTTAAATCCAGATATCCCCACCTTCAGGTTAGATCCTATTTGAAAACCTCCATAGAACATCACTGCTACTTTAAAGGTGCCTTTAGAGACACCAGTTCCCCTAGTTCCAAGTTCACCAATACCTCTTCCAACATTTCCTATTCTTTCATATGAGGAGACTCATCTGGAATCAACCTCAAAATCTATCTAATATTTATTTGAAGCCATTACAATTATGTCCTTCCCTCCTCCCCCTCAATTATCTCTCTTGTTCTAGTGCCCCTCTTATTTTTTCAACTTTATCTCCTTATATTCATTACTTTGCACCCACACACATTATGGAGCTTTTATGATTTTTTCTTTCCTTTTAGTTCCTCTGCAACTCACCACCCCTCAAGGTCATTCCCATCACCCCTTTAAATCCCCTTCCCACTAGCCTTCCTCCCTACTCCACATTGGACTCTTATCCCCCCTCTAAGTCTCCTAAACTCTATCTCGAATTCTCATCCTTAAGGCATGGTTACAATCTCTGCTCCTGAAATAAAGTAGAAGATACCACTTTCTATAGAGCCAACGCCATATCTCAGCCCCTATAACTCTTTGTGGGGAGGTTATTATGACTCTATGGGGATAGGTGGCTTAAACCCAAGGACAAAGGCACAAATAAATATCTCTCGAAATCTGATATTCCCAGATTCCACAGGGCTTTAAACTTCTAGAAGTAATCCATTCTATAAAAAATAATACTATCCAACCTATTTGGAGTAGCACGATAGAGTCAGAGGAGGTGGGTAATTATGAGAAAACAACTACAAATTCACAGGTTCAACAGGGCTTTAAACTCCTAGAAGTAATCCTCTATACATTTCCCTTTAATTAGGCATATGATAAAATTGGGTTTATTTAGTGATTTTTTCACAGTTTTCAATAATAATTAGAAATTGATCTAATACCTAGTGTTTCTACATTTTAGCTTGTTGTGAAGAAAGTGGAGGGACATATTTCTTTGATACGAACATCTTGAAAGAAAGAAACTTGAATAAAAATGTAGCTAATGAGAGCACTTGACTCCCTTGAGATGCCAATAACCTTCCTTCACTTTCGCTCTCCAATTGTATTTTGTTTCTTTCGTCTCCCCTCCAAAAATAAAATTCCCCCACACACTTCACCACTTGACCTCTACATGTTCCTATTTCAAAGAGGTTTTCTTCCCTCTCACAAAAACTCTTATATCGAAGAGTTTTTCTTGCCTCTCATGCAAATTTAGACTCCTCGTTTCCTCTTCATAAATTAATAAATGAAACTCCCAGTGATCTTCCTCTCACACACTAGATTTTATACCAAAAAAATAATTACATATCTTAATAAATGAAACTCCTAGTTGTCGTCCTCTCAGACACTAGATTTTATAACAAACAAATAATTACATATCATTGCGATATGAAGTACTATTAATATTAAATTTTTAGAATTCGATAGATATTTTTGAAATGATATCCATAACAAAGAAATTTAGTGGTTAAGGCTTGAAAGATAACTTATTATTATTAAAATTTTTGGTAGCAAAGAGAGTATGGAGGTTTATACAAGGCGAGGTTCTATGGGCCGAGATGACAAAAGGAAAAATTCTTGGAGAAAAACCACCGGACGGGGTTTATATGCAAGGAAACAGAACCGCATCTATGAAAAAAGAAATATTCAATGCTCAGCTGAAGAAGCTTACCTGGCTGGCTACATGATAACGATGGCTTGGCGGCGACAGCTCCAGTCAAAACGAAAATGAAAATGACAGCCTGAAAATATAAACAACAGTGTAGAATGTCGGGCGAGTTAAGAAATTTTGGGTTTTATTATAAGAATAAAACTCTCGGACGAGAGTTAAAAAAATCTCATCTGATATTTTTTTTAACTCTCGTCCGAGAGTCTTCCCGAGAGTTTATGTCAACACAACTCTCGGACAAGAAAATACCTAACTCTCGTTCGAGAGAATTTTAACTCCAGTTAAGCCCAATCAAACTCTCGGCTGAAAAATTAAAAATCTCGTGGACGAGAGTTTTAAAAACTCTCAGTCGAGAAATAGAGTTGACTATTTTCTCAAAAGAGAAATTAAAAATTTCACCCAAATTCTAGCCCTCTGCCAAAATGTGTTTCCCAACTTCGAGATTTCACCCATTAAGTTTTCTTGTGATCCACTTTCAAATAATATGTCAATTTTAGTGTGCTTGGATATCATCCTTATATGAAATAATTCAATCCTCTTCTTATATTCAACCAGATTATTATATTTTAATGACGATCCAGAACAACTAGAACTATAACTAGCTTCAGAAGGATTACCTGTCGTACTCATAGCGGTTATGTTTTGTTCATCACTATAGTCAGATCCCAAATCTTGTTGGACTACTGCATTAGCCTTCATTTCACCCTTCTTCTTAAGGAAATTATTTGGCTTGAGTTCTCGATAAAGCTTCCAGCACTTGGATTCATTGTGTCTGACCCTCTGACAATGAGTACAATTTGGCCTCTCACCTTCCTTCTTAACTGTTGTTGCTTTCTTCCCCTTCTCTTCTTTGGAATCCTTGTTCTCGAAATGCTTGAATGGTTTATTTGAAAATTTTGACTAAAATGGTCTGCCCCCTGCTTCAATATGAATGGTTTCTACACACACTTCACAAAGTTAGTTGGATTAAACATAAGCAATGTAAGTTACAAATAAGAATTGAAAATTCCGATATACTTTAACAAAGTTTCCCATGTGTTTAATGGAAATCAAGTTCTAATGCCCTTTTCTGGAATTCCTGTGAAAACTCTTGCACACTCTAGAATTCATGGAAGCATTAATTTGTGCATTTCTACAATCCAACCAGATTGGATATATGAAGCAAGGGAGGAATGGAAGAATGGAGAATAAGTGTGGACACTCATTCAAAAGTTCCAGCAAGATCCAAATACTTCTGATACATTTAGTTGGAAAAATTATTCCTTATGGTGCAAAGATCGCTTATATCTTTGTAAGAATTCCCAACTATAAAAAAAAACTTCTTTTGGAATTTAACACCTCTCCCTTAGGAGGACACTCACTATTTTTAAAAACTTACCACAGGGTGAAGAACTATTTTTTTTGGGATGCCCTTAAATCTGATATTGAAAATTTTGTGGTGGAATGCTGGGTTTTCCAACAAAATAAAGTTGAGACAATTGAGACATTGGGTCTGCTACAACCTTTATCCATTCCAAGCCAAATTTGGGATAATCTTTCAATGGATTTCATCACAGGTTTACCTAAGTCGGAAGGAAATAGTGTCATCATGGTGGTATTTGATATTCTTACCAAGTATGCACACCTTTCTGAATTATCTCATACATTTAAATCAAGTACATTTAAATATACACCAAGATCCATAGTACTTTTTTTAAGGGACATCTTATGAGGGTCATGATTCCATCCTCCAGCCTTAAAACTATATATTTTCTCACATTTATTCACATTTTTTGTTGTATTATGCTTAGTTAGAAGTGTAAAACGTACTTGTCATAGTTTGTGGCCTAATGTGGTTTAATTTCAATAAAATGGATCATTTTTTAGATAATTACCATGTAGGGGCTCAAAGAATACAACAAGCAGAGAATTTAGGGATTTTTTCCACTTTCTTAACTCCCTAAATCAACTTGGGATTGCATCACTCTCTCTCGTCAATTCAAGTTCATAGGCAACCAAGACACTAAGAGTGAAAGTGAAGCTAAAGGAGGACAATATACACCATTTTAAAGATGAAGGAAGAAATCTCCCTTGTTTTCAAGGGAGTTGTTGCAACTACCCTTTTTGTATAAATAACCAAGAATAAGAGCTCATTAGGATTCAGAGTTTGTTTTCAACTAGGTGTAGCTATTGAGCTCAAAAGTTTGGAATTGTTATTTTGACTTTTATCCATGTATAAGACCTTTATTTTATGATAATTATAAGATGGTTATTAAGTTGCATTTGAGGTATATTTATATGGATAAGATCCTTGGGTTTGGGCCCAACTGAATGGCCTAGGTCGCTCTTGTGTATTTTTGTTTCTCTTAGCTTCAAGAATTTCTTAGTTTCTTTCATTTCAGTAGAGATTAATCTATCAAAACCTGTGGTTGCAGCCTCTACGTCACCTCTCTTGTGGGAGCATGAGTGGAAGGATTCACAACCACATTTCGAAAATATAATGTTTATGATTTCTTGGAAAGAGATTATACAAAAGTTATAACTTAAAGTAGATTTTATTTCAATTCAACTCATATTTTCCATCACAATTTATCTCATTTTGTCAATAATAAATGGATGCATGCATGTGATTGATTGCAGGTTGTGTTTATCTCTAGGAAACTACACATTTACCACTTCCATCTTGAGCTCCTTCACCTTCTCCTTTCACCTCCATTTTTTTCCCAAAATTATGTTGTATAAGTCGTTATTCATAGGTACACTGTGATAACTCATCCTAGTCCAAGACATGCCTCTTAGAGGCCTTCAACTTGGCTAGGAGTTTAACTTGACCTACATTCATTTTCTTCAACCTCCATCCACCTCTCCATACCCTCAAGTGTTATGAAACCAGATCTTGCTACAAATTTTGAATTAGTGTTCAAACCTCTTCATAATTCTTCCACTCATCCCTTGCTTTGGTTATCCACTCAGGTTGGATAGTAGAAATGGCACAAGTCAATGCTTCCAATTCCTCATCCTTTCTTGAGAGTGAATCTGAAACAACATTTTGCTTCCCTTTTTTGTAGATGATTTAAAATTCATTACCCAACATATTTGTGGCCCAAATTTTCTTCTCTTCTAAGGATAATCTTTGTTCCAAAAAGTATTTAAAAGTATCATGATCCATTTTTACCTTGAAGTGTCTTCCCTTAAGGTAAGGTCACCATTGCTTTAGTACATGTAGTATTGCCAAAATTTCCTTCTCATAAATAGGTTTCAGTAAATACCTTCCTTTTATTGGACGAATTTCAAAATTAATGGGTCTTCCTTCTTGAATTAAAGCACACCAATTCCATTTCCCGAGGCATCACATTCCACAATATAGGTTTTTGTGAAGTTTGGTGTAGCTAATACTGGTGCTTGGCACATTGCCTCTTTAAGATGTTCAAAGGCCTTAGTTTCTTTTGGAGCCCAAGAAAATTCATCTTTCTTCATTAATTATGCTAAAGGTGTCGATATTTTCCCATAATTCTTAACAAACATGCGATAATACCTGGTTAACCCCAAAATTCCTCGATGATGCTTTATGATTGTAGGGATTTTCCATTCCTTAATGGATTTAATTTTTTTAGGGTCTACCTTAACACCCTTATGAGGTAAAATATGACCAAATATTCCACCTCCTATACTCCAAAGAAACATTTGGAGGTATTTTCCTATAATTCTTTCTCCTCCAATAGTTTTAGCACCATGTCAACATGTTTAACATGTTCCTTCCAAGGCTTGTTGTAAATTAGTATATCATCAAAAAATACTAACAGAAATTTTATAAGTAAGGGTTTGAAATGGAATTCATCAAACCTTGAAATGTGGATAGTGCATTATTAAGGCCAAAAGGCATGACCAAAATTTCATAATGACACTCATGAGTTCTGAATGTTGTTTTCAGAATGTCTTCAGTCTTCATTCTAATTTTATGATGTCCAGAATGAATATCTAGCTTTGTGAAGTACATTTCTCCATGTATTCATCCAATAATTCATCAAAGACGGGGATGGGAAATTTAACTTTAATATTGAGCTTGTTGAGCTCCCTATAATCTAGACACATATGCCATGATCCGTCCTTTTTGTGTACCAATACTACAAGAGAAAAGAAATAAATTTGACTAGGTTGAATTATACCAACCTCTAGCATTTTTGAAATCATAAGTTCAATCTCACCCTTTTGGGCATAAGGATATCTGTAAGGAGTGATGTTTGGAGGAACACTTGCTGGAATCAAATGAATAGCATGATCATGAAAAGGTGGGAGTCCTTTGGGAGTTTCAAACACCTTAGAATAATTGTCCAAAACTTTTTGGAGATCTGGAGAAATAGATGATTTTGATGTTTGAACCTCTAGTGAGCATAATTGTGAAATTAAGCCTCGTTGTTATTTCTTCAGAAACTTTTTCATGACATTAGAGCTTATTATATTTCCCATCTTCCCTGTGATACCCCATAATTCAACTTCCTTTCCTTCCGAAAACAATTTCAAGAAAAGTTATTGAAAATTAAAAGCTATTGTCCCTAAAGATTGTAGCCATTGTACTCCTAGTACAACATCAACACCATGCATTGGAATGGAGTGCATTGGAATATTCAATACATATCCCCCCATGGTTAGCTTGATATTATTACCCTTTCCAAATCAATGTATAGTTCCTCCATTTGCAACCATCACTTTACACTTTGGTGTTGGTTATAGAAAGAAATTCAGTTCCTTGTATACCTTACAATGAATAAAATTATGGGTACTACCCTAATCAATCAATACTATTACATTTTTCTTCTTAATATGTCCTTCTACCTTGAGAGTTTGAGGAGTGGTAATTCTTGCCAATGCATTACAAGATATGATCAAATTTATTTATTATTTCTCTAGGGTTGGTTCTTGGTGTATATCCTCTTATTTTGAAGTTTCTTGTTCATTTTCTTCCTCCTCTTCACAATGTATGTAAAATAATTTCTTCTTAGCACACTTATGAACTTTAGTGTATTTGATATCACAACTGTAGAAAATCCCTTTTGCTCCTTTTTCTTCCAATTTTTGTGGTCTCAACCTTGTAGGTTGTCGAATTCTAGGAGTGGCAACACTTCCGTATTTATATTTATGAGTGGTAGGCTTCCTTGTTGCCATAATTTTTCTTCCAAGTTTTCTTACCAACTTGAATGCCTTCTCCAATAAACTAGGTTCCCAAAGGAAAACCTCATGTTGGATGCTATCCTTTAAATTCCCTACGAAGACATCAATCCTATGTTCCTGTGGAGTATCAATTACCCTTATATTAAATTTTTGGAAGTACTCAATGTGATCCACCATTGAACCCTTTTGTTTGAGATTTATCAATTGGCTAAAGAAGGTGTTGATATTTGTATCCTCATAATGTGGAATCATTTACTCCATAAAAACTAACCAAGTGACAATTTTTTTATGAGAGAAAATCCATAGATACCATACAAATGTATTTTTTTCTAAATATAAAGTTGCAATACGTACCTTTTGTGTGTTTTGCACATTATGGAGATCAAAATATTGCTCAATCTGTAGTATCCATGTTACATGATCCTTGCCATCAAAATTCCTCATATCAATCTTTGGAATATGGTGGGTCTTCAATCCAACGCTAGAGTTTATGAAATCATGATTAACGTTTATATTTTTCTCATCATGACTTTCCTCTACTACCTTTTCTCCATTAGGAATCATTTCTTGTAGCAACTTAGTCAAACATTCCTTCAAAACTTCCATGCCTGCTTTTAGTTTTTTTTCTATACCATTAATCTAGCTTCCATGCCATCCATCTATTTAGTCAATTTAATTGTCTTAAATTGCTATCATAAATTATCAATCGGAGTTGGTAATCTTGTGAAGTGCAGGTGCACTATATATGCTAGAAGCCTTTCTTACTTAGATTATTTTGGTGATTTTATGTGTGAAGGTTTTTTTTTAGAATGTTTTTATTTTGGATGTCCTTGAATGAATTTAAGAAACTAAATTATGAAAATTAAAAATTAAGATGACAAATCTTGTTAGTAGCTAAGGATTAATTTTGAGAAGAACTAAAATTCTACAACCAAAAAGTAATTCTATTTTTTATATATTTTGAGAATTTAATGTGAATGAAACATAAACCAAAGAATCATTAAAACCATTTATTTTTTATGCTCAAAAAATAATTCACTATTACAAAGAAAAACTATTTGAATTCACAAGATGAGATTGATTCCAAACTAGAAAAGAAATCTGCTATTAATTCTTGAAATATGTCTTAAAAGAACTAATATGTGATAATATAATATTACATGAAAATAAAATAATCTAATCCTTGATAAAATAATCTATGCTAAAATAATTCGTGCCAAATTGTTTTTTTTTTTTTTCCACAAAAAAAAATCGAACTTTCTATTAAAAATAGATAGTCATAGAGCATATGCAGAGCATTTCGGTGCAGCTCCATTCTCCTTTTTTCAAAGAGGAACGGTGAGCTCAACTACTTCGCTATACCTGAGGGTATTTCCAAAGCAGCCAGTATACAAAAAAATCACAAAAGAGGGATCGGCAGTAAAAACTACCCGGTCTCTGTTCAGAATAAAAATAAAAGGAGAAAAGTGAAAAAGGTAGAGAAGAGAAAGCAGAGAAATTATCAGCTTCTAGATCGTGGGAAGATGTCCCACAAATCAGGTTTTTCTCCCTTTCTTCTTCTCAACCTCGTGCCACTCGCCCACAGATGGCATATAAGTGGCGAGGACAATCTGATTTTCTGCTGCTTGAGTTCCTGTATCCTTATCCGAGTCTGAAGTTTCTGATGGGTGGTGTCGTTTGATTCCTCCACTACCCGTGTCATCGAAATTTCGTTCGGTTTGATTCTCCTGAATGTGTGGGACCATGAGTGCAGTCGTGTCCTTCTTTTGTACCTCAGGCTTCTGTGTAGGATGTTTGATTTCCATACGAACTGGTTCCTCATCTTCTTCTGACTCATCTTCTTCTAAATCTGGAGGGGGATACTGTCATCGTTTCCTCTGCTTCCCTTTTTGTTTCTTTTTACTGTTTTCTTTCTTGGCTTCTGGACAAGTATTCTGTAGATGACCTGTCATCCTACAATTCCTGCATCTGAATGCAGTATTCTCATAATCAAGTGGTTGTAACCAGTTTTGTTGCTTATACATCAACATAATATTCTCCAGTAATCCTTTGCTTAGATCTACCTCGACATAGATTTGAGCAAAAGTGTAGATTATTTCTTCTATTCTTTCCATATCTATTTTAATAAACCGCCCAATACTATTCCCAATGCTCTCGAGGACTTGATCATTCCAGAAATGAAGAGGGAGGTTGTAAAATCTCACCCATACTAGTAATCTAGAGACTGTCATAGTATTTAGATAAAAATCTGGAAACCATGGGGTGATGAAAAGTCCCGTGGACCCCCAAAACCAAGGCCCCTCTCTGATGTTTATATCTCTTTCCTCCAAGGCTTTAAATTTCATGATAAAAAACCCCTTGGAATAGAGATGGATTTCACAATCAAGGGTCCATAGGGTGAATATCCAATGGAAAAGGTCCATGGGCTTGGGCCAGAAGCAGTTGAAACGACATATTAATTCCTGGGCTTCGTATGTATTTACATGCTCCTCTGTTGCTGAACTGTTGATTTTTAGTACTGGAGTTTGTTCCTGTTAATCTACTATGTATGGCCTCGGATCATTCCCAGCTTGTTCTCGACGTGAGCCTGCATATTTTTTCCACTGTAGTATGTTTTTGTAGGAAGGGCCCCCACTTGTTTGTTTCTGACTGATGGGTTTTTTCCCTTTATCTCCCCCTACAGTTCTTAGCGTGCTCAGGTTCACGGTGTTGGTGTCCTGTGTTTTGATAGCTTGGGAAATCAAAAGACAAGGCAACATCAGAACCAATCTTTAGAGTCCAAGGATCTAGTCCTCCTCTTCTCAGAGAGGGATCTCTCGAATGTTTTTTTGCAAACGTTTATCTTGTGTGCTTAGCATATGGATTTTAGACTAGCTATTAAGTGCACGTGTTTGTTTGTTTGTTTGGTTGGATTGATACCATAGAACAAAAAAGATCTAGGAAAGATATATAGAACGGAGAAACATCTGGTTCATTGGGAAGTGGAGTCAATAAGAGGTCATAACATACTCATCAATGGATATGGGATATCAAAGGGCAAATCTAACTTGGCCACAGGATCCTTTGGTTTTGGAATGAGATGGACATCAATGATTTGGAAAGAGAAATTTAATTCTCAACGAAGGGAACTTGAAAACATAACTTGAACAATAAAGAAATATTTGATAGACAGGGCTAACCATAAATTCTACAAACATTCTTTAAGCCAATGATGACTTCAAGACAACTTTCAAAATGAAATCTAAGATTCGGGGAACACCCTATTTCCTCGAAGATTTTATTTCAAATGACTTAGAAAACATAAAAGATTCACTGATAATTGCAGTCATAGAAGAGGGAACACCTAACACATCTATGATTACAACTATAAATACCTTCAAGGCAACTGTTTAAGCAAGGACAAAGGGAAATATTGGAATAGACCTCCTTGATTCACTATAAACAAGAAACTTCAAAGGGAGAATTCAATAACAGTTTTTAAGTGGCAACAGACAAGCAAGGAAAACCATAAATCATGTTGAAACCAACTATTCGAACTATTAAGGAAATAAACGAGCATGAAGACTAAAGAGAGAGATTAAAGACTCTAAAATAATTTAGCAAAAGAAAACATAAAACAGTGAAGGATGAACAAGTCTAAGGTGCTTCCAGGAGTCACTTCTTAGCCTAAAACTTTCAACCTACTATAGCAAGAAGTTATGGAACATAATGAAAACAGGGGAAAAAATTAAACAGTTCATAATACTTCACCAACAGTCAAGTTCATGGATCCAATGATAGAGCCTTCTCAGTCACAAGCATGCAACAACATCATCAGGGCTTCCAAGACTTCAATTTCTTCTTCAACTTCAACAGACTATGTATTTATTTCAGAGAGCTTCAATATTACAACTAGTGATCAACCAACAACCAACCAAACCTTTCTCATCTTCTCCAGTAATATTTATAGAGGAATGAGGAGGTGAAGATGGGGTAAAATATCTTCTAACTTCAATCAATACAGCGCACTGTCTCTCGGCCTTTGAGGGGCTCAATAGAGAAGTTTTTGATATTTCCCCTGTATTAATTGGTTTACATTAACTATTAGGCTTGCTGGAAAGAGTTTGTTGACTTCAAGGCTTCTTGTTATCTTGGCAATAACTTCTGCTAACAGTTTACAATAAGTTCGTTTAGTTGGCATAACTGTTCAGCTGTATTGATGCAAAATATCTCCTGGTCTGGTAATAACTTCAGCCTCCTTTTGATTGCTTTGAGGCTGCAGGTGGCTCTGAGGTAGATGGGGGATTCAATTAGCCCCTGATGTGGCAGCTTATGATTTTTATCTGATAAAACACTTACGTCTTTCTTTAAAATTTGTTTCATTCAGAAGGATTAGGCTTTTGATAATCCGTCCTAGCCAAAATTTCCGCAAATATGTCTTCAAACTTCTGTCCTGGTACCCTTTTTCCTTTGACATTGATATTCTCTGACTGTGCTTGATTCATGTGTTTTTGCTGGTGTGTAGGGTTGCGCAGGGATGATATGGCATCAATTCCTCATGGGTCTTTGATGAAAAAGTGAATTTGAAACCCAGCAAATGACCCTATTTGATGAATCAGAGGCGGGAGGATCGTCACCTTTTTCTTCTGAATTTTCTTTAGAAATGGCAAGAAAACCATTTAACCCTGCAAAATACAAACAAATATTGTAAAATCTTGTGTGCATGGGCTAACTGCTTCAGAAGGAATGTGGAGGAAGCATGGTCGTTGGATGGCATCATCCAACGATCGAGATTGATCGAGAGAGGTCAGAGGAGAGTGGAAGAAGGATTTGAATCGGAGCCGTCGATTGCGCGAAATCGACGGTCGGGAGTGTAGGTGGAAAGTCAAAACGAAGAAAACGGGTGATGATTTTTGGGCCGTCGATCTGCAGATCAGATCGACGACGGAGATGCCGTTATCGGTGTGCTGGAGCCTAGTTATCGTGTGGGCATATTTGGTGAGCGATCGTCGTCCAATGGGCGGCCTCAGATCGGACGACATGCATCAATATCGCGCCGAGTCCACGTCCGAAGTTTAATGTGCGATGAGCGACAGTTTTTAAAAATGGGCCCAAGACACGTGGCGGCCAGTGTATGGAATCGCTATGAAATGGGAAAAACTGCCCGCGCTCAAAAAGTTGTGCGATGGATACCACGTGGTTTTTGCGACAATGAGTGGTTGGCGGGGACCACCGGGGAGATGAATTCCACACCGTCTGATCTTCATATTAGATCGACGGTGCGGAGTGATTTAAATTTCGTACCAGCAGTAATTTATAAATATAAAAACATTAAAATAATATCAAACCAAAGGTTTTACACTTCGGGCGGACATTTTTAATATTCAAAAATGACTTGGCACCCGATTGCGGGGCTACAGGTTATATGGAAAGCCATATGACCGGGGAATTGTGGATGAGGGTTAATAGGCATGGGGTAATGCACTAAGCGCTTAGAAGACTTAGCCCTCGGTCTTGGCACCTGGGCGTAAGGAGAGGGGGGTTTCGATAAGGCTAAGATAGGGTTTTAAGCTTTATCAAAGGGTTTTGAAGAAAGGGAAAGGGGAAAAATGGTGCTTGCAGCAGTTTTTCTTCATGTAATGACAGCAGAAATTCGGAGATGAAAAGGGGGAAAAGCAGTGATGATTGTCCAAAGGATAGGATTTTATCGAAATACTTTAAGCATCAGCAATTTTAGCAATGAAATTGTTTCTTGAAGGCTATCTAACATCATTTAGCCACCACCTGATATGACAGAATTTATGGGTGGCTAACAGTGGCTCCACTTGGGGATGGTGCCTTTTTGAAGGCATCAAGAATTTCAGACTTGGATTCTCTGGGAGGCTGATTAGTTGCCTCATCCATTGGGTTGCCTTCCTTTCTGTGGATGATCTTCTTTTTCTCTGAAACATATTAGCATTCATGAATCAACAATGGACCTTCATCAACACAACCTGTCTACCTACCCAATCCTACTTGATGTAACATTTTTTCTTCTTTAGAGTGCATTTGGATTGGCAAACTCTTTCACAACATTTTATTCTTTTGAAAGTAGGAAAAATAATCTACTTCTACTCCTTATTTCTCCATGGACTCAGTTTAAAAAATTGAGCCCATATGGTTCTCTACCTAGTCTATTGTCTGTTGGGATTAAACTGTCCAACAGACTTTATTCTCTAATTTGTACAACAGAAATTTAAAAAACATTCAAGTCAAGATTAAGTTGTTTGACTTGATGCTGATCTATGGCATAAGAACAACTGCTCATAGACATTATTCTGCACAAAATTTAAAACAAAAATGAAGGCTTAAGATCTAATTTTTCAAAGCACTTCCTTCCTCTTTTACAACTCTGTTTTTAAGCTTGTTTGAGCTGTTCTTTGCTTGTTTTCTGGTTCAGATTTTGAGCTGTTTAGAACCAGTTTATCTTTGTTTCTGACTCAGGAAAATAGAATAGATTTGAGTCATCTCTCTTTGGAAACTTAGGTTCAGATTTTTAGCGTGTTTGAACCTTTAATTTCTATCCTAATCTATCTACTAATAAGCCAAGATTAAATGGTTTGGCAGATCGAATTTCACTATCCTATCAGTAGAAAATTTAAAGCTAATTATTCAAGATTAAACTGTTTGACTAACTAGAAGTGTGTTTTCTAGGAGTGGCATTTGAGCTTGCACACTTTCAGATTTGTTTCTCTTTTTTGGTATGGGGCTATACCTTTATTTTTTTTACAATCTGCCCTCTTTTCTCTCTTTCATTGTTTTTGTTTTTTTTGATTTTTGTAACTTTGAATGCAATGGTTAGACTATGATATTTACAATGAAAAAATAAAATGCTTTAAAATTCAAGATTCTTGGTAGAAGTAATGCTTGAGCATCCTGCCATTGACAGGACCTCCATACAGATCTTCTCCATTCAATTCTTTCAAGAAAAATGCGTTGTGACCCCTTTGAGCATGGATAATATATGACCCTTTCCACAAGTTCTCAAACTTGCCATGTTTTCCCTTCTCTTCTCTCCTTGAATCCCACTTAAGCACAATATTTCCAACTTGGAAATGGTTTTCCTTAGTCCTTTTTTCAAATAGCTTCTTCATATTTTCTTGGACCAACTGTGTTCTCTTATAAACTTCTTCTCTGGTCTGCTGTAAATGGATTGTTTGGTTGATCCTTCTCTGCATATCATTCTATTCAACTTGTACTTCTTGAAGGAGTTTCATGACTAGAACTCCCAATGAGGTAGGAAAAACTGCATCCATGCCATAAAATAACTGATAGGGGGACATATTTATTGATTTCTTTGTAGTTAACCTATCAGCCCACAAGGCATTAACCAACTTATTGTGCCATGATTTCTGATTTTCTTCCAATAGTTTTTTAATGATATTGATGAGGCTCTTGTTGGAAGATTTAACTAATCCATTTCCTTGGGGATAATAAGCAGTGGAATGGCCCAAGGTTATGTGGTATTTGTAACGAAAATCAACCATATTCTTAGATTTAAAATAAGCAGCATTGTTTGTTACGATTTTTTTGGGACAACCAAATCTGGAGAGGATATTTGTTTCAAGGAACTTGATAATGACAGAGTCATTAGCATTTCTGGAGGGTATAGCTTCTGTCCACTTGGTAAAGAAGTCAGTGGCCGTGAGGATCCACTTATGTTGAGCTGAAGAGGATGGGTGAATTTCCCCAATGAAGTCTAAACCCCATTGTTGAAAAGGTGCCTCAACTCTGATGGGATGCAAGGGTAAGGGAAGGAGTTTTCCTTTGCCATCAAAGATTTGAAACTTATGGCAAGAAATGACCAAATTTTGAGTTTCTGGGAAAAGGGTAGGCCAATAGTAACCAGATCTAAGAATTTTGTTTGTTGTGGCCTTCCAGTAGAGGTGTCCTCCACATTCTCTGTCATGCAACTCATGCATGATTTTTATTGCATCATCTTCAAGTAAAAATTTAAGAGAAATTCCAACAGCATTTTTCGAATATAATACTCCATCTAATATGCAAAAACTCAAAGCTTTTTTCTTCAAAAATCTAGCTTTAGTTTTAGACAGAGAAGGAGGGGCGTTTAAATATAAAAGCACATAAACTACGTCAGCATACCAAGGAGAATTTAGGAAAGTTTCTTCAATAAAAGGAGTAGTGGATTCTTCTATTTCTTCCAACACATCTACCATATTTATGTCACGTGCCTGGAAGTTAGACTCAACCATAAGTTTTGCTAACCCCTGCCCTTTAACTAGTTTGGTGGGCTTGATTTCTAAGTCATATTCAAGAATAGTTGCAATCCATTTTCCCCTTTTTCCATCGGGTCTTGACTTAGAATGTCCTTGACAACAGTATGTGGAACAAAAGCGATTATGTGAGAGTGTCAAATATAGACCCTAAAGTCCTTTAATGCTTTCACTAATGCTAAGGCTTGCTTCTCCATGATGTTATATTTGAGAGGAGCATCTCTTAAGGCCCTACTAAAGAAAGATATTGGTTGTTCTTGCCCCAAGTAATTTTTTTGAAGTAATACTGCAGCTATGGTATGTTCAAATGCAAAAGAAAAGATATAAAAGTCTTTGGTGAAATCTGGACTAATCAGGACTGGTGTTTGAGTAAGAGCTTGTTTGACCAGTTTAAATGATTGTTTAGCTGGTAAAGTCCATTTTACACCCACATCTTTTTTAAGCATGTTTGTAATGTTTTTTAATAGCTCAACAAGGTTGGGGATGGACCTCCTTAGAAAATTTATCTTTCTAATGAGAGATTGTAATTCTTTGAGGCTCCTAGGATGGCTGATCTACAATGCCATCGATCCTTGTAGGGTCTATTTTGATTCCTTCCTCTGAAATTATATGGCCAAGAAGTTTACCTTCTTGGAGACCGAAGAGTGTCTTCTTGGGATTCAGTGACAAGCCAAATTTCCTACACTTTTCAAAAACTTCTCTTAAGTGAATCAAATGTTCCTCATCAGTTTTTGAAAAAACGGTTATTTCATCAAGGTAAATAATTATAAAATAGCCAATATCTTCCGAAAAGGCTATATCCATGGCCGTTTGGAAGGTGGCCCCTGCATTCATTAATCCGAAAGGAATTTTGACATACATAAAGGTGCCCCAAGGTGTGGTAAAAGAAATTTTGATTTGATCACTTGGGCGCACTAACACCTAGTTGTAACCCGAGAACCCATCTAAGAGGGATATCCTTTTTGACCCAACTACCCTTTGAAGTATATGGTCCATCTTGGGCAAGGGGTAGTTGTCCTTTAAAGAGGCTCTATTTAAATTCTTGAAGTCAATACACAGCCTGATTTCCCTTGTTTTATTTCTAATAGAAACCAAGTTTGATACCCACTCAGAATATCTAATTGGTACAATGATCCCAGCAGCATGCATTTTTTCAATTTCTGCCTTAACTAAAGGGAGTAAAAGGGGGTTTATTCTCCTCAGTTTTTGTTTAAAAGGCTTCTGATTTTCCTTTAAAGGAATTTTATGCTGGATGATGCTGGTATTGTATGATTTTATGTCTTTGTATCCCCAAGCAATAAAATATTTTAACTCTTTGAACAATTCTATGTGCTGCAATTTTATGTGAGCTGGGAGAGTGCTGGACAACTTGATCATCTTGGGTTCTGCTGGACTGCCTATGTTATGGTATTCTGTGTTTGTTTGCACAGGCTCTATTGTTGGTTCTTTGGCTACATCATTAAAATCAAAAAGGTGTTCTAAAGGTGCTAGACCTCTTGGAATTTTATCATTTTTGCATTGTAAAACCTCCAAGTCTTCTTGGTCTGTGCTATCAGCTATTTCTGCTTCAAAATGATTTTCATAATGATTTATATCAGCAGTATATGTTATTTCAACTTCTGGGATTTGTTCAATATATAAGCAATTTTCTTTATGGCTGGTCTCTGATAATGGTATGCTGAAATCATTTTCTGATTTCAAGAAATCATCTATGTGTTTGTCAGAATCAAACACTTGCCAGTGATCTTCATTGTCAGGCACAACAGGCCTATGTTTTACCTTCAAAGTAAATTGTTCATTTATTTCGAGTATCTGGAAATTTCTGGAATTGAAAGCGAGTTCATTTTCTAGATGATTCAGTTCTATTGGAATAAAAATAAGTTCGTACTTCTCAAAGGTTTTTAATAGATCAAGGGAAACGATTCGATATTCCCTAAGTCTTGGATTTTTAGCTGAGTATTGTCCTTTTATTTGTCTTATGATAAGTTCAGAATCTCCTAAGATTGATATCCTTTGGGCTTCTAATTGTTTAAGCAATTGTAAGCCTAGGAGAAGTGCTTCATACTCAGCAATATTATTAGTGCATGGGAAATCCAATTTATATGAAAAACTCTGATTTGTATTTTGAATCCACATGCCAGCTCCTGCACTTGTCTTATTACAAGATCCATCAACGTTTATTGTCGAAAGTATGTCATTCCTATTTTCATTTTCTTGTTGTTGTTGATTGGTAACGTTTTGAATTTGATTGAAGGGAATATTTGATTGTTCTGGTGAACCGATTGGGTCCATGTTTTCCTTATCTGGCTGAGTGATTTCATCTTCGTTACATAAGATAAAGCAATCTAAACTTGATTGAATAGAACAGATTAGAGATTTGTTTGGTTTGTCTATGTTTCTCACCATGTAATTCATATGGGATTCCCTGTATAGTCTTCTGTTTGGTTAAAAACGGGAATGGTGGCATAAGACATGTTCATTTGAAGGCTTCCCTGAAGTTTGGCTCCCCAAGATCTGGATAAGAGCATGCCATATTTAGGGGGAATGTCAGCTACCACTATATCCATGACTAAACTCTTAGCAGGGATTTGGACTAAGTTAACACATATATCTTTGATTAAACCCAAACACTTGACTATGCTTGAGTCAAAGGAATACAAGTCTTTGTATGGCTTAGTAATTTCTAAGCCTAAACTTTCCATTACTACTTTTGGCATTAGATTGTGTGAAGCTCCTGAGTCTAACATAACATTGTGTAAAATTTTCTCATGTATGTTCAAGCTAACATAGAAGGGAGGGACAACCCCTTCTTGGTATTTTCCTTCAAATTCTGGACCAAACAACAACTTAGGTTTGTCATCTGTCAAGTTTAAAGTGTCAGTATCACTTCCTAAGTTCAAAGCTTTCAAAACTTGGTTTTTATACACCTCCTGGGTTACTAGTTCGGCTAGGGGGATGGTAATTTTTATCTTAGCTATCTCTCCCTCAAGGCTGAAAGGAATAATTGACTTGTTTGTATTTACATCTGTTTTTTCAATTGAATTCTTTTCAGCAACTTTGATTTGCTGAAACTTGTTTAGACTGGTAATTGGGACAATTTTATTAGGACTACTAGCTAAAGTGCTAGGGGTAATCTGTTCAACATTTGGCTAGACACCTTTATCTTTGTTTAAGTCTGGTTTCTTGGCCAAAATTTTGGTTTTCTCTGCTATCTTTTTGGGTTGGTTTTCTGCATTTTTCTTGATAGCAGTGCTAGTGTTTTTATCTTTTGAATTATCTATGTTTCTGTTGCTCCTAAGATCATACTGTTTTTGTACCTCCATGATTGCATTTTCAAAACCCAATCTATAGTCATCAAAATCTTCAAAGGTGTTTGTATTTTGATCATAAGAGAAGAAATCTTGTTCTTCCTCAGTGAGGAAAACATCATCCTTGCTGTCTGATCCAATCAAGTTTACATGAGCTTCTTCGAACCTTTCCAACTCCCTATCTTCCTCATATTGATCTACATAGTTCTGTTGAAAGGGGGGTCTAATATGTTGGTCACTTTCTTGTTTCTTATCTTGATTGTTGTCTTTTCTATAATTCTGATTTCTATTTCTGTTTTGATTGTTTTGAGGTTGTGTTCTCCCAAGTATGCTCATCCTTTTCATGATCTCTTCCAACATCTGTTCTATTTTTGAGCTAGATGTGGAGGGTGTAGTGTCATCTTTATAAGTTACCCTCTTCTTTGATCTCAACCTATTTCTTTTCTCAATTATGTTTGCTTCTACGCTCACAACTCCTTTCTGCATGTCTTCTAAGGTTGAGTAATCCCTCTCTCTTAACTGATACATCATGTCCACATTAAGGCCTTCGCGATATCTTACTAAGGCCATGCCTTGAGGAGGCTTCATGTGAGGTGGAAGAGCATTGTAAATGCTATTAAACCTAGTGGAGTAGTCAGGAATACTCTCTCCTTGATTTCTCTTGAGGCTGCTATATTCTGCTAGTATTTGGAGAGGATTCTTTTTGAGTTCCCATTTGTTGATAAATGTTTGATGCAAGGCAGGGAGATCATTTATGCTATTAGGAGGTAAGTTTTTGAACCATTTATTTACATCTCCTCCTAAACTCTGGGCGAATATCCTCATCTTCACAGTTTCTTCTTCTATCTCCATGTAATCAAATATATCTTACATCCTATCTACATGATGTTGGGCTGTTGTAGACTCTTTTCCAGTGAAGTGAGGGATTTTAGATTGGTAATCATTTGGTAAGGGAAGTAGAGGTTGTGGTAACACTAACGGGGCATACCATGTTGCCATGGCTGGGAATAAGCGTGGATTTACAAGAGGTGGATTTACAGTAGTGAAAGTGGGTTGAATAGGAGTGTTTTGCACAGTGGTAGTATGAATTGGAGTGGAAGAAATACTTGGGCCAGCAAACTGATTTTGAGTAGATGTTATGGAAAAGACTAAAGTGATGAAGAAGCTGGGAATCAGGAGGAGTGGAAGGTGAGGCTTCTCTACTGAAGCTTTGTTGCAAATCTGCAATATCAAGGTCAGTTTGGTTTAAGTCACCTTCAGATATGGTTCTAAAGATGTTCTTTGTATGATGTAAATCAAAGTGTGAATCCTCCAAGACAACAAGGTTTTGAGGGGAATATATTGTTCTTAAGAGACTCCTATTAGCAGCTGATTTTCCAGAGTCTGAAGTCTGCCACAAAATTCTCTCAGGATTTTCAACGATCAAAGGAGGATTTGGGTCTGGATGGGATATAGTGTTGATCCTATGTGAAGCCAGACTATTTTTCAAAAAATGAGAGAGGTGGGGATTTTAGGGACTGTTTTTGGAAGCTTCACCTCTCAGGATGTTTTTTCTAATATGGGACTGGAATTCTAAACTTTCTTCAAGGCTGGTTAACACAGTCTTAAAGAGGTTTGGAAACCTAGATGAGTAATAGGCCTATTGGGGCTAGTGGAGTCGCTAGGTGGAAACTTTTAGCTTTTATGAAGGTAAGGTAATGGATGGTTCCACCACTATGTTTTTTATGAAGCCAAACTGAAATGTTTTGGGTTTTTCTAAGTTTCTTGATCTTATAGGTTATGAGAGTGTCCTAAATCCGACTTAGCACTTAGATAGGGTGTCAAAACATACAAAGTTTACTCTTATGGCTTGGTAACTGCTTCCTTCAAGGTTTGATAAGGTTTAATGAGAATCCTAAGGGTTACTTAGTTTGTCACTGATTCAATTAAGTCCTATCATGATTACCATTGCTTGGTAGTGCTTGAGGGAGGTTACTTATGTTATACTTAGACAGTGAGTGTTTTGTTTTGAATATTTTACTCAGTGTCCCACCGTGATCGCCATTATGTTGGTGTCCGGTGTTTTGATAGCTTGAAAAATCAAAAGACAAAGCAACATCAGAACCAATCTTTAGAGTCCTAGGATCTAGTCCTCCTGTTCTCAGAGAGGGATCTCTTGAATGTTTGTTTGCAAAGGTTTATCTTGTGTGCTTAGCATATGGATTTTAGACTAGTTATTAAGTGCAGGTGTTTGTTTGTTTGTTTGGTTGGATTGATACCACAGAACATAAAAGATCTAGGAAAGATATATAGAACGGAGAAACATCTGGTTAATTGGGAAATGGAGTCAATAAGAGGTCATAACATACTCATCAATGGATATGGGATATCAGAGGGCAAATATAACTTGGCCGTAGGATCCTTTGGTTTTGGAATGAGATGGACATCAATGATTTGGAAAGAGAAATTTAATTCTCAACGAAGGGAACTTGAAAACATAACTTGAACAATAAAGAAATATTTGATAGACAGGGCTAACTATAAATTATAAAAACATTATTTAAGCCAATGATGACTTCAAGACAACTTTCAAAATGAAATCTAAGATTCGGGGAACACCCTATTTCCTCAAAGATTTTATTTCAAATGACTTAGAAAACATAAAAGATTCACTAATAATTGCAGTCATAGAAGAGGGAACACCTAACACATCTATGATTACAACTACAAAGACCTTCAAGGCAACTGTTTAAACAATGACAAAGGGAAAGATCATAACAGACCTCCTTGATTCGCTATAAACAAGAAACTTCAAAGGGAGAATTCAATAACAGTTTTTAAGTGGCAACAGACAAGCAGGGAAAACCATAAAACATGTTGAAACCAACTATTCGAACTATTAAGGAAATAAACGAGCATGAAGACTAAAGAGAGAGATTAAAGACTCTAAAATACTTCAGTAGAAGAAAACATAAAACAGTGAAGGATGAACAAGTCTACGGTGCTTCCAGGAGTAATTTCTTAGCCTAAAACTTTCAACCTACTGTAGTAAGAAGTTATGGAACATAATGAAAACAGGGGAAAACATTAAACAATTCAGAATAATTCACTAACATTCAAGCTCATGGATCCAATTATAGAGCTTTCTTAGTCACAAGCATGCAACAACATCATCAGGGCTTCCAAGACTTCAATTTCTTCTTCAACTTCAACAGACTATGTATTAATTTCAGAGAGTTTCAATATTACAACTAGTGATCAACCAACAACCAACCAACACTTTCTCATCTTCTGCAATAATATTTATAGAGGAATGAGGAGGTGAAGATGGGGTAAAATATCTTCTAAGCTCAATCAATACAACGCATTGTCTCTCGACCTTTGAGGGGCTTAATATAGAAGTTTTTGATATTTCCCCTGTATTAATTGGTTTACATTAACTATTAGGCTTTTTGGAAAGAGTTTGTTGACTTCAAGGCTTCTTGTTATCTTGGAAATAACTTCTGCTGTTAGTTTACAATAAGTTCCTTTAGTTGGAATAACTGTTCAGCTGTATTGATGCAAAATATCTCCTGGTCTGGTAATAACTTCGGCCTCCTTTTGATTGTTTTGAGGCTGCAGGTGGCTCTGAGGTAGCTGGGGGATTCAATTAGCCCCTGATGTGGCAGCATATGCTTTCTGTCAGATAAAACACTTATGTCTTTCTTTAAACTTTGTTTTAATCGGAAGGATTAGGCTTTTGATAATTCATCCTAGCCAAAATTTCCGCAAATATGTCTTCAAACTTCTGTCCTGGTACCCTTTTTCCTTTGACACTAATATTCTCTGACTGTGCTTGATTCATGTGTTTTTGCTGGTGCGCAGGGTTGCACAGGGTGATGTGGCATCAATACCTCATGGGTCTTTGATGAAAACGTGAATTTGAAACCCAACGAATGACCCTCTTTGATGAACAGAGGTGGGAGGATCGTCACATTTTGCTTCTGAATTTTCTTCAGAAATGGCGAGAAAACCATTTAACCTTGCAAAATACAAACAAATATTATAAAATCCTGCGTGCATGGGCTGACTGGTTTAGAAGGCATGTGGAGGAAGCATGGACATTGGATGGCATCATCTAATGGTCGAGATTGATCGAGAGAGGTAAGAGGAGAGTGGAAGAAAGATTTGAATCGGAGCCATCGATTACACGAAATCGAAGGTCGGGAGCATAGGTGGAAAGTAAAAACAGAGAAAACGGGTGATGATTTTTGGGCCATCGATCTGCAGATCAGATCGACGGCGGAGATGCCGTTATCGATGCGCCGGAGCCTAGTTATCATGTGGGCATCTTTGGTGAGCGATCGTCGTCCGATGGGCGGCCTCAGATCGGACGACACGCATCAATATCGCGTCGACTCGATGTCTAAAGTTTAACTTGCGATGAGCGGCCTTTTTTAAAAATGGACCCAAGACATGTGGCAGCCGGTGTATGGAATCGCTATTTAATGGGAAAAACTGCCTGCACTCAAAAAGCGGTGCGATGGATACCGTGTGGTTTTCAAGAAGGTGAGTGGTTAGTGGGGACCACCAGGGAGATGAATTTTGCACTGTCCGATCTTCAGATTAGATCGACGATGCAGAGTTATTTAAATTTCGTACCGGCGGTAATTTATAAATATAAAAATTTTAAAATAATATCAAACTAAAGTTTTTACACTTTGGGCGGACATTTCTAATATTCAAAAATGGCTTGGCGCCCGATTGCTGGGCTATAGGTTATATGGAAAGCCATATGACTGGGGAATTGTGGATGAGGGTTAATAGGCATGGGGTAATGCACTAAGCCTTAGAAGACTTAGCGCTCGGTCCTGGCACCTAGGCATAAGGAGAAGGGGGTTTCAATAAGGCTAAGGGAGGGTTTTAAGCTTTATCAAAAGGTTTTGAAGAAAGGGAAAGAGGAAAAATGGTGCTTGCAACAATTTTTCTTCATGTAATGACAGCAGAAATTCGGAGTTGAAAAGGGTGAAAAGCAGTGACGATTGTCCAAACGATAGGATTTTATTGAAAGACTTTAAGCATCAGCAATTTTAGCAATGAAATTGTTTCTTGAAGGCTATCTAACATCATTTAGCCACCACCTGATATGAAATAATTTATGGGTGGCTAACACGCAACATCCCCTCTCAGACACAGATTTAGGGAGATCGTCATTCCTTTTTTTATGTTGTAGTATTTCAAGAGCCTACAATCCTGAAGAGAACTGTGTTCATTGGCTAGATGTTGGATCGGTACTGGGTACCCCATTAGTTCCCATATCTTATGTTTTAGTTTCAGAATAGAGGTGTCTTCATGTACCCAAACTAAAAAAGACTTACCCACAGGGGGTCTGATAAAAATTTGAAAAGAACTAGGTTTCGGCAGAAACAAGGGATTACCTGTTATTTGGGGAGGTGCTTCCTTCTGAAATTGTTCGCACAACAACTCCGCCTCCCCCTTCTTCTGAATCATCAAAGGGTTCTGCAGATTTGGCTTAACTGCCTCTGAATTTGCCATAGGCATTAGTGGTGGTGTGCATCTTAAATGGGACTCCCTGTCAAAAACCGCCAAGAAGCTCACCAGGAGAAAACATCCCGTGCCAGAGCTTGTCATGCTGCCAACCACACATAGCAGCGAGAGCCAGTTCACTCCTTTATAGTTTTCTATAGACTTCCTTGAACCTAATGGCGATATCTCCCTGCCCACCATGAGAAAACCATAAATAAATATAGTGACGACATCTTCTTTATGCGGAGAGCGCTGATCCAAACAAATGCTGTAGCAGATTGCCCTTGATCTAGCCAGATCGCCAACTAATGACTTTTGGACAAGAATCATAGCTCTCAATCTGGGATTTTATACCCATGAGGTTCAGATCTAGAGTTCAGATCCAGGAGACAGCAGAAAAGCGACCTCTCTCGTCCAGATTATTTCTGGTGCAGTCAGAGCGGTGACAGCACCGCCAGAAACCCTTATTGGGTCTATGCTTCCAAGATCTGCAAGCTTGACGGCAGCAAAATCTGACTGAACGTGGGTTGAAACCCTAGCTGAAGCCATCGCTCTCCCTCCTTCACTTATTTTCTTCATTTGTGCCAAATTGTTATGATAAAGTATCTCTGCATTCTTAACCATCTAACAAATAAATCTATTCAAACGATAGAAACAAAGCAACTACTCTAACATAATGACATTTGGAAATGATGATAACAAGTAATGAAATGAAAATGATAAACTAAACATCTACACTATATAAATTTGGAAATGATTGCAATGAAAATAAAAATAAAAGAAAAGCATGTATCTACGCTACAAAACACAATAAAAATGTAAAAATTGAACTAGGAAATAACATCTAAATGCAAGAACGTAACTGAAATAGAACTTCTTCTGTTGCAGGGTCCCTCCACAATAGATGGCTTTGAATCTACTCTTTACTAACTTTGCTTTGAAACTCTAGAACGCTTCTTCATTTGATTAGGAAATAAAAACAGAATTTTAATGATATCACAGTCTCACAAATAATTCGTACTGTTTATACAATTACTTAGCTCGATATTTATAAAAGAATTTCATTAAATTTTTTGAGGATTTTACACCTTCTAGGACTAAGAAAATTCTATCTAAAATTCTAAAAAAAAGGAGAATTTCATTGCTTCACGATTTTCTACGTGGCAGAGAAAATTTTAAAGCTTAAGACTTCCTCGCTCGCTTATTCCAACTCCTAGATAACCATCCCTTTGAACACATTTATGGGAAATTTATTTCTTTATTCTGGAAATATGTATAGGATAGGATCCATGATCAGATCATTTTTAACTGCCTATATGTTTCACTACTCCATAAATACCTCAGAGACCGTTGAACAATGACAGTGGCTACAAAAACAAATTTTGGCTACAAAATTGCATTAATTCCGTAGCTAAATACAAATTTTATTATAATAATAAGGAAAAATTAAAAAAATTAAAAATATATCATTAGAATACCTTACCAACTCAAAATATGCAATTCAACACTTGTTTGAGTTTATGGTGTTGTCAAAGGAGGGAATATAGTGAAAAGGAGTGTCAAAATTGAGGTAGTCTTGAGGCTCCACACCATCTTAGCTTCCATGCCATTCTACAAACCACCCATATTAGATTACACGTCATTCATATTAGCTTCCATGCCTTTCTTCAAACCATCCATTTTAGCTTCCATTTCATTTTTGGTTACTTTTTGCGAGAGCGACATTTGTTGCACTTGGTCTCGTAATTTTTATATATCATGTTGCACTTCTTCCTCTTCATGTGTCATAGTAGAGTTTTCTGAAGGATTAATGGGTGTGGAATTATTTTTAGGAGGAATTTTATAATCCAATACTTATATATATGCTTCAATATACCCTTGGAACCACTTCAAACTACTTTTTCAAACAAAAGATATGCAATTTTAAAAAGCAAATACACACATTTTTCTTTCTTTTTAGGAGGTCGATATTGAACCCAAATTATCTCTGCGTTTTCGAATCTTCAATATCTGAAATTCGGTCATGTAGTATCCATTTGATTCTTCTTTCCGCTTCCATACGTCAGACCTAATTTGGATTCTTCAATACCATGTTATGCCTAATCTCCCACAATGACATAATTATGGGTTGGTTCCGTAGAGAGAACTTGTACAGTGTGCCACGTTTCACTCTTTCAACCTTCAGCTCTAAAATAAATACACATGAAACTAATTTACATGAAATTTTGGCCACTTTTTATAGAATTACAATCTTATTCATGAAATGAAGGTTATGATGATTTTCCCTCGGTCACATGTTTGATATGAAATTATAGAGCCTCCATCAACCCTAACTTAAATATATCATATCTTCGAAAATATTGTGAACCAAGATCTAAAATTTTTACATGACGTTCCTCAGGATTTCGGCTCAAATGGGTTTATTTTATGGATTCTTAGCCTTTGTATAAAAATTTTTATAGAGAAAATACCATGATGACCTATTTGCAGCAGTGAAACCCTAGAATCCAAAGCCCCAATACCAAATGTTATTAAACCAGCTCACAAAATAGAAGAAAAGATAGATCAACGACTTAGAAATCATCTTCTTTGAGGGGGAAACCTCCTTTACATTACATAAACTCATAATTATTGGATGATACAAATGAAAAACCTCCTTTCTTTATATAGGAGTCCAAGGGGTCACAATATAATCCTAGTCAACATAACAATAATAATGTAAGGGAACAACAATAACAATAGTGGGCTTATATGGGGCACAATAATAACAAAATGGGGACTACATGGGCACCAAAATAATGATAAAGTGGTACACTAATAATAACAATAAGGGTATACAGTAGTATTATAGGGACCTTTCATCAAGACATCAATTTCACCTTCAAAAGCTATTGGGAAGAACTCTTGTAGCATTATAGGCCCTCATGTAGTAATATAAGGTTCCTCTTGCAACTACCTGTATCAAACCTGTAGGACCACTTTCCTTCATCCAAGTTTTGATCCCCACTACAAATTTGGCTTATTATAGATTAATAACAACCTCTAGCTATGATTTTATGATCAAGAGAAGCTCCAAGTCCACTCAAAACCTTCCTTGTCTTCACTGCAAAAACATAGTAGAGTTATTTTATTTATCAAAAATATGATGCAAGTAGGCTACTGATTTACAAGAAAGTTTGAACTAGGTATATGGTACATGTAATTCTGATTGGTAGGTTGATGAATTATGCAAGATAAATTAGCTTCCTTTCTGCACGTAGATTTGGTAGTTTGATGAATGTTGCAAGATAAAATAATTTTCTTTCTACAAGTAGTTTATCCTTTGTTCTTTCATGAATTGGTTAGTTAGCATTTACAATTTGAGTCAATGGAATTTCCTCTATCATAACTAGAAGCATTTTTCAATTGTACCTTCATTAAAAAGCTTTCATTCTAATTTAGTAGGAGGAACAGTCTCTGAGCACTTTTGATCTAATGTCTTAGTTAAGGGTGGCATGAGTATAATTCCATCTATTGTGCATATAGTACTGTCACCTCTAATTTTGTATGAACCATGAGTTGATAAAGAGAGTTGAAGAGCCTTTTGGAGTTGCAACACTCTTGGTGAAATCACACCCAAGAATTAAACCTTAACTCTTATTCAGTGAGTGTGAGCTTCCCTCTCTAACTACAAGGGAATTAGAAGACCCTCTAGGTGAGAAACCTGAAATTTTTGAAGAACCTATTGGGGAATAAGAATAACCTATTTCACCTACCAAATCTATACCTAAAAACAAAAAAAATTGGATTTATCCTATCAGAGAAACCAATGGAGAGGCTATAATGAAGAACATTAGCCCTGCTTCCCTTCTACACTTCCATGGCCTAACCTGTAGGGATCCTGACACCTTCATGTTTGATGCTAAAACCTAAGAGCTTGAAGAAGAGAAGGAAGAGAGTTATCCTCAAGTAAATCCACCTCCTTTTCCTAAAAGGTCGATCCACCCTAACCAACACACCTGAGAAGAGATTGAACTTCTGGGATAATTGAAGAATTTGTGTGTAAAGATACCCATTATCCAGGTTATTAAGGATGTTCCCATCTATAATAATCTTATCAGGGATAAATTTTTCATAAAAACTTGGAGAAAAAGGAGATACACCCCCACCATCAATATTATTGGGAAATTATCTGATTTGATGTTGGGGAGAGTGAACTTTCCAAAATACCTAGACCCTGGAAGCCCCGTAGTGGATGTGCACATTGATTTCATTATAGTCCCTAATACTCTGATTGATCTTGGGGATGAAATTAATGTGATGACTAGGGACACCCTCTAAATCTAAATCTCCAAGGGTATTTGAGGAGGACCACCACAATGTTGCAACTTGCAGACAAATCCACAGTAGCTCATGAGGGAATTTTTGAGGATGTCATGGTCTTCATTTACTCTTGGGAGTATCCTACTGAATTCCTGGTTCTCCATGCCAAAACCAACTTTAATGGTTATATTTTCATCTTAGCAATACCTTGGTTTGCCATTATTTGTGCATATATTAGATGTAGGGATGGGAAAATGACTTTTAAGGATGGACCCTTATCAAAATAACTAGTAGTGAATCCTCCTTCTCAACCATCTATGGAGCATGATTCACCCTTGTGGTTAGAAGAACAGGAATAGGATGAATTTTATCACACTAATCTCTACCTAATATGCACTCTAGATACTGTTACAAGAGGGGGTCAACATGATGAATATAAACTCATTGACAATATCCTTCATAACCAACCTCCCTCTACCATTTCACTTGATGAACTTGTGAAAGAATATTAGAGTAGTACTTGAACTGAGTTATGATCGATTGAATCATGTCCTAAAATGTGAAATTTGTTGAGTTTGGCCCATCCATAACGCTAAAGATAAACCCCTATCTCATGGCCAAACAAGAAGAAAAATTGTGCAAGATACCGAGGGAACACTTAGATGATTTTTCTTGAGATTATAAAGAAATTTAAGGGGTGCATCCCTCAGTTTGTACTCATCATATTTACATCAAAGAGGGATGAAAACCTGTGTGCCAACCCCAAATGAGAATGAAACCAGATCTTAAGGACATTGTGAAGGAAAAATTGAAAAATTTGTTGGATGCAGGGTTCATATATTCCATCTCGAATAGTGAGTGGGTGTCCCCTCTAGTCTTAGCGCCAAAGAAGAATGGGAAGTGGGGGATCTATGTTGATTATATAGAGCTTAACAAGGCCACAAAGAAAGACCACTTTCCTTTTCCCTTCATTGACCAAGTCTTGGATGGTCTTGCAGGGAAGAAATTCTTTTCTTTCTTGGATGAATTTAGTGGTTACAATCAGATCCATATCAACCATGAAGACTAATAAAAGACCAAATTTACATTAAATTGGGTTACCTTTTCCTATATAGTTCTCCCATTTGGTCTATTCAATGCCCCTACTACTTTCAAGAGGGGATTTGTAAGTATATTTGTTGAACGTGTTGATGAATCTATGGAAATATACATGGATGATTTCACTCCTTATGGGCATGACTTCGAAGAGGCTCTCTATAATTTGTGAAAAGTCCTGAAGAAACGTATATAAATGAATATATCATTGAGCCCTGAGAAATTGGAGTTCCTAATTAATGATGGGATTGTACTTGGCGATTCCATATCCAAGGAAGGGATACAGGTTGACCCAAACAAGATTTATATCATCAAAAGGGTCCCTACCCCTCAAAATCATATATATGTTAGTAGTTTCTTGGGATTAGTTGGGTATTATAGAAGGTTCATAAAATACTTTAGTAAGCTAGATTCACCATTTTTTGGATTACTGGGCAAGGATTCGGATTTTTGTTGGTCAACAAACTATGAGGAGGCCCTTGAAATATTGGAATAAAAACTGACCACTGCACCCATCCATAGGGGTCCCAGTTGGGAATTTCCTTTCCATACCCGTACTGATGGATCATAAAAATATGTGGGGGAAGCCTTGGGACAAATAGAAGATAAATTTCCTTATGCCATCTATTTCATTGGTAAGAATCTGTCTAAAGCTTAGTTGAATTATACGATCACTGAAAAATAACTCGTAGTTGTAGTACATTATTTGAACAAATTCAGGCATTATATCACTGGAGATCAAAATTATGTTCATATAAATCATGCATCCATGAAATATTTGATGAATAATATTGATATGAATTCTAAGATAATTAGATGGTTTTTATTGTTGCAATAGTTTGATTTGACTATTATGGACAAACCAGGGAAAGTGAATGTGGTTGTATATTTCTTGTCTAGACTGACTTTTCTTAGAGGTAATGAGGAGTTGGTTGTTGATCAAATTCCATATGAACACCTCTTTTCCATCTTGGTGATTTCTCCTTGGTTTTCTGACACAACCAACTACCTAGTTGCTGGGAGATTTCCTCCTAATATATCATCCAGGGAGAAGAGAAATATTATAAGGAAAAGCACCCATTTCACTTGGATTGGGGGGAATATTTTCAAAATGGGACTGGATAAGATCTTAAGGAGATTTGTAAGGGAGCAAGAGGACTTTGACATCCTCTCAACGTCTCATGATGGACCCTGTCATGGTAATTTTGTTGCTAAGAGGACAACCTTTAAAGTTCTACAAGTTGGTTACTATTGGCCCACTTTACATAAAGATGGAAGGAGATACACCACTAGATGTGATGTGGAAGGAAAGCCACACACAAAGATGATATTCCCTCACAACCTCAAGTGGCATTAGATCCATCTCACAAGTGGGGCATTGATTTCATTGGGCCAATTGATCTGCCATCAAGACAAAAGAGGTACATCATTATATGAAATGACTACTTGAAAATGTGGCTAGAGCCCAAGGCAATCAAGGCAACAGTTGAGCAAAAAGTGCCTGATTTTTTGAGAGAAAACATCTTCTACAAGTTTGGGTATCTAAGGGAGATAGTCATTGATCAAGGAAAAAATTCACATCAAATATTATTGATGATATCATGGGGAAACACCATATCATACATAATAAATCCATTGCCTATCACCCTCAAGAAAATGGGCAATTAGAGGTCACAAATAGAGCATTGGATAGTATCCTCACCAAGATTGTTAGCAGCAGTGGGAGAGATTAGGCAAACGGATTATTAGAGGCCATTTGGGCCTATAACACCACTTGGAAGACCTCAACTAGAGTCAATTCATATTATTTGGTTTATGGGAAGAAGAATTTTCTTTATATTTATTTTGAATATAACACTTTTATAATGGTAGCCAAATTGGACTTATATTTCAGCAGACCACAACAAAAAAGGATGCTCCAACTGAATGCTTAGATGAGTTCAGAATGCAGGCTCTCCTACACACTGAAGTCATACAACTGAAAAGGATGGTCTGACATAACAAGAATATCAAGGAAAATAATTTTCAATAAGGGGATTGGGACCTATTGTATGATTTTAGGTTCAAATATTTTAAAGGGAAACTAATAAAAATATGGTTGGGTCCATACCTAGTAGAAAAGTGTCATGAAAATGGATTTGTCTAGATCATAACCATTGATGAGGAAGACATTCAATTGCTTGTGAATGGTCACAGGTTGAATCTATATAAAAGACCTTTGTCAAAGGAATAATTTATTAGTTCATTCAATAAAGAATTAAATGTTATTGGGAGTTTCCTAGCTTCCAGTCCACAAAATTCCTAGAAATTTGAAAAAAAAAAGAATAAAAATAAAAGGCATGGATCAAAAAATCAATGAGGCATCTGAGGCCAACTCCCAGGTTGAAAACCTCTCTGAGGCATCCCAGGAGAAAAAAAGAATAAGAAAAAATAAAGATCCATAGGTGAAAACCTCCTCTGAGGAACCTAGGGCATACATGCAGGTTGAAAACCTCCTCATAGGCAGCCTGTTTGTCTCAAGGAAAAATAAAAAAGAACAAAAGAACAAAATAAAAGAATATCACAAGGAATACGCATATACCATGTTTGGTAAATTTTCTCTTATTTTGTAGGATTTCAAACAATGGTATATTTCATGGAAACATGCCAAAAAATGCAAGCTATCATCCATCCCTAAATCAATCCACCCCATACCCATCATCTCCATTCATATGACCACCTCTCTCCACCATCCCATCAGTAATAAGTTTGAGTTTCATCTCCTCTTTGTGATGCTACAGGAAGGACCTGTATTGGTATAGGAGGGTCATGTAGTGCTAGAGGAGGAGCCTACAAAGCTACAAGAGGGATAAAAAAGGAGGAGGATAGACCAAAAGACCATTATGGATATAACAAATGATAAATAAGGTCCTCCAATGATTTTTCTATCATCCATACATCACCCATCCACTCCATTCCACCAAAACTTTGCTGAAATTATCCTCTATCTACACTACTCCTTCATGACCCTAAAAATGTCCCTAGGACCTGTCATCATCTTTCTCAACACCCTCATGCAAACTAAAGGCTCCCAAGGAAGAAAAAAGGCTGCTACAGGAAGAAAACTCCTCTTGTAGCAGCCCGTGCAAACACCACAAAGATCATTGATATTATTCCCCCTCCCATAAGAAGGGATTATGAAGCCTTATTTGCAACTATGAGGAGACACATCACTCTCAAGGAGGATTTCCACTAGCAACAAAAACTTAGAAATTAGAAAGGCACCTACATGCACACAAAAAAACCAAAAATCAAGGTACCATAAACAATGAAGACATGTACATGAAATAAGTCAAAGAGTCAACTCCCTTGATATTAATTATATATGGTCCAACTCCAACATGAAAACCTTTGTAGTTGTTTGATCCATAGGTAGGCTCAGGTGTGGAAACCCTCACCTACTCTCTATGCATAAAATGACTAAAATTTGTTTTGAATGAGAAACAATGGTTTAATAAGCTGGAGGTGACTAGTGAACTTGGCCACCCTCAGATAGTAAAATTAAGTTTATGGTTAGTTACTCATACAATGTGGAGGTTTCAAATCAAAAGGGATTTGATGTCATCAAGGTGGGGTGATAATTACGATGGAAGGAGGAATGATTGCAAAAAGTGGGGACAACGATCCAAAAGAGGAAACCCATGTAAATTCCATGTCACCACAACACTCGAAGATTTCAACTCAAATTGGAATACTATGTACAGGGGCATTAGAGAACTTTTGAGGTGTAAAATGGGCCTCCTAAGAAAAATGTACAACCAAAATAAAATTTCTATGAGCCAATAGGATTTAGATTATGTCAACCATGGGGGATGATTCACCATTTTTGGGGTAAAAAAGTAAAAAGGTTAATAAATAATAAAATAATAAAACTACTTTTTCAACTGGTATTCTCAGCTTATCTCCCTAATTTTTTACTCACATTTTGATTGGGAGTACTCATTGGAGGCCAAATTTAATTCCTCATCCAAGGAGTACCCATGTTTCATACTTTTGATGGACCTTTCTATACGAAAATTGAGAAATACATGAACAAATGTGATTGCAATCATGTTTTTAATGTATTTCTCATTTTTCGTGTGGAAGTGGCCATCAAAAGTATGTAGCATGTGTAATCCCTGGATGAGGAATCAAATTATAGATCCAATGAGTGTTCCCGCTTGAAATTTGAGTAAACCCATTGGGAGATAAGCTGAAAATACGAGTTGAAAAAGTAGTTTTTTCAATTTTCCCTCTAAAGTTTGATTATGTAATCTAATATTATTTTTTTATTTCCACTATTATTTTATAATTTCCTTAGGAGGCCCATTTTAGACCTCAAAATTCCCCTAATTCTTGACTTCTCTTACATATTCGCTCATTTTTAAAACATTTAGAGAGGAAAAAGTTCTTATATGCCACAGAGGAGTTTCAAACCCAATTCTACAACTGCAACAGGAAGTTATACAATTGCTATAGGAGGGTTGAGACTCTGCTATATGAGGAATTAAGGGTGAAAATGGGCCATAGTGGTTCGAATTGGTCTCAAAACTATCATATACATCCAAAACTATTTGACAAGAAGTAAGTAACACCTGCCACCCTTGTTCTTAAACTCAATTGCAAGAAAATTATACCATGTGGTAGTATAATTGTGCAATAGAAGGTCTCTATAAGGATTGTAGTGGTTAGAAATAAGAAGATAATTTTTTGATAGGGATTATAGCATCATTTTCACTCATTGCCACAAGGGAATTGAGCACTATGTTAAAACTGAAGTTATTTAAAAAAGGAAACCTTTCCCTCAAATAAAAAAAATAGAAGCACAAAAAAATATATGGGGGGAAGATTCAACAGAAGGGAACCTTCAGACACCAAAAGGATTCACCTGCACACTCTTGTAGTAAACATATTTATAAGACACTAGTGGTTAGGTTTCTTTGAGTTATTAAAGGGGTACAATGATGACCTTACTCATGAATTTTCCATGAAATTATACTCCCAAGGAGAGGACAATGCCAACATTGTGGTAAGAGGGTTAGAAATCCTTCTCAACCCTGACACCATTAGCATATTAACTACTATAACTATGGGGATTATATGGAGCAAAGAATACAAGGAAATGAGTGTCACAACAAGAAATAATTTCTTCATTTTTAAAGAGAATCATGTTGAGGATAATAATGGATTCAAAAGGGAAATATTACCTTATCCTTGGGATGAGGTGGCTTACCATATCCTCAAGTATATCTCATGTGAGGGGAGAATGAGTGTGGTATATGCTTACCATTTCAGATTACTCCATGAGTTTGAGTTGAGATTCAAGGCAGAATTGCATCTCCCTCAAAGACTTAGTGTGCCACACTTTCTCCTACAGTCAATCATAGAGATGATTCAAAAGGTGAGGGACGGAAAACACCAGAATTTAGCTCACCATGGCCTCATAAAATTGACAGTGGTGGATGCTTTAAGAAACTTTAGGTTCCTTGTCCTATGGACTAAATTTTTGGACATGGATAGGGAGACCTTCATAGCAACACAAGCCATTACCCCTTGGGAGACACCAATATATAGTATTGGAGGTAGAGAAGGGAAAATAAAGGAGGAGGAGAAAAAAAATAAAGAAGAATAAGAGAGAAAAACATAGGAAAAAGGGACAACACGAACAAAGGAAGGAGAAGAAAAAAGTGAAGAAGAAGAAGGGGAGAAATAAGAGGAAGAAGAAATAAACCTCAAGAAAACATCTAAACCCCACGAAGCAGAGGAAAAATCACCTCAAAAAAGTCTGTCACCATGGGTTAGCAAAAAATAAGTAGCTTCCACATTAGCTACATTGGGAATACCTATCAATCCCAAATGGAAGCATCCAAGACAAGGTACCCTCTATTTCAAGACTAGAAAAGGCACTATAATTAAAAAAAGGGGAACCAAAAACTCCCACTAGTGTCCCAATCATAATTTAATAATCACCAAGAAATAAAGAAGAGGTAGGACCCACTAAAGGAAAAAATGAAGAGGCCACCTCTCCTAAACCTAAAATAAAGACACTTGTAGCATTTGTGAGTAGGCCCACAACCAATTCAACTACCTTCAAGAAGCAAAAGACACAAGTTTCCCTTGAATAATTAGAAATAGGGAAGTTATAGGAGGGGAAGGGTTTGCTACAGGAGGGATAAAATGTGCTTCAAGAGGGACAAAGTTTTCTACAGGAGGGACAAAGTATGATACATGAGGGAAAAGGGGAGATACAAGAGAAGAAAAAGGAACCACAAGAACCAATAGCCTCACCAAAAACATTTGAAAAATACTTACCAAAGCTCCAAGATCCTAGTTCATAACCTATTCTAGGGTCTTGCTATAAATTCATTGAATGAGGCATAATCATCCTTGAAAATTTCCCAACTCCACTCCTGTATGAGCTAGAAATAGAGAGGGGGAGGACCCACAGGTGGATGTAAATTGTAAAATAAAAGAATGTGGCAGATGTGGGACTTATGGAAGAAAAGGTCAATGAGATGGGAAAATAATTGCCCAATTTGAGACTCAGGGAGTCTATTGTGAAAGAGAAACTATAAGCAAAGAACATGAGGCTAAAAGAGAGGTTGTTGAATACAGAAACCCAACTTGCTACCATGACAAGTCTCTTTGTGGAAGCCTTGCAAGGAAGGAAACCTTCAAAGTCTTATGCTCTCTTTCTCAAAGAATAATGGTTACAATACCAAATTAATACACTAGCATAATATGGCTCTCTGCCCTTCCAAGACTACAAACAGTTTATTGAGTTTTGCAAGCAAACGAATATGGAGGACATGGCAAATGAAACTGAATTTCACATGCAAAACTTCATTTTGACTGATCTGAATTTAAGGGACCCCAGTTCTATATTGGGAGACATGCAACTCATGGATTTAGAATCATGGTTAGTTCATGAAGAGAAAAGTGTTGAGGAGGAGAAAAAGGAAATGAAACAAGAGGAGAAGGAAACTTTGTAAATCAGGGCAGAGTTGGTGAGCCCTAAGGCTGTCATGACTAATCATAACCTTATATTTTCTTATGCAAATTTGGCACCCAAATATATTACATGCCATGAGAAATCCATCCTACACTTTGAAAATACCCTTGGAATATTGGGAACATAAATCCTTCTAGCTTTCCAGAACTGATGACATGGCTTACCCCACAGTCTACAATTCAAGGAATACCACTCACCTGAAAGGCTAAGAAAAGAAATGGAAAAAACACCATTGTACAAGAGAGTCATGCAGAAAATTAAAATAAAATTGATAGGACTAAATATTAGTCCACCTTGGCTGCTAGAATTGTAGGAAGGAAAGAACCAAACAAAAGAGCAACAGGAATGGACTGAGATTGATAAAATTGCAGGATTTTTCTGAGAGGAAGAAAAACCATCTGAGGTGCCTTAGGATGTCAGAGAGGCCACCAGGGCCTTGAGAGAGCTTCAAATGAATTATTGTGTTGCTCAGAGGATGGGTAACAGCTTCAGAAGGGGGGTGGTGATGAGGCCCATCAATAGGTATATTATGAGGGTCGTGATGTGATCCTCCAGCCTTAAAAGTATATTTTTCCCACATTTATTCACATTTTTTGTTATATTATGCTTAGTGAGAAGTTTAAAAGGTTATTTTCATAGTACGTGTCCTAATGTGGTTTAATTGCAGGAAAATGGAGAATTTTTTAGATAATTACCATGTAGGGGCTCAAAGGAGACAACAAGGAGAGAATCTAGGGAGTTTTTCCACCTCCTTAACTCCCTAAATTAGCTTGGGATCACAAAATCCTCTCCCATCAATTCTATTTCATAGGCAACCAAGCCACTACTAGTGCAAGTGAAGATAAAGGAGGACAAGATACACCATTTTTCGAGTTGAAGGAGGCAATCACTCATATTTTCAAGGGAGTTATTGCAACTACCATTTTTGTATAAATAAGCAAGAACAAGATCTCATTAGGATTCAAAATTTTTTTCAGCTATGTGTATCTATTGAGATCAAGAGCTTGAAACTCTTATTTTGACTTTTATCTAACGTGTAAATCTTTTATGTTATAATAATGAGAATTTGGTTATTAAGTTGCATCTAAGGCAGATTTAGAGGGTTGTGACCCTTGGGTTTGTTCCCAACCAAGTGGCTTAGGTCCCTCTTGTGTATTTGTGTTTCTCTTAGATTCAAGTATTTCTTAGTTTCTTGCATTTCAATAGAGATTAATCTATCAAAACCTATGGTTGCAAACTCTACATCACCTCTCTTATGGGAGCATGAGTGGAAGGATTCACAACCACAGTCGAAAAATATTATGTTTATGATTTCTTGGAAAGAGATTAGTGTTAGTTGTCACGTTTTACATTTTATTTCTATAGATTAGAAGTTATTTTAGTGATTATATCAGAGTTTCGGCATAAACTAGATGTTATTTAAATTCAACTCATATTTTCCATCATAATTTATCACATTTTGTCAATAATAAGTCGATGCATGCATGTGATTGATTGCAAGGTTGTGTTAATCTGTAGGAAAGGGAACCTTTTCCACTTCCATCTTGAGCTCCTTCACCTTCTCCTTTCACCTCAGAATTCTATCCCAAAATTTAGTGTTATAAGTAATTTGGCCTAGGTACATCGTGAGCACTCATCCTAGTGCAAGATAGGCCTTTGAGAGACCTTGATATTGGCTAGGGGATTAAAACCTCCATTATTTTTCTTCAACCTCCATCCACCTCTCCATGCCCTCAAGACATCAATTTCACCTTCAAAAGCCACTTGGAATCCATCATATAGCATTACAGACCCTCATGCAACAATATAAGGTTCCTATAGCAACCACTTGTAGAAAACGTATAGGACCACTTTCCTTCATCGGTTTTGATCCCCACTACAAATTTGAATTATTCTAGATGAATAATGACCTCTTTCTATGATTTTATGATTAGGGGAAGCTCCCAGGTCACTCCAAACCTTCCTTTTCTTCACTGCCAAAACAAAGTAGAGTTAGTTTTGCTTATTACAAATATGATGCAAGTAGGTTACTGATTTACAAGCAAGTGTGAATGAGGTAGATGGTACATGCAATTCTGATTGATAGGTTGATGAATTATGTGAGAGAAATTATCTTTGTTTTTGTAGGTATATTTGGTAGTTTGATGAATGTTGCAAGATAAAATAGCTTTCTTTCTGCAAGTTGTTTAGCCTTTTTCATTTCATGAATTGGTTAGTTAGCATTTACAAGCTGAGTCAATGACATTTACTATTTCATAGTTAGAAGTAATTTTCAATTGTACCTTCATCAAAAAACTTTAATTATAATTCAGTAGGAGTAATGGCCTCTAAGCACTGTTGATCTAATGCCATACTTAAGGGTGGCATGAGTAGAACCCCATCTACTATGCATATAGAACTATCTCCTCTAAGTTTGTATGAGCCTCAGGTTGATAAATAGATTTGAGGAGCCCATGGGAATTGTATCCCTCTTGGTGAAATACCATGGCTCAACGAATCATATCATAGTAACTCCTCATCACATGTTTAACTCGGTGGACCGATTAGCTTGGGTAAATTTTGGAGGAGGGTGTTATAGGGTGGTATTGGAGTGAGTTTCGTTCTCTTTGGGTGGTGTTTGTTTTTTTTCTCTTTGTGTGATATCTGATAACATAGGGAAGTATTAGAGCATGGTTCAACCCTTGGTCTAGATGGGATGAATGTGGTTGTCATGCATGCATGTAGGTTGTTTATGTTTTTTTTATGTATGCATGGTGATGGTCATTGTTAGATTTATGTTGTCATGTATGAGTTGATGATGTTTATGTTGGGATGTGTTTTTCATGAGTGCATGTTGGTTGTATATGAATTTGTTATGTAGGTCAGTTTCTATGTGTTGTTATGCATGCATTTTCATGGTTATGGCTATGCGTGCATGGTAGTTGAGGCATGCATCATGGTGGTCATTATGTAGTTTGTGTAATCATAATGTTATTGGTATGTTATGACGTTGATGTGTTGGCTGAGATAGAGCATGAGAAGTAGATTATTAGAGCAACGTTGCACCACTATACTTTGGGGTAAGAGAAAATCGTCATACATGTTTTTATGATGGGCATGTAGGTATGATAGTTAATGGTTATTATATGCATTATGGCTATGTACATGCATGTCGTTCTATTATTTTTTTGGTTACATGCATGGTAGATGCTAGTGAATTAGTGTGGTCATATGCCCATGCGTTAGATAGTCATGAATGATAGTAAATTTTTGTTACATGCATTGTGGTAGTAAACATGATGATTAGGGTAATTACATTTAATATATTGATGTTTGGTGTATCGTTTTAATCTGGATTCGACTATGCATATGGTTATGATATTCGGTTATGAGTTGATATACTTGTGATATTGTGTAGCGCTAATCTAGACCGACTTGTAAAGATGTGATAGCCTCCCCTTAGATACATTGAGGTATGAGTTGATTATGTTGTCTTTTTGGGTTAGTTAAAATGGTATGTTTACAGGTTGTTTGAATGTTTTATTAATTGCATGATATAAGTATGTGTCTATAAGGTTGCATGAAGGAATAATCTTGTTTTAAGAGAGTTGTTCTAAAACAATATATGTTGATACAATTGATATTCACTTGAGTGTAAGTGGGTGCTAGTTGTAGTACTATGATTAATGACCGTGAATTGATTATGTCATGGTTATTAGTATTATTAGAGGTTTATTTCAAATTAATAGATATAATGCCTTGGCCTTTGGAGCATGTGTGAAAATTTTCAAGGAAACATGACTGGTATTAGTTCATAGGCACTCTCTCTCATCAATTCAAGTTCATAGGCACCCAAGCCACTACTAGTGAAAGTGAAGCTAAAGGAGGACAAGGTCCACCATTTTAGAGATGAAGGAGGAAATCAATCCTATTTTCAAGGGAGTTGTTACAACTACCCGTTTTGTAAAAATGAGCAAGAAGAAGAGCTCAATAGGATTCAAATTTTGTTTTTAGCTAGGTGTAGCTATTGAGATCAAGAGATTGGCACTGTTATTTTGAGTTGTATTTGATGTATAAGACCTTTGTTTTATGATAATGAGAAGTTTATTATTAAGTTGCATCTGAGGTAGATTTATAGGGTTTAGACCCTTGCGTTTGGGACCAACCCAGTGGCTTAGATCCCTCTTTTGTATTTCTGTTTCTCTTAGCTTCAAGTATTTCTTATTTTATTTTATTTCAACAGAGATTAATTTATCAAAACTCGTGGTTGCATCTTCTACATCACCTCTCGTGTGGGAGCATGAGTGGAAGGATTCACAACCACGATCCAAAAATATTATTTTTATGATTTCTTGGAAAGATATTAGTGTTAGTTGTCCCGTTTTACATTTTATTTGTGTATATTAGAAGCCATTTTAGTTATTATATCATAGTTCTAGCATAAACTAGATGTTATTTAAATTCAACTCATATCTAATTTTGTCAATAACAAATGGATGCATGCATATGATTGATTGCAGGGCTATGTTGATCTACAACAAAGGGTAACTTTACCACTTCCATCTTAAGCTCCTTCAACTTCTCCTTTCACCTCCCAATTCTGTCCCAAAATTCAGTTTTATATGGCATTTTTCCTAGCTACACCGTGAGCACTCATCCTAGTGCAAGACATGCATCTAAGAAGCCCTAAGCTTGGCTAGGGGCTTAACCTAACCTCCATTCATTTTCTTCAATATCCATACGCCTCTCCATACCATCAAGCCATCAACTTAACCTTAAAAATCGACTCGGAAGCCCTCCTGTAGCATTATAGACCCTCTTGTAGCAATACGGGGTTCCTGTAGAAAGCACATGTAGAAAACATGTAGGACCACTTTCCTTCATCAGTTTTGATCCACATTGAAAATTTGACTTAGTATAGATGAATATTAACCCCCATATATGATTTTATGATCAGGGGAACCTCCCAAGGCACTCCAAACCTTCCTTTTATTCTCTGCAAAAATAGAGTAGAGTTAGGTTCTTTATCACAAATATGATGCAAGTAGGTTATGTATTTACACACAAGTGTGAAATAGGTAGATGTTACATGCAATTATGATTGTTAGGTTGATGAATTATGCAAGGGAAATTAGCTTCCTTTCTATTGGTAGATTGGGTAGTTTGATGAATGTTTCAAGATAAAATAGTTTCCTTTCTGCGATTAGTTTAGCCTTTTTCCTTTCATGAATTTGTTAGATAGCATTTACAAGTTGAGTCAATGGAATTTCCTCTTTCATAACTAGAAGTAGTTTTCAATTGTACCTTCACCAACAAGCTTTCATTCTAATTCAGTAGGAGGAATGGTCTCTATGAAATTTTGATCTAATTTCATAGTTAAGGATGGCTTGAGTAGAATCTCATATACTATGCATATAGCACTATCACCTCTAATTTTGTATGAACCCTGGGTTGATAAATATAGTCTAGTAGCCCTTGGGAGTTTCAAAACCCTTGGCGCAATACCAGAAATCACCAATTCATATCATAGTAACTCTTCATCACATATTTACCCCGATGGACCAGTTAGCTTTGGTAAATGTGAGAGCAAGGTGTTACAGGGTGGTATCAGAGTGGGTTTTTTTCTCTTTGGGTGGTCGCTATTTTTTTATCTCTTTGTGTGATATGTAATAAAATAGGGTGGTATTAGATCATGGTTCAACCCTTAGAATAGATGGGATGAATGTGGTTGTGATGCATGCATGTAGGTTGTATATGTTCTTTTTATTTATGCTTGGTGGTGGTAATTTTTAAAGTTATGTTGTCATGTATAAGTTGATGACGTTGATGTTGAGATGTGTTTGTCATGAATGCATGTTGGTTGTATACGGATTTGTTATGCATGTCAGTTTCTATGTGTTGTAATGCATGCATTGTCATGGTTATGGTTATGTATGCATGGTTTTCTAGACATGCATCATGCTGGTAATTATGTAGTTTGTGTCATCATGATGCTATGGGTACGTTATCATGATGATGTGTTGCCTGCGATAGAGGATGAGAAGTAGATTATTAGAGCAAGGTTGCAACTCTAGACTTCGAGGTAAGAGCAGATTGTCATACAGGTTTGTATGTTGGGCATGCAGGTATGATGGTTAATGGTTATTATATAGATTATGGTTATGTACATGTATGCCATTCTATTATTTTTGTGGTTATATGCATGATAAATTCTAGTGAATCGAGGGGGTCATATGCACATGCATTAGATAGTCATGAATAATAGTAAATTATTGTTATATGAATTGCAGTAGTACACATGATGATTATCACTGGAAGGAAAAGACCCTCTAGCAGAGGTTATAAGGAGGTTTTTAGTGTTATAAAATTGGCCAAAATTGTCAAAAAAACATATGCTATCATATCCGTTTCTGGTAACGGAGGTTTTGGTGGAGCTTTTAACGGAAATTAAACACAACTAAAAAAAAATAGGCGGCCGGAGGTTATTACGGCTGTTTTTTCATCAGTGCTCTTATCAAGTTTTAACACACCGGTGCGTATCGGTAGCCAGTGCACCGGGGCAGTCGAAGGAGAATGCACTGGATGTTAAGGAAAACAACAGCATCAGGCCTAGTGTTGGTGATACAACGCACAGGGTTGTTCTAATTGGTCTTGGGATTTGAGCAGTGCCCATAGGTCGTATAAGCGCACCGGTGCGTGTATCTTTATGAGGCACCAGTGGTCCATATCAGAGAAAGGAACCGAGATTTATAATTGGTATCAGTATTCGTGTGGTGCACATGGCATCTAAAAATTCACCGGTTCTTATAGATACATAAATTCCCCGGTGCGCAGTATCACACAAATGCACCGATATTTATAACTGGAATCGGTATTGGTGCGGTGCCCATAGAATCATAAATGCATCGATGCGTATAGACACATAAACACATCGGTTTTCATTTTTTTTTTTTTATTATCCTGACGATTAGGTGTTGCTTGATTTTTAAAATTCATTATTCATTAAAATTAAGCACATGTATATAATCTTATAACAATATTCATATGAACTAAATTTTTATTAGTGCATTTAGAGAATGACAATGAAACAATAGAATAAATTAAAACATATTTTATGATTATATATATATATATATATATATATATATATATATATATATATATATATATATATATAAGACAATATTTATCATACAAAATGGGACAATTATTCGTATCCCTTTGTCTTTCAATTGGGACACTATGTCCATTACATTAAACAAAATGTCTGATTTCACAGACATATTTCAAAAAATAAAACGCCTTGCTTTGATATCCAAATTACATAGTGATCATCATTCTTCGCTTGAACTGCTGTCACTACTAGAGCTACTTCCATGACTTGGATTATTTTCATTAATGTTGTGTTCATGGCGTTGATTTTTTTCTTCTTTTTCACTTTCCATCTAAAAACATAAAAATAAACTAAAATGAGTTTATATACATTGGTGAGAATAATGAAAATTACAATATTAAATAATAGACATCAATGTAAATCAAAAATAAAAATGACATACCATAGCAAAAATTGACTCAAAACTATACACATTATTTCAAAACCATGTACCATGCCATCTTTCAAAATTTCATCTGTTGGCGCAGTTCCATACTTTTTTTCCTGCAAGTTTTATACCCCATAACAAATCATATATTTAATATAAAAGATGTTTTTGTTCTATTAATTATAGACGAAGCTAATTAAAACAAGATCGATAGATGCTTACAAATTCCACAATTAAATTCTGATATGCCAACATATACTCACAACCCATATTTAACCCAATTTCAATCAATTCGTCTGATGGTTCTTCTTTGTATGTTAGCACCTATTTGAAGACATTCAATGATGATTTTTGTAAAACAACTTAAAAAATAAAAAAATGAAATCTAGTTAAGTTGTTATAAGGAAGTAACAATTACTCACAAACTTAGAGATCAACCATTTTCTTCCTTGTCGTCCTGTTTTATGTGCTAAATGGGTTCCATTTTCTTTTCTTTTCTGCAAGAAAATTCTTGAAAATTAATATTTAATGCTAAATTGTTTATTTATTGTACCTAATGATCGAAAAATTCAATGATTACATATTACATTTGAAGCATGTTGTTATATTCGTTCCACTAGATCCCTCAAATTTTTGTAAAAGTTTTCCCCCTTTTCATTAACTTCTAGCACCACTCCAGATGAGCCAAGGAGCAATTCATTTTCATTTGCATGTTCTATTTTTTTTCTTTTCTTAGAAAAACATTCCTTTTCAAAGTTGTTGGTCCAGGTAGAACATTAAATAGATGTGAATTAGTAGAATATTTGAGACATGTTTTCTATAATTTTAAGTATATTGTTAATGATAATTAAAAAAAAAACTTATATTGGATTGATAGTATTGTTTCATTCACCTGATTCATCTTTTTGCAATTTTTCCATTAAACTTTTACGCTCTTCTGGTCATAGATCAGAAATAATCATATCGAGCTTCATCATTTTGTGGCTCTACATGATACACAGTAAACAATACAATTAGTTAAAGTTACATATAGTTCAAAAATAATATTTTTTATAAAGAATTTACAAATAACTTGCCCTTTTTCTTTTCTTGATGTGTTAACCGTATTTTTGTTACTTGATATCTTGTCAGTCATTTCTTTATCAGTCTAAAACCTGTAGCATATCATTCATTAATATATTTATAAATAAATTCTCAAATTTTCAGGTAGAAAATAAATCTCGAGACACCAATGCTCCTTTCATGAAATCCACATCGCCGTCGGTGCATGGATATATTAACAACGCACCGCAAAATAGTATAATACACCATACGGTGCATTCGGTATTATAAACGCACCGAAAAAACAATGTAATAGACCTAACGGTGCATGGGGTATTATAAAAACATAGCAAAAATGGTGTAATACACCGTACGGTGCTTTCCTAGTTAAAGAGAGCATCAATTCCCTATTTCAGATTTGGCGCACGGATTTAAAAAAATGTTTTCAATTTTTTACGACACAGAACTTGCGTGGTGTGCTGTAATAATACAGAGCACCGGTGTGGTAGTGTATGCAAGATGCACTGATAAAGAAAAATCCTTTTTTTCAAAAATTCACGCAATGGCTGAATGGATTGGGATCCGACTATGCAAGTCGTTCTGTGGATTGGACGTCAATCTAAAATGAAAAACCCTAATTCTGAAATCACATAAACAGGGAGAAAAAAGGGAAAAAATAAAAAAATGAAGGGTTCACGGTAAAAATGGATAAAACTGCAGGAAAAAATAAAAAATTGCAAAAAAAAGTAAAAAAAATGAATTAAATTTAATCACGAAATGGTTTGAAATTCTATGTGAAAGGGCTTGAATCACCAGAGTTTTCGTTTTTGATTGTCTGAATACTTCTGTTCGAATGTATTTCGCCATCCACAGTGCCCTCGTGCTCTCTTGCTCCAGGTTTGTCTCTTGCAAAAATATGACTGAAATTTTTTAGCAAAAATAGTGAAATAATGAAAAGTGTTTAGTATTTAAAGAATTATTTTATCAAATTAGATTTTCAAAAATATTTTGCCGCCCATTTTTCAAATTGTTGCTTTTTTTTAACTTGAACAAAATAGAGTTGCATTTTTTTTATTTGCGTTTATTCGTTTCCGGTGTGCGTAATTGTGACGGACCGGTGTGTTGTATTAATACGACGCACCAGGGCCTGTTAGGATGATAAGCGCAAAGGACTTTCAAAGTTTTTTTTTTTTTTGTATGTAAGATCATAATAAAATAATGATAATTATAAAGTGCATGATTTTATTTTCATTATTTTCTAAACTTTATATATGTAATATCAAAATAAAATAATGATAATTGTAAAGTACTGAATTTATTTTCATTATTTTCTAAACTTTATTTTACAAAAATTCGTATTATTCTAGATTTGTTATTTTTACAATTATTTGAAAATTTACAAATTCAAATATTTTAATAAAATCATTTCACATTAATACAATTAAAATTTTCACATTAATAGAATTAAAATTTTACAAATTAAAATTTTACAAATTAAAATTTTACATACAATTACATTAATTAAAATTACAATTGTAATTAGAATTAAAATTACAATTAAAATTTTATATTAATTTCACATACATGAATTATGATTAGAATTAGAATTACAATTTTAATTTTACATATAATTACATTTACAATTACAATTACAATTTTACAAATATTTTACAGATAATTCAATTAAAATTACATTTACAAATACAATTACAATTACAATTTTACAAATATTTTATATACAATTCAATTAAAATTACAATTACAATTTGTGAAATTTACATACAATTAGAATTACAATTACAATTTTACAATTTTTCATATATACAATTACAATCATTTCAGAATAAATTAAATATTACAATTACAATTACAATTTTACGTTAATAAATATTTTACATACAATTACACTTAAAATTACAATTAGTACAAATACAAATACAATTTTATAATTTTACATAGAATTAAAATTTAAATGACAATTACATTCACAACATAATATTTAATAAATATCAATGCCATTTAATAATATTAAATTAATTAATAAACATCATCACGATCATGATAACCATCGTACAAACATCATATTCAACTAATAAACACATTGAATTAACATCAATTTAACATTATATATTAACATCATCACAACACAAACATCAAATATACATCTCAATATAATGTCAAATAACTCATGCGCCTATCACATATACACATATATCTACAAGCTAAACATTAAATGAACATATCTAACATGGCTAACAATATGCACCACATCATGATGATCATCAACATGAAAATTAAGTACAACTGCAACATGAACATAAAATAAATGGACCATATATATAACTAAATAACATTAAAAATATACCACTGTAATATAAATGTCATGGATCAGGCACTAGTGGTAGTATAGCAACATCAATAACACTAGTACGAGTGGATGCGGCCTGCTCAGTAAAGCTGGGTGCAGCCTCGACAATCGATGGTCGACTAGCCTGCTCATGATCATGATGATCACTAATACTGATGGATGCATCCACTGGTGGTAGTACAAAATAATCAATATGAGGCACAATAGTAGTGGAGGCCTGCTCAGTCAAAAGTACTGTAGCCTTGGCGGTCGATGGTCTATCCTTCTCATGATGATCATGACTAGTACTCACGATGGATGCTGCAGGCTGCTGACTGGACGTGGCCGATGGTCCAGCCTCATCTCCATGATGACTAGTGTCAGATGCTGCCAGTGGAGCCTCATGCTGATCATCAGGCGTGCCGCGAGGTGAACAATCATGAGATGCATCTAAGTCGCTGCTGACAGACTCTCCATCATGTGCCGCAACTCGAATACGCCTATAGCTACGGAAAATCCTCCTCATTCGCGTAACAGCTGTCGTAGCTCCTACGACATGCCGCATTAGGCCGTACATTTCACGCAGCATGCTTCTCCACATCCGTAACAGTCTATCATTGCCCTGTATCTCTCTGTAATGAGTGGGCCTGATGCCCGCATCTGAAATCAATCCACAAAGTTGCCTGCCCAACTCCATTTGGTATCTGGTCTCGGGTCGACCATGCCTAGCAAAAGGTGGTACCGGTGCACCATGAGGCACAGGATTAGCATGTCTCTTTGCTGCGCCACCGGACTCATCCTCTGATGCAACAGTCACCTCCTAATTGTAATCATCAGGATTGACACCTGGATAATGTGGTGGATCCGGCATCTCATTGCCATCAAAAGAGTCAATGTCTACAAAATATATACAAGTACACAGCAATAATTAGACAATTTCATTACACAATTTAATAAAAACAAGTTAAAGAACATGTTAGAGTAAATATAAATAAAACAGTAATATTACCTCTATCATCTGGCGGCTCATCAGGAGTGAAGAGGATGTTGGGACACCCTCGCCAATCTAGTCCAACATAAGGACATGGGACCATAATGAAGGGATGCAGCCTGCCGAAAATGGCTAGTAATTCCAGCGAATCATGTGATATCCTCGCTGGAAACATAGTGTCTCCCCTCTTGGGCATCATCTTCCCCCACATAAGCATCCGGGTCTCGAACATCGGCCTACAAGGCTATCAAACAAAACTAGGTCTCATCTTTGGAAACCTCTCAAAAAATAAACAAAACAACTCTGAAGCAAAAGGGAAGTTGACCCTCCCTTGTGCATGAGCATGGTATCTATCTAAGGCCGTACAAAACTATCGAAAAAAATGGTAGACCACCTGACAAGTCGTGGTTGTTGTACTAAAGAATCAAAGTAATATAAAAGTGAGCAACTAATGCATTGCCTGTCACTGGTGTTGTGCGAAATGATCGAAGTGATAATAGAGAGGCACTGCACGTCCTGTCTACCAAAATCACCTATACGTAATTGACCTCCAGGTACCTGAAACTATGAAGGAGACAATACATGTGCTCCAATGTATCTAGGGGAGTAAACTAACTGAATCCCTGCTACACAGCCACCTGGCACATCTGGGAATTAGGGAAAATCCACCCCTCTCCTCGATAGTCCTGTAATAAAATAAATGTCCTCCTGAGTGGGTGTGTACCACTGGTCAGGACCAACTTGAAAAGCCATTCGGTGGGCATTCCAATTTCTGATAAGATGTCTCAAAAGCACACTATGGGCCTTTAGGCTGGAAATAGCCTCCTCATAGAGCTTGAGGAGGCCTAACTACTTAAGGATCTCCTGGGTATCTGCTGTAATAGGGCGAGGGCATCCATCTCTCTTCCTCTCTCTTGCCTCCCATTGGCGAATCATGTCATATTGTTCTGCTTGTTGTTGCTGCTGTTGCTCCTATTCCCTCTGAATCATTTCCATATTAAATAACTTTTTTTTTTTATTAAAACATAAATGTATTTATAAATATACATATATAATTTTTTTTGGAAAAAAAACAAACATACAAGTCAGTGCTCCATAAAAACAGTCACGCACTAGTGCCGGTGCATTCTAATATTTTAGCGCACCGTCACCGGGGCCCCTAATGAAATAGACCACACCGGATTCGGTGCAGATGTCTATTTTTCAAGAACCGTGGACTATATATAATTCAGAATAGTGGCGCCTTGACTGAAATATATGCCCTGGCGCGTCTAGTCATGTCAGCACACCGACTTCATGAAAATGACATAATTGACGGTGCGGTCTTTTACCCGGCCACACCGTTGACCCCCTCGGAATGAAAAATGTGGTGCACTAACATAAATAGGGGCGGAAAATGAATTCAACGCACCACACTGTGATTTCCAGGGTCAACGGTGCGGCTAGATAAATGAGCACACCACCTTTTTTCTTTTTTCTTTTTAGTTTAAAATTATTCGAGGCACCTTCCAGCACCACCCCGGAAATGGTGCGGTTACCATTAGCACCGGTAGCGGTGCTACCTGTAAATTTTACAGGAAGCATTGCTATTCGGTGCAAGGCGAACAGCTCGAGTGCATTGCGTAATAATTTTTTTTTCTTTTTCTTTTTTAATGGTTATTTTTAAGTTTATTTCAATTTCTAATCCGCCAAAAGGATTAATTATAGAAAAAATAAAAAAATACCTGCACATTTCGCAGTCGAGGAGGCATATTGGCTATAAAATTTGGAAAATAAAATTTGCCCACTATTTTTCAAAATACAAGCTAGAGATTGGTGTCCAATGCAGAGCAGAAATGCGTGCAATGGGTGCAATGAGAGCACCGATGTCAGGGTGGTTCAGAAATAAGGAAATAGCACCAGGGCTTGATAGCTCTGGAGCACTGAGGAAAGTGAGTAAATAAGCTTTTTGGCTGTAATTATTTTTTTAAATAACCCTATTTCGGTGCGTGGGGTTTTATAAGCACACCGGTGCGGTTAAATAAAACCGCACCGGACGGTATCAATTTTGGCGCGTTGTTTATAACGCGTTGGGTCATTTCCCTAACCATGCACCGGGATGTTTCAATTTCGACGCAAAAATTTGATGATGCACCAGGGCGGTGTAATGGTAAAGTACCGATGCGTAATAGTCGCAAAGCACCGGTTTTTTGGCCTTAATTTTTTATTTTATTTTTAATATATAACGCTATTCCAGTGCGTGCAGTTTCTGGCACACCGGTGCTCTTAGAGAAGAACACACTGGCTCGTTTCTGTTTTGGCGTGGTGTTTTATGATGCACCAGCGCGGAAGAGTATTGACGCTCCAGTTCGTTACAGTAATTGGACACCCCAATGGTGTGTGTACTTCGTGCACGCTGTCCTGTGTGCCAATGTTTGGTGTGCACTGGTGCGTTCTATGGTATCGTGCGCATCGGTAATTGATACCTCAGGAGCACTGGAAAACTAAAAATTCGAGTTTTTTTTGTAAATATTTTTTTAATCTAACCCTTTACCGGTGCGCGTTGTTTATAGGCACACCGGTACTGTTTGCTGCAAACACACTAGTCGGTTTGTGTTTTGGTGCATTTTTTATGATGCACCAGTGTGGTTTCTGTCTACCACACTAGGTGGTTTCGGTGTTGGCGTTGTTTTTTATAATGCACCGATGCGGACGAGTTGTGAGGCACCGGTGCTCTATTATATTATGACGCACCGGGCGGGTGTGTACGAAGTGCACGGTGTCCAGTGTGCCAATGATTTTGTCCACACTGGTGCTTTCATTTTTTGAGAGCACCAGGGCGAGTTTTAATGATAAGAGCACCGATAGGAAAACATCCACAAAACCCTTTGCCTGCCAACCTCCTCTAGTAACCTCCACTAGAAACGGATGTATGGGTATTTTTCTTTGTTGTTCCTCAACAACATCCGCTAGAGCGTCTTTTCCTTGTAGTGTATGGTCATTACATTTAAAATATTGACATTATATTTATCGTGCTAATATGTATTTTATTGTGTATATTCTTATGATATTCAGTTATGAGTCGATATACTTGTGATATTGTGTACCACTAATCTAGGCTGACTTGTAAATATGTGATAGCCTCCCCAGAAATACACTGAGGTATGAGTTGATTATGTTTTCTATTTGTGTTATTTAACATGTTATGTTTATAGGTTATTTGAATGGTTGATTAATTACATTATATGAGTATGTGTCTATAAGATTTCATGAAGGAATGATCGTGTTTTAAGACAATAGTTCTAAAACAATATCTATTGAGACAACTAATATGTAGTTGAGTGTAACTGGGTGCTATTTGTAGTATCATGATTAATGACTATGAATTTATTATGTAATGGTTGTTAGTATTAGTAGAGGATGATTTCAAATTAATAGATAAATGCCTTGATCTTTGGAACATATGGCTCACATGTGTGAATAGTTTCCAGGAAACATGCTTGGTCTTAGCATGACAAGGTAACAACCAATTTTTTTATATAACTAAAAGTTGGGTGATGTCATAATGTATAATAAGACTCAATGGTAGTAAGGTAAAAGTATAAAAAGAAAGGAATTGGGTGAGAATTCCTTTGGCTATGTTTGGAAACCAAGATTCCAAATGAATGAGTTCTTTGCATGAATACGGGAAGTCTTCTTGACCTTGATTTCATTTGAAATTATGTGGATATGTGATGTATTAATGAACATGTATTTGACAGGTATAAAAATTGGCTTTCAGTATGGTTAGATCCGTCAAGGAATTGAAGTCCCCTGAGAGATGAAATGTGAATATGTTCAGTTACAGGTCAACGTTTTGGTTACAACAAGGTAAGGTCACTGGTATCTTGTTATATTTATTTATACACTAACAATTATGTTTTTATGGAAGTATGATGCATAGGATTGAATGGTAAAAGAGACTGCCATGAAATATTGAAGGAGGCTTAGGTTGATATTTCCCTTGGAAGAATTTGGAACCCATGTGGATTAAGTCATGATGTTTGTTTCTAGTCTTGTGCTTTTGTTGTTTTGTGATTTTTTAAGCTTGATTATGGCTTTGTTTATGTATGGTGTGTGATCATGCCATTTTATTTGTGGTGTCATATTGATATTATTTCTAATGGTTTTATTATTGTTTGATTTTCTTCTTGCATTTTATGTTTTGAGGGTCTTGGGAATTAGTTGGGAAAGAGGAAAGTTAATGGAGTTCGGAAATAGTTGGATGAAACCCAACAGGTAATGTAAGACCTTGATGAAGTCTGTGCATTTATAAGGGAAAATTATGGCAAGAGTATGACAGCCAGTTGAGTTGGTTGGGTCCATTCGGATAAATGGATGATGGTAGAACAATCATGAGAAAGAAAGTAGGAAAGGTAAAGTAAATGTCCTTAAGGTAAGAGATGCCTTGGCTAAGTTGGGAATTGTTGTTCTCAATGTTGCGCATGTTGAGCATGTATAAAGCGTGTTCATTTAACCTTAACCTTATGATATATAGTAAATATGTTGTGATCATGATTATGTTGATGTCTATATATGCATATATGTATGTATCTATGTCATTGCATGATAGAGTTTTAAGAGATCATTATTGTTTTATGTTAATGTTCATGTGTATCCATTTATGTAGGTATGCATATCATTGACTAAAATGGATGTTAGTGACCATGATTATTTTATGCTAATGACTATATGTATATATGCATGTATGTATATTGTTGTATGACATGGTTGTTAGGGATCATGCTTGTGGAGGAATAATTTATTATGCATGTGAATGGCATGAAGAGGTTCTTGGTTTATGAGGAATCAGGCGGGAATAGTAACCCTCACAGATCTACAAGGTCAGTATCATGTGGATATGAATTGATATTATATGCTTGTACTATGCCCATGTTTATGTTATGGAAAATTAATGCTAAGGGATACATCAAGATAATGGAAGCAGTGTGATTGGAAGCGTGTTGGAACATGCATGAATAGAGGAAAGACACTAGAATCAAGGTTGCTTGGTAGGGTTAGTGTGTGTTCTATGGATGTGTAGTAATACTATTGTGTATATGTTGTACATGTTGCACATGTGATGTTGTGTGCATACATGTTATGTATATATGTTGTTGTGTAGATGTTGTTTATGCAGTGCTATGTATAGATGGTGTTGGTTAAATGTTGTTTATGTAGCGTTGTGTACAGATGGTGTTGTGCACATGATTGGATATGAAATTTTGTGTACATATGGTGTCATGTGCATGCTTAGATATGTGGTTATATGTATATATGGTGTTGTGCACGTGTTGGATATTAGTGCTATGTACACATTGTGTAGGTAGTTTTGTGTACACATTTTTCAGGTGGCGTTGTGTAAATGTGGTGTTGTGTACATGTGTAGGTGGTATTGTGTATGAATGGTACTTTGTACATGTTGTACAAGTGGTAATATTGTACATGTGGTATTGTGTTCATGTCGTATATGTTGTGTTATCCATATGTGATGTTTTGTGCATTTTTTACATGCTGTTTTTTGTATATGTGGTACCATGTATGTACATTGCGTAGTCATGGTATCATGACATGTGTATTCGTTTTGTTGTACTTTGTGTATGTATGGTGTTGTGTTTTACACCAAATGTAGGTGTGTGCATTATGTTGTGTGGTACACCATATGTAGGTTTATATATTTTTTTGTGTTGTACACTAGGTGTAGGTGTATGTGTTGTGTTGTACTTCGTGTGTGGGTGTATGTGTGTGATGTACATTGTGTGTATGTGTACATGATTGACAATAATTGAAGGCACTCGGTGCTTGTCTGATCAGGTGCTTAGTGTTAAAGCTAAAAAATGGAAGTGCTTAGAATCGACTGGAAACTAAATGACAATGAACAATTGGCCGCTAGGAATCCATCACAATCCATGTCATCGAAAACCGACTCTAGATGAGGAATATAGAACATGCTATTAATTTTCCTAAATAGCTAAAAAAATTCAGAAAGGAAAAAATACTGACATGGTAGCCTAGTCAGCAAAGAAAAGGATATTCTGGGAATATTTTGTCATTTTTTCCCAATGACACTGTGACAAGTGTCATTGTAGGATTCATCGAGAAGTTGGGAAGGTGATTTTTTTTATTTTGTATGTTATCCTAAGGTAGAATTAATTGTATATGGAGGTGTATTTTATTTTTATGATATGATTGGATAGTCCAACTAGAGGCGGACACGTGGTGCAACCAGGGGCCACCACGTGCCCCCTCTAGTGGACCAAGGTCAAGGCCACATTATGGTTCAAATGTTGAATTTATATGAATTTTCAAAGGTGAGATGCTATGGTATATATGGAGAAAAACTATTGTATAGGCATAAGGGTCGAGGTTGGGGCTTGACCCCATGACCTCCACCAAGCAAGCACACAAATTTACCAATAGCCTCCAGCATATGACTTAACAGTCTATGCGCGAGACATATATTTAAATCAATGTTGTTGGACCGACGGGGGTAAGGAGGGTGCCAGCCCCCTCACCATAGGACCAAACACAAAGACCAGGAGTAGAGTTTACAGTTAAGCATGGGATTAAAGGTTAATATTGGTTTAATAAACCATAAACATATTTAATTTGTGCTAATCCTATTTTTAAATGGGATTTGGTTAACGCGCTTGATTAGCACTAAAACCATGCTTATCTCCAAGTTAACCCTGTTTAATTTAATTAAAATTTTGTTTAATTCGACGTTCAAAATGGTAGAGCCCCCAAATTTGGTGCCAAGCCCAAATTTAGCAGCCTTAACTGGAGTTTCTCCAGTTTTAGTGGGGTTTCGTAGGCCAGAATCGAGGAGGCCATAACGTTTTTCAAAATTCGACCAAATTGCGAGCAAGAAGAGTCTATTATAGATTATTTGGACATTCTGAACACATTGAAGTAGGTTTTAGGAGTGGTAGATGAATGTTAACATCACGTTCTTAAAATTTGAGCTAATACAGAGGCCCAAGCCATGGAAGCTAGACCAAGGAGATGTAGCCCCGGAGGGGTGAACTCATTCATAAAAAAACTGTGTTAATGGATCATTTTGATGGTTTGTTGTACATTTTATTGTTGGTTTTCATTATTATGGTTTTAAGTTAAAATTATCATGAATTTAACATGAAATTCAGTACATTTATCTGTTTAACACTCACAAACACCTCAAGAAGCCTATGCACATGAAGCAAGATATCAGAATTTTTTTATAACTCTAAAGATGAAATTAGCACAACAAAACTAAAATTCATATTCATATCAAGGTGGTGCCAGAGAAAATGTTGCAAAGGTTATTTTCTTTATTTGCTTGAGTTTTGTGCAAGTAGGGTTTTAATGGTTGCAAATTTGTGATGCTTACAAGATTAAAGTTGGAGAGAGGAGAAGGGAAAATATTGGTTGCTAGTCCTAAGATTAGGACCATAAGAAGGAGAGCCAAAAATGGACTTGAAGCACCCCAAGTTTTATCTCTAACTGAGATTGAAGAGGTACAAGTTTCACCAGAAGCTGAGCTTGAATACATAGCCATCATGTCAGGTTTAGGAGAGAATGGAGGTCTTTCAGAAGAGGAAGCATACAAGAAGGCTTTCTATGAACTGAATAAAAGGGTTAGGATCCTCTTTGAAGAGAGGGAAAAAAAGGATGAAGAAATAGATTCAAAGGGAAGTGGAGGAAAGCCTCCTCCATCTCCACCATCTTTATCATCATCCTCATCATCACCATCAATATCATCTTCCACTTCCATAGCCAAAACCACCGATACTCACTCAAAAACCACAAAATGAAAAACTCCCTTACTCAAAGTTGATGTCAAATTTGAGACTCCAATGTATAATGATGAGGTAAATGCAGAGAGGATGGATAATTGGATTTTTCAATTGGAGGTTTATTGTATGATTCAGAACCTTTAAGAAGATGACATAAATATTCAATTCGATTCCTTGAGGATGGAAGGATCAACACTTGTATGGTGGGAAGCAGGGACTCAAGAAGAGATTAAAAACTATGGTAAGATCTTAATGTCTTGATCAAGTTTTATTGTTTCCATTAAAAAGAAATTTTATTCTCTAGATTACATGAAAAAATCCATTATGGACTGGCATAATTTTAGACGATTGAAAGGGAAAAGTGTGCAAGATTATACTCAAGAATTTAGAAGAAGAGATCATATTTTTGGTATTAATTTGTATTCTCAAGAAACTTTGTTAGATTATATTGGGGGTTTTCACAGTTACCTTAGGCACACTATTCTCATGTTCAATCCCACAAACTTATATGAGGTTTGCGTTCAAGCGACACATTTAGAAAAAAGAGGGAAACATAATGTAGATGAGAAAAGTGATAGTTTCCTTGAGTATGAAGGTAAAGGAAAGGGAAAGTTTAATGGAAGAGGAAAGAGAAATAGCTCTATCAAAAGAGAGTGAGATAAACTCACATGTAAACATTATTCGAAGAATGGCCATGATGAAGACCATTGTTGTCAACTTCATCCAAAATTGAAGCCAAACAAAATGAAAGCCAAAGAGAAGGGGAAAATTGTTGCAATCACTGAACATGACTTAGGTTCAGATTCAAGAGATTAAACCAAGATTACAACAATGGGTTTGAAAGGTAAGAACATAGCAAGAACTAGTTCTTCAAATTGTTCCAATGGAACTCAAGATGAAGATAGAAGAATTGAAATTTTCCATATTAGAGTCGTTTCTAAACATACCAAGATAGACACACTTTTTGATAGTGGTTCTCAAGCTAATTTGATTTCCGAAGACTTATTTAAGAAGCTAAACCTTGAAACTGTTATACATCCAAGACCTTATCCTTTAGGGTGGATATGCAAGAATGCATATTTTTAGGTAACAAGGAAGTGCATACTAAGGTTTTCCATCAATTCAAACTTTCTTGATGAAGTTGAACTTGATGTAGTATCGCTTGAGCTATCAAGTATTGTTTTAGGAAGTCCATATCCTTATGATAGGAAAGTAGTATTTCATCGCCATGAGAATAAGTATCACTTGTATAAAGATGGAATTGAGTACATAGTTAGAGCACATAAGAAGAATATAAGTTTGTCTCTTATACATGTAGGAGAAATGAAGAGAATAGTGAATGCAAGTCAAAGTTTGTCTTTGTTAATGATTAAACATAGAGATGTTTTGAATGAAGCATTTCAAAAAGACGCATCGAATGAATAAGTTGATTTCATTAAAATTTCTTATGTTTGTAATGAGATGTTTCAGGACTCTAACAATTTTTCTTTGAAATGAGGTGAATAAGATGTGAAAGATTTGCAGTAGTCAACATCAATGTTGGAAACAAGATGATGGTGCAAGAGAGTGCAAAGGTCAAAGAGAAAGCACCAAAGAAATTTGACAAAGAAGGCATAGGTTACACAAGTGCATATTTTTAGTTCCCAAAGGGTACATGGCAATGGCAAAAATACTTGGTTAAAATTTGATGCAAGTACCAAGCAAGAGAAACTAAGAATCGCCATGACGACAGTGTGGGAGGTGAGATAGCTTTTAAGTTTCCTTTGATTGATGACCGAGCTAGGAACAAGTTTTTTATGCAAGAAATAAATTTTTCTCTACAAATTCATGGAAATTGCAGCATGACGATGTCTACAAAAACAAGAGAGGGTTTCAAGAGTCAAGGAAAAAGCTTAGTTTTTGTGAAAAGCTCCAATTGATGAATATGGGAATTTTAAGTGGATTGTGACTGGAAGGGTGAGGGAACTGTACTCTCATCCACATGTTCACTAATAAAAAGGATTTTGGGGTCCAAAAGGCTTCTAGTGGAGAGGAATGATCAGGTGCTCAGTTTTAAAGCTAAAAAATGGAAGTGCTCAGAATCAATTGGAAACTAAACGACAACGAATCGCTCATCGCCAAGAATCTAGCATAATTCATTTCATCGAAAATCGACTCCAGATGAGGAAGATAGAACCTGCTATTTTTTTTCCTAAAAAACTAAAAAAAATGCAGAAGGGACATAATGCTGACATGGCATCCTAGTCAGCAAACAAAAGGATATTCCGGGAATATTCTATCATTTTCGCCCAATGACATTGTGACAAGTGTCACTGCAATATTCGCCAGGAAGTTGGGAAGATGAAACTCTTTTTATGTTATCCTAAGGTCGAATTAATTGTATATGGAGGTGAATTTTATTTTTATTATATGGTTGGATAGTCCAACCAGAGGCGGAAATGTGGTGCAGCCAGGGGCCGCCACCTTCCCCCTCTGGTGGACCAAGGTCAAGGTCAAATTATGGTTCAAATGTTGAATTTATATGAATTTTCAAAGGTTGGATGCTACGGTATATATGGAGAAAAGATATTGTATAGGAAGAAGGGCAGAGGTCGGGGCTCGACCCCACGACCTCCCCCAAATGAGTGCACCAAGTTACCAATAGCCCGTAACATATGACTTAACAGTCTATGCACGTGACATATATTTAAATTAATGTTGTTGGACCGGCGGGGGTAAGGAGGGGGCCAGCCCAGCGGGACAACCCAATCACCATAAGACCAAACGCGGAGACCAGGAACAGAGTTTATAGTTAAGCACGGGATTAAATTTTAATATGGGTTTAATAACCAATAAACATATTTAACTTGCGATAATCCTATTTTTAAATGGGATTTGGTTAACGCGTCTGATTAGCGCTAAAACCATGCTTGTCTCCAAGTTAATCTCGTTTAAATTGAATTAAAATTGAGTTTAATTCAGTGGGCAAAACGGCCAAGCCCAAAAATTTGGTGCCGAATCCAAATTTAGCAGCCCTAACTAGAGTTTCTCTAGTTTTAGTGGGGTTTCCTAGGCCAGAATTGAGGAGGCCATAATTTTTACAAAATTCAACCAAAATGGGAGAAAGAAGAGTCTATTTTGGATGATTTGGACATTTTGAACACATTGATGTAGGTTTCAGGAGCAGTAGGTGAATGTAAACATCATTTTTTTCACATTTGAGCTAATACATAGGCCCAAGACATGGAATTTGGACCAAGGAGATGTAGCCCAAGAGGGGTGAATTCCATAAAAAAATTGTGTTAATGGATCATTTTAATGGTTTTCTATACATTTTATTGTTGGCATTAATGATTATGTTTTTAAGTTAAAATTCTCATGAATTTAACATGAAATTCAATACATTTATTTATTTAACACTCAAAAACACCTCAAGAAACCTATGCACATGAAGCAAGAGATCATAAAATTGTTTATAATTCTGAAGATGAAATTAGCGCAGCAAAACTAACATTCATATTTAGATCATTGTCAGGTGTGGAAACTGATCTGGTGTGTGTATGAAAAGGACAAAGGCAGAAGAACAAGACCGATTAAAGGATAAATATATGTATTTTATTTCAATTTTATTATGCATGAGATCTATGATTATGGTTTATGAATGTTGCATGTAAAATAATATTTTGATTATGATGTTTTCATTTTCAGATAACCAGATGTGATATGTTTATACATGATGATTTGATCAAACAACTAGTTTGACTTTTTCTAAGAGGAATTGAACAAAACTGCAAGTGTACCTTATTGACGAGCCACCAATGAGGTATGATTTGAATTTATTTCAAATAGTTTTGAATCTAATTGAAATTGTGTACTTGGTGCAGGAAAGCATGAAAATTCCCAGTTAGGGTGGTTGGAATTGACTGCGAGAATGTTAGCAACATTAGTAAAAGGAAACCACCAATGAGGTATGATTTGAATTTATTTTAAATAGTTTTGAATCTAATGGAAATTGTGTGCTTGGTACAAGAAAACATGAAAATTTCTAGTTTGGGTGGTTGGAATTGACTGCTAGAATGTTAGAAAAATTAGTAAAAGGAAATGGAACAAGTAGCAATATGCTTCTAAAGCATTCAGGAGTAGGGCCACTGTGGGACACTGGTACACAATAGTGTTCATCGATTTCCATGAGAATTCTATGACCAACATGATGGTTTTGACACGGGAATATGCCTTAGTTTTGGACCTTCTTATGCGAGGAAACCTTACTAAGGGATGGCTAGCTCGAGGGATTGTGTAGTAGAGAAGGGGATGCTCGTGGAACTTGGAAGGTGTGTTACTAAAAGAAAGGGGGTTACCTAATTTCCCTAAGGACTGTGTAGCATAGAAGGGAAGGTCATGTAATACACTGATTGGGTCATTAATATTTCCAGATGGAATCATATGCACATTTGATATAGGTGAATATTGGTGACCACCCGACTCTTCCACTTGGACCCCCACCATCGTTTCTTTCAGTTTCCTTAATTGTAGCATAATTTACTATTTTTGGCAGTTTTTCGAGTCTTGAACTTCCAGAGTCATTTTGAGGCCCTAAACGACATTTTTGAAAAATCACGTACAAAAAAGGTCAGGATTTAACTCAATATTCATTGTAAGGAGTTGTAGTCCTCATATATATCTTTCTAACGAGGTATTGTGTGCATTGAAAAAAGATCATATACCAATGTTACGACCCTGGGAAATTGATGTACCAATTTACTGCAACGGGGCCCATAGTTTGGTGTTTCATCTTGTAGGGTTAGGTTTTTGGATTCTTAGGGTTTTCCATTGTTTCTAAATAATAAATAGGCCTTTGAGACTCATTGTAACACAATTCAGAGGAATGTAGCCGACACATCTCTTCTCAGAGATAAAATACCATCACCCTAACTATTTTATGTCCATTCTGTCTATAAGCATATTTCAGTTATTTGATATTAATGAAATGAAGTTTTATTTATTTTTCATCTATGTGTTTATGTTTATTTCTGTATTTTATAATTAAATTTTTGCATAAATCCAGATCAACATTGGGAGTGTGCCTTGGAACAATGAGTCTGTAATTTTTCACTAAAAGGACATGTAGCACAAGGATTGTAGCACTAGACATTGGATGCAATTTTGACCTTGGAATTCGATTTTAGACTTCCTCGGAAGGGGGTGAATATTGGTACTACTTTTGAGGGTGGAGTTGTGAGCCTATGGATTCCATTGTTTCTGATACGGGTATCATATCCTTTTATTTTTTGGTTGAACAAATATGTATATGTTTATATGCATATATTATTGTAAAAATATTAAATAGATTTGTGTTATTTTATGGTTGAATAAAATCTACATGAGTACAAATGGTTGTTATTGTAAATACCATAATGGCTTGTGTTATAAATCTCCAGTAAATGGTATGATTTCATGTCTTCAATAGTGGTAATTGTAAATACTACAATGAGTTGTATTATAAATCTCCATAGGAACTATGTTTTGTTTTTAGTGGTTTGTTGGTTTATAGGTGCCATTGGACATCAAGGATGGTGCTCCCCCAAGGGGGAGGGTTCTATAATAACCCTGGGTTAAAACTTCGTGTAATAAAGTTGATAAAGGTAAAATAAGACCAAGGTCATGGGACACACATTCCAAGGTGAGTGGTGGGAAAAACATCCTAGAGGGTGTTCATTTGGTTTATTATGGCTAAAGGAGATTGGAAAAGGAAATGACAAAGGATTTGGAAAGGAAAGAGACATTAATTAGCATTTTATTTACGAAAATAATGGAAAATAGGAGAAAAGGAAGCTGAAAGGTCATAAGTTCCATGTGAGGAGGAAAATGAAGGAAAGTAATGGAAATTGAAGAAAATATAGGCCTCAATGATAAAAAATATTCTGAGGATCAGTTCATGGATTTTGTCAGTTGAACCCTATGTCAATTTTAGCTTGGAGCTCTTTGTCTTATATTATATCTCTCGCATACTTGGGATTTGGAGTAAGAAGGAAAAGGAAAAATCAGTAAAGCACAAAAGGAAAATAGGGTCAATAGATACAACAGGTTTTTCTTGCAGGTACCAAGTTGCATGTATGATTTCCTTGCCAATTTTGGCTTCCATGACACATGCATGTGGTTTCTTGGTTGTGATATGTCATTGGCATGGAGGATTTCCTCGATTGATAGTGCTTTTCCCTAGCCTTTCCATTTCTCGGATAGCCATGGTGTTGTGCATTTACCTTTTTTTTTCTTGTTGATTCTTATGTTCCTTATGGCCATGGGTTTAGTTATTAGTTCTTGGAAGCCCTGGTTGGACAAATGCTATGGAAGCCCCGTAATAACTTAGGTTGAGTTACTAGTACTAGAAGCCTTGGTTGGACAAATTCTTTGGAAGCTTTTGGTGGTTTGAGTTATTATTCCTGGAAGCCCTGGTTAGACAAACACTTTGGAATTCCGACAAAATTTGTGGCTTGATTTACTAGTATTGGAAGCCTTGGTTGGAACAAATGCTCAAGAGCCCTCGACAAATTGAGTAGATACTGATATGGTGATGGTTAGTAATGTCCAACCATGGGGTGGAATCTCTAGTTAAGGGTTGAGGTGGTTTGGCCTTTGGAAGCCCTGCTTTGGTTTTGTTTGGTTTATTCCATGAGATCCCACTAGTAGGGGAATTTTGAGGTATGAAATGGGTCACCTAAGGAAATTATAAAATAATAGTGTAAATAATAAAACAAGATTAGATTACATCAATAAATTTTAGAGGGAAAAAAGAAAAAAATATTTTTTCAACTTGTATTTTCAACTTATCTCCCTATGGGTTTACTCAAATTTCTAGTGGGAACACTCGTTAGATGCAGAATTTGATTCCTCATATATGGAGTACCCATGTTGCATACTTTCAATGGAATCTACTACACGAAAATGAGAAATATATGAAAAATGTTATTACAATCACAATTTTCATGTATTTCTCATTTTTCGTGTAGTAGGGTCCATCAAAAGTATGAAAAATGGGTACTCCTTGGATGAGGAATTAAATTTTGCATCCAAAAACCACCCCCACTCGAAATTTGAGTAAAACCTTAGGGAGATAATTTGAAAATACAAGTTGAGAAAGTAGTTTTATTATTTGATTAATTTTTAATCTTTTTTACCTTTTTACCCCAAAAATGGTGAATCATCCCCCATGGTTGACATCATCATATTGAATCCTATTAGTTCCTATAAATTTATTTTGGTTGTATATTTTTTTAGGAGGCTCATTTTAGACCTCAAAAGTTCTCTGATGATTCATGCTTGGAATATGGAAGAAGGGTGATTGGCTAAAAGAAAGATTTAGATCATTCCAATCTATGGTCGGGTGGTATGTGGATGTCCTGTCCCTGAAAATGTGGCTCAAAATATGGGTTCGCTTGCACATAAATTCTTGGAAAAGTATGAAATCGCATGGATTCCCATCCTTTGTATGCCACTGGAGGGTTTCATCCATATGGAGGGCTTCTCATGGGTGCGAATAGGGGTCTAGTTCAATATGAAAGCAGGTTACCTCAGGGGTTGAGCATATAGAGTGGTTGGTTAGCACTTGGGGGTCACGTAGCTTCTAAGGAAGGTCAGTTTGGTTTTGGTATTTTTATTACACTTCCTTAAATATACTTAGGGAGTTGAATCATATCACGGTAACTCTTCATCACATGTTTACCCCGTTGGATCAGTCAACTTGAGTAAGTATAGGAGGACAATGTCAGAGCTATCATATGCATGCATCATATGTATGCTAATAATCGTATTCTACTCGAAATTCGAGATGGGTCATTGCAATGAATTGATTTTCAATCAAATTTTTAATTCGTTAATGTTTCTTTAAATTATTAAAATAATATAATAACTAATTTTTTTTCCTTAAATTGTTAAGCTATTTATAATTTGTTTTAGTTTAAAAAATTATTACTTAAAAACATTTAAATCGTCAAAGTTAATTAAAATCACGTCAAACATGAATATTATAAACCTCTAAAATCCAGTTAAATTTGACTTCGAATAAATAAACTATTAATGTGGATTTTTTTTTTCACAAAATAATGTATTTAAAGCGAAATATGAAGATACTATTCAACTAAAGGCTCTAGTATTTTTAACGTTAAAAAGTCTTTGTTGAAATGAATTATTTTTTCTTTTTGTTAAGTTCAGATTGGGCTAAGTTTAGATTGGAACTAGTTTTAATTTTGATTTGGAAAATAATTTACCTACTAAAAAACATATTACTAAAATTATATAAAATTTTACTATAGATAAGTTTTGAAATTTTACTTTCACATATATGTTTTTTATTTTCCAAAATTTCAATGTTTTGAGATAGTTAATTTTTTTTATTGTAAGCTTGGAAGGACTACATCTTCATCATGTCCAATGTATCACCCTGATCGGGGCAGGGGATTGAACTAGTGACTTCACATCGAGTAGTGCCTTAACAAAGCACCTGATCATTGTCTATACAAGGCCTCGTGGATTTTTTGAGATAGTTAATTTAATTAAATTGATAGTCTTATTTTGGAATATGGTTTCCATAATTTTAATTTAATTATCAATAATAATTACATGGATGGTAGGGATTTCACCTTCATAAAATATTTGAGAGTATTGTTAATAACATTCACTAATATTTATCTCCAAAAATAATTATTCCCATTTAATTTAATTAATTAATTAAAAAATGTTATATGAACAAAAACAATATAAAATAAATTATGGTTTTTTCGGGTATATTATTGATAAGCTACATAATTATCCCATGTTATTGTAACAAATCCTATTTATAGATTAAGAATCTGTATGATAACGTACATAATCTTGTTATAATTTTATTTAAATGTGTGTGTGTTTGAACTTATATATTGTTTTTTCTATGATAATAATAATACTACTACTACTACTAATAATAATATAGTTTTAATTTAATTAATTTAATGATATTTTTTGTTTTATTATTGTAGAATATATTGTGAAATAAATATTTTGATGTTTATCACGGTTTAATACCTATTAATATTTACCAACCATGTAATTTATATAATTGTACTATTACCTAAACTCTACTCCAAAAAATATGACATAGTGTCTAAGCTTCCATTTAGATCATATGATTGTGGTACTATTTCAACTCTACTTCAAGATACTTAACATTTAAGCTTAAGTCACTACAATATAGAAGGGGGTTTAAGACAATATTTGAAACAATTTTTGGGTAAATTTTCTTAACTTGAGACTGAAAAAATATAAATAAAAATTAAAAAATATAAATAAAATTATAAATAAATTGTGTATTTTCTAAAACTTTGTCTCTATAAAGGCAATATATAACACAAACATTATTATCTCATAGGAGATAATTTTTTTGTTGTCATCCATAGATAATAGTTGGGATTAAAGACATATTGCTTTCATGGAGAAAATATGTCTCTAATCATTGCTATTGTCTCTCTAGAGGAAATTAAAAATTATATTTTAAAACAATCATGGAAAATTTTAGGGGCTAATATTCGCAGGTGGGCTAATTTTCCATGGTTTTTCCAAAACAAAGATTTGCCAATTTCCCATTTTTTTAAAAATGATTCGCCCAAATTTTACAATATAAAATTATTTTACGTTAAAAATCGCCAACATTATATAGAAAAAATATATAATATCATTATAAATTTGAAATTTTTTACAGTACATCAATAAAAAATTTATAGTCTGCATATTAGGGACTAGTGAGATTCACCAATTTTTTAAACTTCAAGATAATTTTTCATCCTTAAAATTATCCCTGAAGACAATACAATATTACTTTTCTCTCCTTAGAGACAATATAAAACAATGAATCCAAAAACATATATCACCATTGAAAAAAATCAATATAAAAAGTGTTTAATTAAAAATAAACTAAAATATCATTGATTAATTCATGTAAGGGTACAATAGAATCAAACCACAAACCAATAAATTAATTTAATTAATTTTATGATATTTTTTAATTTTAGGGTACAATATAATTGCAATTATTATGGATATAACAACCACAAACCAAAGAAGGACCAATATATTGATATGCCACATTAGTATTAAGACTTGAAAATATTATAAGTAGACCAACCACAAAATAAAGAAGGCCCATAAGGAATGACACCAACACTACTAGTGATGTTAGTACCAGAGTTAGGGGTTATGATATCATATCAATGCAAGGACCTAAACATTGATACCATATTCATTACAAAAACTTGTAGTTCATAATTGCGAATAATTTCCTATAAAATATCAATGTCTTGCAATAATTGACCATGTGGAAGCATTCATAATAGACACACCTAACATTAAAAATTAGAACTATTAATGTGGAACAAAATCCTAGCCATTTTAATAATAGTAAGACTTGTAATTATTACAAACAATGTGTAGATAACAACAATGATAAAATTATAGTACCAAGTTCATATGATTAAAAACATAGACAAGGTTGGTAGCAGATCATGGGAGATTTCTATCACATCAACAAAAGGACTTGCATCTCAAAGAGAGCTTCCAAAATTTAAAAAGATTCTTGAATGAGCTTGTTATCTTTTTGCTATCCTCGTCAATCATGAAAAAGAAATAGAAATAAGCTTTGAAGGGGTAATTTATCTTCAAATAACTCTCACTAACCTATGAATCACCTACATAGACTTCTTATAAAGGAAAAAATTTCAAGGCCAAATTAATATCCAAGCTTTAAAGTTTTTATTATCTACCCTCTAAATTTCTCTGCAATATGGAGATTGTCACTTCTTTGTATCTTCGCATATCAAATTAATATCAAAAAATTAAATCCTTTCCTTTTTACCATGTAGATTATGCTTCACCATAAATATCTTAAAGGTACTATAAAAAATCAACTCATCTTCCAAAAGCTAAACCTACCAATTAATAGCTTCACACCAAAACTAAGTTCATATAAAGTTTGGAACATTTCTATGGGGAAAAAATATCCCCTACACTCAAGATCTCATGTATAGGTGCAGAAATATAAATAAGTATAATAGATATGAAATTCTTAAATAAACTAACACTCCAACTTATATGTCTATCAGTTTGAGAAATAATCAAACACTCAATTCAAGTGCAAAAAAAAGAGAAATATTTGTATTGAGGGGGTAAATACTTACAATGCACATCACACAAGTGCTTCACTAGGCGTAGTCGAATTTTAGAAACCTTCCCACAACATGGATTTGGGAACAAATACTTCTTCGCATCTCTAAATTGTCAATGTAAACTATGCCATGACTCGCCTTTCTCTATATGCCACTTCATATGTGATTTCAAATTAGACATACTGTAGTTTAGAATCCTCTTCGCACACAAATAAATTTGCTACATGCTTTATCATGTTACAATTTAAATGGTGTTTCCTATTGTAACTGCAAAATCAACCATCTAATGGGAAAATAAATGTTATCTGGAAGATTTTAAAAAGGAATTACAAACTTGCTAAATATTAACAAGCATATAACTTGTTGAGCATTCCACTGATTAAAGCTATGATCACTCACACACACATACATCATTTTTGTTAAATTTGTGGTTAAATGTATGTTAATAACCTTGTTATTGTTGTCTTTATGGATCATTTTTTTTCAATATTAATAAATATCAAATTGGCATATTAATTGTTGAGGATTTCATCCCACAACAATATGATCACCAACATGAAACAACAAGTTTAATCAAATGTTTTGGAAATGTTTAAAGAAAATATCATTTGAAAAATTGTGTAGATGAATGGTAATAAATGAAAGAATAGAATAAACCAACCTATGATTGTAGGAAAAAATGTATAACAATGATGAAGCATGAGAGAGTAGAAGGTAGAGGGAAATTTTGAGGAGTTCACCCCACCTAGTAATAATACATGGAAATTTTACCCTCCCTCACTATTGTGGAGTTCACATGGGATCCTGTGTTGTCACACATTCAAACACGTAGCTCATCTAAGGCAGTCTCCTCCCTTATACTAACCTGGCTTACAAACCTCCTGCAAAAAAGAACTTGAATACTGCCATTATAGGTATAAATTGAAATTAAAACCACCATTGCAAGCTCACATTGTAGACACACTAAAATTAGAACCACCATGTCAACCATCAATTAAAATGAATATGACTATTTTAAATGTCAATTTAAATTAAAGACACTATTACATATTCCTATTTAAATTAAAATTACCATTAACTGTCTCATTTAAATTAAAACCTCCATTAAATAAACCTATTAGTATTATGAACACTACTACAAACAAATTAAACCTAATATTTTTTTTGCAAACACATTACAATTGAAACCATTATTGTTACGCACACCTAGTGAAAATAAAATCACTACTATTAAATGCATCCAACAAAATGGAAAATATTATAGCTTCTTCACACTAGTTAAAATCAAAACCACCATTAATATAGACCCACTAAAAATAAGGTTGGTATTCTTACAATCACTCATTCAAATCAAACCCACTATTTCAGGAAACCATCAAAACCAAAGTCATTATTTCAGGTACCCATTAATATTTAAATCCTATATGTCATGGAAGAAAATATAAGTAAAACCACTCCCAAAGATAGCTATTAAAATATAAACACCTATCTAGGGTACAGAGGTATGGGGTATCATTCCAGATCCTAAAGGAAATCAATAACTTAACCATATTATGGATCTAAACTATGATTAAAACAATGAAGCAAAATTTTTAGTTTATCTAGGCATCGTGCTGATAAAGCCGAGCGGAAGAAAAAGTGCTATTGTGCTAAGGTATTCCTCTATTGTAGTACAAAATATTCAATGTATGAAAAATCTACAAGATGTATGCCTTGTAAGGAAAATCCAGAGTTGAAGTGTTGGTAGAGGAGTTTGAAAAAATTAAAATTTTCTAGGTATTTCACATCTATAATTCAAGTGAATATATCCAAGCCAATTTGGGAGCATTGAATCTGGAGAAATAAAATAATGCGTGACTATTTATCATAAACCAAAGTGACAACCAAGGAAAGAAAACAATAAACAAGAGTTAATGCCCCTGCAGAAGTGCATGCTCTTTTATTTGACACCAACTGCATCACGTGATATTAAAGGGAAAAAAATGAGGATGCTCCTTGATTGTGGTTTTATTGTTCTGTTGTGAAATTTTGGGTTGTCTTGCTCTTTTATTTCACATTGCATGCATCACATATCACTATGACCAAAAAATGATACAGTCATTGTGTAAGGTTTTATTGTTCCACTATGGAATTCCAATTTCGTAGCTCTGATAGTATCCCTAACACTTATATGTAGCCTTTGATCATTAGGATATTTTTATGGGCATGGTTCGGTAAGCATTCTGGTCTTTGATAGCTCTCTATGTGTTGAACTCTACATAACACCTAGCCATGGCTAGTAATCATAGCCAATCCAGTTTGTTTTGTGCATTAATTATCAGATGCCAACAAAGGAATAAACAATACGAGCATCAAATTTTAAAAGAACAAATTAATTTATCAAAATTATTCTAAGAGGAAAATATGATGATAGAATGAATGAGAATATAAGTTCATAGTGAAAACTCAATTCTAGGACTAGAAAAGAACTTAGATTGTCCTTCAATTGTTGGTGTTTCAATAAAAGTACAAGGAATTCATAGAATTCATGTACATATTCATCTAGGGAGATATGAGGAACTGGAAGAAAGAATGGACTCCCTGGACTCCTTTGTTTCCAAAGTTACAACCAACCTTCAACTTCTAGCATTGACCAATCATTCATGTTCATCTCAAGTTAAGGAGAAAACCTTTGAACATAATTTTCCTTTCAAGATTTCATGGAACTATGCTGCGCAATCATACCTAACATGTTGATGAAAAAATATATGGATATTCAATTAGTTGAACGCATTACAGAGAACCATATTGACCTAAAAAAAACAACCCCTTGAGGTTTCAAAATCCAGGTCTCTGTTTTTATCACATTTGATTTGGTAATTTTTTGCTAAAACAATTTGTACATCAATGTACTTACCAAAGATATAGGATTGGAGCTTGGGAAGGGGGGTTAGAATATATTTTGAGTGATAATTTTGGTTATTTTGGACCTTATGACTAGCGGTTTATAGTCAATATTCTTATATTTTGTATTACTAAATCAATCGTTTGGTTGTATCACCATACATACTCAAGTTTACATACGTAAATTATTAAATTACAAATTTTTATACCTACCAATCACCTTATTAAATGCTATATTCCTCCCACTTTTCTATAAAGAGGACCTTACGTATTTTAAGACAGTAGATTTAATAGAAGAATTGATTATCTTGCTCCTTATATTAGTTTTTTTCCAATGTTCATTTTCTATGTTATGTTGTTTGTATAAGGTTAAGAGTTATATTATTCTCTCGTGTGTAGTTTTATTTTACCTGGTACTAGAGTTTCATGTCATTAGTTTCCTTCATATTCCATGGCCACCTTCATTTTAAGATATAGGAATTGTTTGGTCATTGTAGAACCATCTATTAGTTTCCCCTCTTTATGGTTCGATTATATTGTTTATCATTTTTTATAGAAATTTCTAGTGGTCATCATTGGCGACTACTTGATTTCATTTTACATATGGTTTGGCTCTACTTGTGACAGACCTCACACATCGTAATATTCCTCTCGACTATTGTACCTTCTCCTACCTATAAAGATGCTTAGATACCAAAAAATCACTCAATGGCATCCTTTAAGTGTTTGACCTTTTGACATAAAGTTTAAATAAATATTTTAATAAATATTTTTTCCTATGCTAGGAAATTGCCTTTATAAAAATTGGGTGCCTCTTTGATAAATTTATTTTGAGGTGATGTGCGTGGGAAGGTGATTTATTTTCCATCTATTAAGGTGATGTGCGTGGGAAGGTGATTTATTTTCCATCTATCTCCTATGTTGATGGTGTTTGCACTGGATGTGTTCTTGGAAAGCATCCTCAAAATACTTTTGACAAAGAAAACTTTTGGAGAGCATCAAAATATCTTCAAATTATTCACCATGATATTGCATGCCCTTTTCCTACCTTACCTTTTCAAGGACCCCACTATTTGCTTACATTCATTAATTACTACTTGAGAAACACTTGGGTCTACCTTTAAAGAAAAAAAATGAGCCTTTTTATATTTTTCTTCTGTTTGAAGCCTTAATTGAAAAGTAATCTAGAATGTCCACAAAATTTTCATAGATAGATAATGGTTGTAACAATATCAACCAAATATTAAGGGACTATTATGCCACTAAAGGTATTCAATTGCAACATAATGTGCCCTACTCTCCATATCAAATTGGTGTTGTTAAGAAAAATAATTTTAACTTAAAGGATAAGGCAAATTGTATGATCCATTCTATAGATATTACCACATAATTTTGGGTTGAATCCATTAATTGTATCCCTAATGTTCATAGTTTCACACCTCACAAAGATCTCCAAGTGGTGACCCCAAAGGAATTTTGAAGAGGACAAACCCTCCATTTGTCATCTAAAAGTCATTGAGTGTAATGATTGGGTCCACATCCCTAAAGGAAATGTATTGTAATGTATATACAAACTAAACCTTGTATAAATAAAGTTAACCATATTTGAAGAGCATTCCAATCAACATATTACATCTTCATACGATTATCCTTCTTTTGAGTTAAATTAGGAAGATTAAACTAATAACATAAAATAAAAATTGTGTATGCATAAATTTTAAGTGAAAAATTGGACAAGGAGTAGTTATGGCAATGTTCAAATGACTTCACCCTTTTCTCAGTCATGAACCTATGAAAGAAATGTAGTGTTAAGAAGGGACAAAATTATTACCTAGTAAAGAAAGAAGTTAAATTTTTTGTGTTAATGAATTCCAAGCTAGGGTTTGTAATTCAAACCTATAACAATAAAAACCTTTATTTAGAATCCACTTATAATGTTTGTACTAATAAATAAGTTGTGAAACTAAAAGTTTCAAAAGTAAAAGCCTACCTAAAAAATATTTCAACATTCATGGCAACATAAACCCTAGTAATAACACACAAGTAATAAATTATATGATTATATTGTTGAACTATAATTTAAAAAAAGAAGCTTACAAATGTAAAACCCCTACTCTATTATTTTTTAACTCATGTGACAGAAATCTCTATATCGTCTACAGAAGCACCAACCTAATAATAGTTGAGTGCAAGGGTTTGTATATCCTTAATATATAATTAAAAATTATGGAATTTAAGTAGTAAGAATTATATCAGTGAAAATATGAATTCGTTACCTATATAGAAAAATTCCTGTCTTCAGTGAGCATTTTGACCAAGACATCAAGAGTTTCTCTTATCACATGAAATCTACAGTGAAGAACCGTGAGGGATATTTAAGTTAGAAAATATGATAATGTAATTTTTTTAAAATGGGTTAATAGGATCCCAATACAAGATCAAAAATTCACGGAATAAAGGACAATGAACCGAAAATAAAGTAGTATTTTTATGAGTAAAAATTGTTTGTATCCACAGCAAGGTATGATGATAGGAAAGACGAATTTTTTTTTTTTGGGTTATTTTAATTGAACCTAAGAATAGTTCGAGCGCAAAAATACTTGTATTGTTTTCAAAATGAAGTAATCCTTTGGTCAATTTTTGACCTGAGAAGATTCAAAATCAAGGAAACCCTCTTTATATTAAAATAAAATAATTGAAGCCATAAAACCATTCGTATCAGAAGTGTCATGGGGTTAAATCCTAGGAAGGATTGTGCTTCCAAATTATCAAGCAATGAAACCCCAAACCGGTCAAATTTTTCAAAGGATTTTTTTTCAAGAAAATATTTTTATAGAACCCTACGAGGCTCTAAAACCCCAAAATAAATTTGATAGTAAGTAGAGTGATTTTCAAAACCCTTGAGAGTCTCTTAAGCCATGAGAAAACATGGAGCAAAAAAAATATCTTTACGAAGGGTTTTTATAAATACCCAAATAATAAGTGATTGTTAAATACAGTTTATAACCTCCAATACAAAGTTGAAAGAAAGTAAAACTCTCATATAGCTTAAATTCAGAAATTTAATGACCCAATGAAAGGATAGATAGTATGGTATTCTTTTCATATCTTTGAAGTACTTGCAACACCTAAGTAGAGCATGAGCTAGTGGATTATATGGAAGGGTTGATTAGAAGTTTTTATATCCGCAAAGCCACTATTAGCAAAATCTCTTTTTGTATGTTTTCGATATCTAAATAAAGAAAAGATACATCAAAACCATGGAAAAAATCAGTGGCATAAGTATACCAGATAATCGTGAACATTACTCACCATTGTTATTTTCCAAGGTATTATTGAAGAGTGGAAGTGAGCCATACTCCTTGTCAAAATCAAAAAATTGGAAGTTGAGTAACATTTTTCTAACCCTATTTCGTCAGAAAAATTCACTTTCTCAACATAGCTCTGAACTATTGTTCTGAAACCCTAAATATCCACTTTTTGAGGCGCTTCCATCATTGATTAACAATGGCTTTAGGCCTGGGGGGTGCCTCTTCCCTCCTCATGACGAGGAATTTACTTTTCTTGCAATGATATTATCTCTCAAAATCAATCCTCAATCAAATTATGTGGAGTTGAAATTTGTGAGGAAAGATGAAAATATTCCAATGGTTGCACTTCCATCTAAACTTCTGATGACCTCCTTAACCTTTTATGACACGGCGTTGGCTAGAAATTTCATGGGAATGTGGCCCTCTCCAAGTTAGTTGAACAATGGATTGAGAGATCTTGGAAGCCTATGATGAGAGGAACTCCTTGTGTGCTTGAAGTTGGTAACGACTTCTTTTATTTCCTATTCAAGTACAAAGAGTATAGAGACATTGTGTTTAGGAATGGGGCATACATTTTTGGCTCCAGGGACATGTATTTCAATGCATGGTTATTAGATTTTAATCTAGACAAGTACATTTCAACAATTGTGTCGAATTGGGTTAAAATTCCACAATTTCCTCTCTCATGCTAGAGAAATGATTGTTTAAAGGCCATTAAGAATGGAATGTGTTCGTTTTCGGACCAAATTGAGCCAAAAGGGTAGCAATTTTCTTGCGCAAAAATATGCATCGAGGTGGACTTGGAGAAATGATTTCCCTATGAAATGATTTTAACTCAAGTTGAGTGGAAACATATTCAACCCCTCGACTATGGGAACTCCCATTAAAGTGCAAGAGTTTCCATGAATATGGGCACTTTTCTCGGGATTTCAAGAAGTATCAGGCTTGAAATTGGAATGGGGTGGCTTTACATCCCGAGGAGAATCGACAAGCTCAAAAAAGGGGGTCAACTAAAGGAAAAAGTAATGTTAGAAATATTAAATACTAGGTTTCTCATGTGGATTCCTCTTCATTGAATCCAAAGCTTACATGAAAAGTAGAATCACAGGGCTACTTTTCATGGAAAGAATATTGTGTGGCTTCTAGGAAGAGAAGGAAAAAGAGGAGACACATGTTATTGAAGAAATCACAGACTTTGAAGGAAACCAAGATGAAGAGTCGAAAACGTTAACCTTGAAGAAGAACCTCTGAATAACATTGTTATAGCCACCAATGTTCAAACTAATAAACAAAAAATATATTCAACTCTAGTTATCCCAAATAAGTCAGAGAATCGATAGGAAGAGGTCTCTCCTTATTCAAATGGCTTAGAAGAAAGAGTGGTGGGGGGGAGGGGGGTGGGTGGTAATGTTTACAAGAAGCACAAAAAATATGCTAAAGTGGGGGATGGAATCCACAAGTCATGAATTAAAAATTTCCAAAAAACATCGTTCATCCAAGAAAGATGAAAGAGAGGTCGAGGAAGATTAGAATATATAACTCAAAAATTACCTCATTTTACAGAAATACTCAGAAATGTGAGAAAAAAAGAAAAAACAAGTTCAAAGTCTGGATAAGATAATTATAATGGTTGTAAATTTAAATGAAAATAGTTTCATGGAATATTATGGGACTGAGAAACCCTATAAAACCAATGGTACTAAAATACCTAGCTAATCTGAGAAAACTGCAAGTTATATTACTGTAATAAACACAACTAGTTGAGGAAGAGGCCATGTCCTTATCAATAATAATTTGGAAAAATAACGCAGGTATAGCAAAAATCTCCCTTGGAGATTTTGTTGGTCCATGCACCCCATGGTCAGAATCCCATTTTAAGTTAAAATATATCAGCAAATCACAATGCTATGTAGCTATTAAACTATATGACAAGTGTAACAATCTCGTTTTAAAAGTTCATGTAATAAAAGTTAATAAAGGAAACATAAAAACATGGTAAAGGGACACTTATTCCAGGCCAAATTTTGAGAAAAATATACTAGTGGGCATCAATTTATGTGTTTAAGGCTAATGGAGATTGACAAAGGCAATGGAAAAGGCTTTGAAAAGGAAAAAAATGTGTTTTTGGCATATTATTTATGAAAATAAATGAAATTAGGAGAAAAGAGAGGTGAAAGGTCGCAAGTTGTATATGAGGAGGAAAATGAAGTAAAATAAGGGAAAATTGAAGAAATTAGAGGCATCATCAATATAAATACATCAGAGCATTAATTGGTAGGTTTTTCTCTAGTTTAGTTTTGGAATTAGTCTCAGAGAGGAGAAGTGTCATAGGAGGAGAAGGAAAGCAAGAAAGCAAAGGAAGGACAAGGAAAGAAAATGAAGTACAAGAAAGAAAGGAAAGAAAGGATAAATCAAGGAAAAGTTCGATCAAGTAGCTTCTGTGGGAATACTTGCAGGTAAGAGGTTTCATGTATGATTTCCTAGTTGGATTTGATATGCATGGTATGTGCATGTTGGTATTTTGTTCTTTCGTTGTGATTAGCATGGATTTTTACGGGTTTGACAGTGGATTTTAGATTTTCCTTTCCATTTTAGAATAGCCATGGTGTGATGGGATTTTTCTCGATTTGAGCTTTGGATTTCTGAAAGATTAGGTCTAGGTGATGTGGTTTCTAGAAAATTCCCAAAGGTCTAATAATCCCTTGACCGGTAATATCGAGATACATGGTAAATCGTTCGGGTGGAGATTGGAAAATTATTCAAGGTATTAGAGAATAAATTATGAGGCATCCAAGTTTGGTTTGGTTTTGTGATCTCAGGGCTAGTTTAGATGAGATCACAGTATGGTTAGGGTGGAGGTGGTTAACCTCTAGATTTCCTTGGTTGTTTTTGGATTGGTGTACCCCATGAAAACCCACATTCATTCTTGGGATATGTCACGGGGGTGATTGGATGAAATAAATGTTTGGTTAATCCAATCTATGGTAGGGTGGTACGTGGAAGTCCCGAACCTGGTTGGATTTTCCCTATGTTTAATAAGAGCTTAGTTTCTCTCACTTTTGATCAGTAAATGTACTTGTGATTATGTGTTTGTAATGGTTTTTCTATAATTTTTATTTATATGGTTGTATGTTGGTTATATTCATGGTTTTATGACATATCCTAGTCATGGTTCTCACCATTTTTTTACTTGTAACTAGATGAATAATTAATGCATGACCTAATTGGTGTTATGCCAGCTAATGTGAGAAGACAAGGATCCTTCTTGTTAAGCCTCGAATAAGTTGTTAGTTCCTTATGTTTAGATTTTAATTCATGACTTGTAGGTTACATGTTTACCAAGTGTTTAATGGTATGTAAGTCTTGGTTGGGGAAGGTCAATTAATGTCTTGTTTCAATTTTTTAGTTTACAAGCATTGTTTATATGTCATTTATCATTTCTGAAAGTTTCACTGAGTTCTGGGCAGAGCCCTGAAAAAGTGGCTTCGAATTCGGGTCAATGGCATAGAAATGAGCAAAAAAGTCTATAGTTTCAGTGAAGCAGGCCAATGTGAATGATTGGAGGCTTATATTCAGTTGGAGGCCTTGGAAAGGGAGATACTATGGTTCTAGGTCAGTGAAAAAGAAATTTATCTTAGGGGTTTGACACTTGGAGGAGTTGGGTTTCTCCTAGAGGTCATGTTTCACCTGAGGGAAGTTAGTAAGGTATTAGGTTGTCGAATCCATGTCCTTAACATAATATAGGAGGTTGAGTCTTATCATAGTGACCCTCAGCTCATTATTACCTAGGGCAAGCTAGTGAAAGTGGGTAAATGTGGAAGGATTTGGTTACAGGGTGGTATGAGAGAAAGTTTCGCTCTCTTTCGGTCGTATCTGATACCACAGGTTGGTACCAAAGCAAGTGGAATTCTATTTGGGTAAAGTCTGATGTTGTTATGGGTATGGTTTTCATGCATGGGATCATGGTGTATGGTTGGTTTGGTCATGCATGATGTTGATATGTTGTGATTTTATTATGTTATTATATGGATATGCTTATGGCTATACATGTACATGCTAATGTGGATTGATCTTGTGGATGAGATAATCCTCCCTTGAACATCAAGACTCTATGGATTTGATTTTGGTATCTATTTGGTTTATCTAACATGGTACATTTTCATGAAGAATATACTCTAATATGATAAGAAAAATGGTAGACTACAGTTCCCATGACTCTTCCTAAAGACCAGTTGGGAAAAAAGGTGAAGAGAATTCCCCTGGTATAGCAAATACATTAAAGCCATTGGGATCTATTTGATCTAAAGCCCCTGGTTTTATTTGAATGTACTGCCATTGGGATCATATAGTATGATTTTTGGTATGGAATGGTTGTATATTAATATAACCAAAGTATATCTCTATGAAAAGGCTATTGAGTTCCTAGACGATAATGGGGAAAAAAGAATCTTGCAAGGAAAGAAGAATCCTACATCAGTGAGGCTAGTCACAACTATGCAAGCTAAGCACAATTGTAGGAAAGGGTGTGTGATGTTTTCAGATCATATTTCCAGTGACAAGGGTAAGGATATTGAGGATACAGAAATATTCGAGAGGTACCCCGTATTGCATTATTTTCAAGATGTGTTTCCAGCAGAGATACCAAATTTTCTTCCTCACAAGGAAGTAGAATTTTCTATTGAGTTGGTACCACAGGCAGCACCAGCATCAAAGGCACTATACAGGATGACCACTCCATAGTTAGTAGAGTTGAAGTTATAGCTGAAGGAAATGCTTGATAAGGGATACATTAGGTCAAGGGTATCACCTTGGGGTGCACAAGATGGATGGTATTCTCAGGTTATCCATTAACTACATGAAGTTAACCAAGGTGACGATCAAGAACATGTACCCATTGTTGAGGATTCAAAACTTTTTTGATGAGTTGAAGGGAGCAACAGTGTTCTCAAATATTGATTTGAGATCAGGATACCATCATATACGCATTAAAGAAGAGGAAATATACAACACTGCCTTCAGGACCAGGTATGGGAATTACGAGTTTTTTTAAGTTCCATTTGGTTTGACTAATGTTCCAACTACTTTTATGTGCTTGATGAATAGTGTGTTGCATCCTTAACTATACAAGTTTTTTGTAGTATTCATTGATGACATATGGAGATATTCTAAGAATGAGGAAAAGCATGTTGAGAATTAGCAGCGGTGTTGATATTGCTAAGAGAGAATTAGTTAGATGAAAATATTAGCACGTGTAGTTTATTTCGGAAAAAGGTACATTACTTGGGACATGTTGTTTCCAAGGCAGGTATAGTAGTAGATCCAAAAATGATAAGGGCCATCATGGATTGGGCATCTCCTAGAAATGTGGAAGAAATCATATCATTCATGGGATCAGTAAGCTACTACATGAGGTTCATCAAGAAATTAGCATGCATTGCATATCCTCTTACATGCTTGCAAAGGAAAAGTGAGAAGTTTGAATGGACAGAGGATTGTGTAGCTATTTTTGAGAAGTTGAAGTAGTTGTTGACAAATTCCCTAGTTCTTAAGATTGCATATCCTGAAAAAGAGTTTGTAGTGTTTACAAATGGATGCAAGAGGGGACTTGGTGGAGTCCTTATGTAGGAGGAACAAGTGGTATGCTATGAGTCCAATAAAATGAATGAGCATGAAAAAAACTATATGACTCATGATATTTAGTTGGTAGTTATTATTCATGATTAGAATATGTGGAGACATTATCTTCTTGGCAGGAGATTTGTATTGAAGAGCGATAAAAGTGGGTTGATATATTTGTTTGAAAACCGAATTTGAATGGCATGCAAGCTCTATGATTGGCTACCCTTAGTGAGTTTGAATTTGTGATCAGATACATTAAGGGAAATGAGAACAGGGTTGTAGATGCTCTTAGCAGGAAAGTGTAGTTGAACCATGTTGCAATAGTGATCTCATATTGGGCATATTTACAGGATCATATATTATAGGCATGGCAATAAGATGACATGTAAATGGGGCTTATGCATAGGTTACAACTTGATACCGGTGTTCATGATGTGGACTATTGTCTCATGGAAGATGGCTTGGTGAGATTCAGGGACAAGATCTATGAACCAGATGATAGTGAGCTCAAGAAGCTTACCTTGAGGGAGTTTCATGCCAAACCATATTTAGGTCACCCAAGATATCAAAAGGAGTTTAAAAATAGTCGAATATGAATAAGGAAGTGACATATTTCATGCCTAGATGTCTGGACTGCCAACAGGTGAAAGTGGAGTGTAAGCATCGAGGTGGACTGCTACATCCTATTCTGATTCCAGAATGGAAATGGGAAGTAATTCCCATGTACTTCATTACAAGTATTCCTAGAACATCGAGGAAGTATGATTTTATCATGGTTGTGGTTGACAGGTTGAGCAAGGTAGCTCACTTAATTCGAGTGAAGACTAATTATTCATCTAGTGAGGTAGAAGAGGTCTTCCTTGGGGAGATCATGAGATTGCATGGTGTTCTGAAGAAGATTGTGTGAGACAGGGATGTTAAGTTCACTTCTAGGTTTTGGAAGGATTTTTTTGTAGGTTTGGGGACTGAGTTGGTGTTTAGTACAAATTATCACCCACATACAGATGGAAAAACATATATGGTCAATAGGATTCTGGAGGATATGTTGAGGATGTATGGCATGCATCAACAGAGGATATAATAGGAGTACCTTCCATTGGTAAATTTTTCTTACAACAATGGTTATCAGAATTCACTGAGGATGGGTCTGTTTGAGGCACTTATGGGTGGAGTTGTAATACTCCCATCAGCTGAAGTGATCCAATGAACAAGGTACTTATTGGACCAGACATGTTGGTAGATATGGAACAAGAAATGTTGATTATCAAGAAGAATCTAAAGGCAGGATAGGATAGGAAGAAAAGTTATGAAAAACAACATAGGGCATTTAAGGAGTTTTAGGTTTGGGAGCATGTGTATTTGTGCATCAAACCCAAGAAGATCTCCTTGTGGATTGGATAAAGTGCCAAGTTGGAACCACAATATTGTGGGTCTTTTTAGATACTTGAGAGGATTAGAACAACATCCTACATACTTTCACTTCCTCCAACAGTGAAATTTCGTGATTTTTTCATGTTTCATTGCTTAAAAGATATGTAAAGGACGTTTATCATGTTATTGATTTTGGAAATACTGAGAGGGGGGTGAGTTAGTATTCCTTTCAACTTGGGAGAATCCCAAGCTTCTGGCAAAGATATTCAAATGATTCACAAGGTAAAGGTTAGTGAAGATATCAACGATTTGTTCTTTTGTACTAACATAATCAAGTTTGATATTATTTTCAGCGACTTGTTCTCTAACAAAATGATATTTGATCGGAATGTGTCTTGTTTTTTAATGCATGACAAGATTCTTGGAGATGTTGATGGCATTGGGGTTGTCACAGAATATGGGAATAGGATCACTGAATTGTACTTAATGATCTTTCAAAGTTTGTTTCATCCAAAGGACTTGAGTACAACATGTTGCCGCTGCAATGTATTCTACTTCCGCTGGAAATAACAAGATTGAGGTTTGCTTTTTGCTCAACCATGGTACGAGAAAACCACCTAGATAGAATCCTACTCCACTAGTACTCTTACGATAATAAACGCTTCCTGCCCAATATGCATCTGTAAAGGCTTGAATAATGAGATTGTTACCCTTAGGATAACACAAGTCGTATTCTTATGTGCCCTTTAGATATCGAAGAATTATTTTGACAACAATAATATGTGATTATTTTGGTGATGCTTGGAATCTTGCTACTTGCCCAACTTCTTTCATAACATCTGGTCGAGAGGCTATTACATATAGAAGACTACCAATCATAGATCTGTACAACCTTTGATCCACATCCTTAGATGAGTCATCTATGCTCAATTTGAAACCTATTACCATCGACGTAACGATGGGTTTGCAATCTTACATTTTTATTTTCTTCAACATTTCCTTGATGTACTTGGCTTGACATATAAATATTCCTTTCTGTTGCTGAGATATTTGAATCCCTAATAAGTATGTCAGCTCACCAAGTAAAGACATCTTGAACTCACTTTGCATATTTGTAGAAAAGTTCTTACTTAGTTGATCATCATTTCTACCAAAAATTATATCATCCACATATACCTCAACGATTGTTAAATTATCTTTATATATTTTTACATAAATAACAATACCTTTCTTGAACCCTTGTTGACGTACATATCCATCAAGACGAGCATACCATGCTCTGGGAGCCTTCTTGAGACCATATAGAGCCTTGTTTAACCTGCAAACATAGTCTTCTTTTTCTGATAGTAGAAAACCTTCAGGTTGTTTGATGTAAACTTCTTCTTCTAATTTTCCATTCAGAAATGCTGACTTAACATCCATTTGGTAGAATTTTATTTTTCTTGAACATGCATAGGAGAGAAACATTCAGATGGCTTCCATTTTGGAAACTGGTGCAAATTTTTCATCGAAATCAATTCCTTCCACTTGTGCATAGCCTTTGCAAACCAATCTTTCTTTGTTTCTGGTAACCTATCCATCTTCATTCAATTTGTTCCTGAACAACCATTAAGTCCCAATGACATTTTTATCTTGTAGTCATGGAACTAATTCCCAGGTGTTATTCTTCTCGATTTGATCCAATTCTTCATTCATAGCTGCTACCAAATGTTCATTCTGGTTGGCTTCCTCAAAACTACTAGACGCAAAGGTTGTTAGAAAAACAATGTGAGCTTGTTGTGATGAATGAAGCTGTCGACCTTCATTTATGTCACCAATGATTTGATTTCATGGATGGCTCTTTTGAATCCATTATTTTGTTCTCTTTGGAGGAGCTTCTTATTGTTGTTTTGTTATATCTTGATGATCATTATTTACTTCTTCCTGGTTAATAGTTTCTTCTTGTTATATAATTTTCTCTATGTTTTTTCAGCCTCTGTCTCAAGTTTCAAAGATTCTAGATCCTCATCATTATTTGTTAGAACACCATCTTCACCAAATGTAACATTTATGCTTTCCACTATCTATTTTCGTCTTATATTATAGCATTTATAGGCCTTTGTTTTGTGTGAGTAACCAAAAAATATACCTTCATCAACATGTGATTCAAACTTACCCAAATTTTGATCTTATGTTTTGATATAAAATTTGCTTCTCAAGATTCTGAAATATTTTACATTAGTTGGTTTTCCTTTCCATAATTCATATGAGGTCTTGTTGCAATTATTTCTAAGAAGACTTCGGTTGATAATGAAGACTAATGTATCAATTGCTTGAACCCAAAATTTTTCATCCAATTTTGAGTCTATCAACATTGTTCTACCCATTTCCTATATCGTTCTGTTCTTTCTTTCAGCAACTCCATTTTGCTGAGGTGTTCGTGTTGTTGAAAATTGTCTTTTTAGTCCATTTTCGTCACAGTATTGCTAAAATAATTTGGAAGTGAATTCTCCGCCATTATCTGATTTTAGACACTTTATTTTCAAATCAGTTTCATTTTCAACCAACTCCTTGTAGATCTTAAAGCACTCAAATGCTTCAGATTTTTTCTTTAGGAAACTGACGGCTATCATCCTGGTATAGTCATCTATCATTAACTTGAAATATAATTCTCCATCTAAGCCTTTTGTTATCATAGGACCACATAGATTAGTATGTATCGATTCCAATGGCTGTGATGCAAAGTGTTATTTTGTTTTAAATTGGACCTTTGTCTGCTTGTCGTGCTAACAAGCCTCACATAGTGTGTTGGAATCTTTTGAGATTTTCGACATTTCCCGTACTGCTTCCTTTTTTCTTATCCTGACAAGATTGTAAAAGTTTATGTGACCCATTCATTTGTGCCATAACCAACTTTCTTCTTCTTTATCTAGTAGAAATTCTTTAGTTGCTTCATCCAGAACATATATGTCATTTGGAGCTCAACTTGTTGTAGCCACAAGTTTACCATACCTGCCTTTCTTGATTTCACATTTTGTGGAGTTGAATAGCACTATGTGTCCTTGATCACATATTTTTCCAACACTGAGCAGATTTTGATTCATGTTTTCAGCCAATAGAACATTCTTAGCTATAAAATATTTGCTTCCTAGAGTGATGGTACCTGATCCTATAACATTTGAAGATCCATCATTTCCAAAGGATATGGTTCCATCCTTCTTCTCTTTCAAAGATACAAATTTCCTTCTATCTCCAGTCATATGCGTTGAGCAACCACTATCAACATACCACACATATTTTTTGTTTTGAGCCTTGAGAGCGAGAGCACAATTATTAGTGTTCTTCTTCTTCCACGTTCATTCGTTCTATGGCTTTGAAGATTCTTCTGGAGGATTTTCAAGTTTGTAGTCTCTGGCTATGTGTCCAAAGTTCTGACGTTTGTAACATTCCATATTATTTCTTAAATTTTCAAATCTATTGATGTTTCATTGAGCCCTCGGAGGTTCATATTTGAAGGATCTCCTGGAATTGTATTGGTTCCTAGGGTACGTGCGACATTATACAACTTTATGACCAAAATTTCCACATGAATAACAATAGCCATGAAAAATATGTTGATACCTGGATGGAAATATTCGTCGAGGAATTGTCCTCCAAGGATGTTCTTGCGAATCTTGTCCAATGAAGTCTACATGCATGTCAGATCTCATAGATTCATTGTATTTTGTTGTAGAAGGTCTTGCTTCTTCTTCTTTGTAACCGAGGCTAGTTTTATCATTGTAATATCATTGATTGTTGATGATTTATTCCAATGCCCTTGAGTTGTTGGCATATTTTTGGACATTTTTCCCCTTCTTCACTTCCTTACGCAGTGAGACTACTTTGGCTTCTAATGCTTCCCTTTCTTGGTTTCTTTCTTCCAAATTATTTTTAAGCGACTCTTCAATACATTTGTGTTCTTCAACTTCAATTTTGAGACATTTAACTTGTTCTTCAAGTGTATTGGAACAGATCTTCTCAGCCTTGAGCTCTTTTATAAGCCTGATTGCCTCCTTAGAAAATTCTTCTATGGTCAACCCTTCTTCTTCGTTGTGTGATACCTCTTGTTTATTGTGCTTGGCCATAAAAAATACTCTACCATTGGCTTCTTCTTCCCTGTCACTGTCTTCATCGGATGATGATCTACCTTATTTAGAGAGAAATTTCCTTTTGCATCCTTTCTTTTTTTCTTTCTTGCTGAATTTCATAAAGCCTTTCTTTCCTTTTGAGTTGCCATCACTTCTGTTCGAACATTTTGCTACGAAATTCCCAATCTCACCACAGCCGAAACATATCAATGGAAGTTTACTTTTGAATTTTCCCTTACCAATTTTTATTTTTCTTGTAAAGTAAGCATATTATTCATTTGAAAGACCTTCTTCATCATCTCCATTTTCTTCACACTTGCAGGGGCATGTATTTTCAATTGAAGGTTGTTTGTCCTTATTGGTTTTCTTAGATGCAACGAATGTAGTTTCTAGATGTGAAGTACCCTCTTCTTCATCAAGTCTAATTTCATATGATATGAGAACTCCATGTAATTCCTCTTTGCTAAGTTTTTTCCAGATTTGCACTGTATTCTAAGACTGATACCTTTGGGTTGAATCTCCCTGGTAACATTTTAAGAATATTTCGTATAATAGTATTCTCGTCAACTGGCTCTCCCAATCCTTCTAGAGTATTCATTATTTCATCAGCATATTGGAAGTATGCGGCAATTTTTTCATCTTATTTCATTCTGAGTTCCTCAAATTTTTCTCTATATATTTGAAGTGTTGCTTCTTTGACATTTCATTCACCTACATATATATTCCCAAGCTTGTCCCATACATTTTTGGTGGTTTTAAAACCCAACACCTTATGATAAGAAGATTCAATAAGTCCACTTATAACAATATTCTTTTCTTTTGCATCATTTACCAAATTCTTCTTACCATGTTCATCCGTGACTGATGTAAATCCATTTTGAATAATGTCTCAGACTTCGTAACCTTGCACCAAGAGATAGACCTCCATTCTTCCTTTCCAAAGTGCATAATTATTTTCATTGAATAGAGGTACACCATTATTGGTATGCTCCATGACCTCCTTCCAACTGTTAAACTTCTATTGAAGGAACCAAACTCTGGTACCAATTGTTGGAAATACTGAGAGGGGGGGTGAATCAGTATTCCTTTCAATTAGAGAATTAGTTAATCTGCAATTATTATCAGTGTTTGTAGAATGATAGTAGTATAAAAAAGGAACACACATGCACACAATTTTTAAGGTAGAAACCCTCTCCGGGACAAAAACCACCCGAATGTTTTTCTAATAATTCTTTAATATTCAACTCCAATTGAAAATAAAGCTCCAACTTCCTAGAATCTAGAAAATAATTCTTCTTCAGCGCCCACTGGATGAACGCTCCAATGCCCGAGATTCTTTAGTAGTCAACTGAACGGATGCTCCAACACCAATTGAGCTACAAATCACCTTAGCACCACCCTACCACCCTGAATTTTTCACAAGCTTGAACCTATTGGTGACTTCATGCACTAGCCTAGCACTACCCTACCACCCTATAGAAGAATAAAAGAAGAATGGAATGTCGTACCAAGGAAAATGGTACACTTTACAATGATATAGAATGATGTAGAAGAAGAAGACACATTAGGCCATAACCCCAACTATGACACAACCACCTAATGATGATCCTAGGCCTCCCGACACCACCTCTTCAACTCTTGGCAGATAGTAAAATGATACCTTTACAATGAATGTATGCAGTGCTACCCACTTGAAGACTTCATGTGATGAACTTCTTTTTGCTGTTCTGCACCTTGATTATTTCTCTTGTCATGCTATCCACTGCTGCACCTTTCTTTGCTATGCTGCCCTAGAAATTCTAGTCCTTTGCAACCCTTGACAACACATGATCTATCTTTTTCTTGCCTTCTAGGATCTTGATATTGAATATGGTGTATCTCTGTTATTTCATCTACCCAATATGTGATTTTCAGTTTTGTAGTAGTACTTCGAGTCTTCTTTCCAATGCCATAGGTCTAATCCAATTTGGATTATTCAAGGGAGATCTATTCCCAATCTCTCACAATGACCTAATTATGGATTATTTCAGTAGATCAAAATTGTACAACGTGCCACATGTCACTATTTCTTTATTCGGCTCTGAAATTGATATAGAAAAAACTAAAATCTGTGCAATATCTTCCAACTTTTACATAATTCCAATTTGATACTTAGAGAGAGAGTTATGACGATTTTCCCAAGGCCACTTCTTTGAGATGAAGTTCAGGAGCCTGCAAAAACACTGACTTCCGTAGATCATATCTCTGAAAATATTGCACACCCTAATCTAAAATTTTTACAAAAGCATCCTACGTATTTTGGCTTCACCTCATAAACATTTCAACTTATTAAGCTTCGAAGAGAAAAATTTATAGCGCAAATTCCATGATGACCTGTTTTAGGTAGCGAAATCCCTACATAAGGATGATATGAGGATCACAATTTATATAAATTCTTAGGTTGATAGGGGCTTCAACAAATGAACATGGGAGGGATTTTAGGAGCTTAAAAATTATTAATTATTGACTTTTTAACGACCCATGCCACAACCCCATGGGGTTTTAACCCACTAACTGGAGTTACAAACTTCAAACATGAATATCTCTCAAAATGAGAAGAATTACGTGGCGTGCCATATATCAACGGAAACATATTGACAAGTAGAAACCATCAAAATAATTATTGACCCAGAATATAGTAATTTGGTAGGTCAAAATTCCCATGCAATATTTGTGTAGCCCCTGGTGCTGCTTGGGTTGACATCAATGACAATCGATGATCAAAAATTGATTGGTCTATATAGGGTGTGGATAAATAAGGAGAATTTTAGCCGCAACCTCAGTGCATATTTTAGTAGAAATAAATCATGTTCAAGAAAAGAGCAATAAAAAAAGTTAAACGTCAGTGGAAGTACTTTGGTTCTTATGTCGCTATATGGGATATGAATAATCAGATGCGCGCTATGTATCCTTCATTGTTTACCGGTGGAGGCAAATGAGTTTTGGTATTTTTACATATTTATGTATGTTTGTTATTTTAAATACAATAATGATTTTTGTTATAAAGATCCAATAAGTGATATGGTTTTCATATTTCCATGTTTGTCATGATGGTTCTTCTTTTGAGAAGGATGTTATTGTAAATACTACAATGAGATGGGTTATAAAGCTCCATAGGTAGTGTTGTATCTTAAGAGACAATTCCTTGGCTGTGGAAAGGAATCAGTGCTTAAGACATTTTTGAAAGTATGCCACAAAGTAATTATGCTAGGTGGTCTTCATTCAATCCCTTTGGAAACTAATTCTTTGAAACCCTTAACAACCTAGTATAATGAACGACACTACAATGCCATTAACTGCTGATATCTGAATGCAAACGAAGAACTGTAGAAGAAATTAAAATGATATGCTGTAACATACAATCTACCACTCTAAATGTCAGAATGAATTTATGGAGAGAGAAGAAACTCAAAATAATATGATGTACACACAAACTCTATTACTTTTAAGTTCCAAAGAGATTTTATGAAGGGAGAGTAGTTGGAGTGAAGGAACGTAAATTAAGGTTATTTAACTCTTACTCACAGATGTAATTAAGAGACCGAATGCTACATTACTTCACTCCATTCAAAGAAGAAGGGACACAAAATGGCATAGGAAGAACAAATCACCATCAACAGTTGCAGGAAACTTGATGCTTCTTTCATTAATTACTTATAAAGTAAGTACCACTTTTTTAGTCTTCCAAAGGTCCAAAACTCATAACCCCTTTTCTTTCTTTCTATCTACTTAAATACATAAAAATATTTTGTAACTATTGAGCTTCTTGAAACTGCTTCGACTACCTAAACTGTTAAAATTACTTATGCAATCATACCAAGAAAAGAAATTGAAACTGGAAATATCATTCATTTTTTTGAATTTGATTGTTCCTGATGTGTCCCCCCAAAGTTCTGAGGTGTACTTTTTAGTTATGATGCGATGGCTGCACAGTTCTGTAGGAACGCCTCAGTGCCCGACTTGACCCAGCTGTCGTGCTTCCAACAGTGCCACTATACATTCTTCTTCCCGACTCTACCTATCCCTCTGTGTTTGTTTGCAACATTTCCTCTTCTCTTCGTCAACCGCCGCAAGGCTTGGACTCAAACTATATTCTACTCACCATGGAGAACGCATCGCCTTCTCTTTCTATTGCAATTGGCATTTCACTAGCTTTATGTTATAATCCTCCATTTCTCCCTCCGATGCAATTTAACACAAGAAATGCCTTCTCCAGATTTGAAAACCTTTGGAGTTCACTTTTGAAACCACATCGCATCTGCCCGAAAATCACAAATCGGGGATTTTATTATGAAATACAGGAGGTAAGTGTTAAAATATGCAATGTGCGAAGTGCGACAGGCGGAAGGTGATGTGGCAAGAAAAGGTGGGGCCAATCGCAAATTGCAAATCGGTGGATTTTTTATGAGAAATGGAAGGTAAGCTCTAAAAATTTTGAAGTGTGAAGTGTAGGTAGATGGAAGTGACATGGAAGATATGGGTCCCATGGATATCGCAAATCGAAAACCAGCTAATTTGGTCAATGAGCGGTGGAGGTAAACATTAAAACTTGCGAAGTGCGAAATGCGGGGAGAGGGAGGTGATGTGGAAAAGAGAGGTGGGCCTGCCCACAGCTCGCAAATTGCAAGTATTGACACATTCCTTAGTGCTAACCCTTTAAACTTGCGAAGTGCAATATGTGATCGCATTGCATTGCAATATCGCAAGTTTAACCGTATTTCAAACTTGTAAACTTTAGCGAATGCGATATGCGATAAGATCTCTGTCGTCCATCTCTCTGTTTCAGTTCTGTGCTTTGATCCTAACCCTCTGTTTTTCCCTTCACGTGTCCTCCATAACTCTTAATTTTCTAAGGGAAATAAGCCATTTCTTTAACTTCGGGAAATTAGTTTGTTTTCCTCCATGGTGTAGCCCTCCTGAGCTTATCTAGTGTTTCATCGCGCTAGTCTCTCACGAGCTTATGAATGAGCTCGGCTCAACCCTAACTAGTGTGCAATGTTCTGAATGTGCCCATTGGTCCGACTCTTGAACTGTTCCACACTTTAATGATCCTGAATCAACCCACCTTCACATATCATCACGTAATGTTAATGGACCAACATATAAATCAATATTCTTCTTCGACATACAAAAGTTTACATTTTTAACATATATGCTTTTTTGGTGTTTTGAAAAATATTCCAAAGGTAAATTCAAATGAACCACAACATTTGGCTCCACTTTGGGATAGTGATTTTTTCCACGGAAGCGCTAAGGACCGCATATTAGTGCCTTATTCGTTGGGCATGGAGTCAAATATTTCTTGGTGACATATGAACAATGAGCAATCCGGTATTTCCAATGGTGGAATGTTGACTTTTAATGCTGGAAATAATGCTTCATGTACTACCCATTCATAGGCAGTTGTACTGACTCTCCATCTAGATCTTCCAAAATGAATGTGTTATTTGACCTTGCCTCAGAGATTCTATATGGACCATACCAGAGAGGGTAAAATTTACCGTTCTTCCCCTTTTCTTCTCGTCTGGTGTCCCATCTTAGTACCAAATCTCCTACTTGAAAGAGAACTTATTTTTCTTTTCTGTGAAATATATACTTCATCTTTTCCTGATAAGTGATCAAGATATCCCTAAATATGTTTCTGTTTTCACTTGATTCATTTATTTTGTTCAATCTTCTCACCATAGCATTAGGTTCTTCCTGACTTTCTTAAAGAAAAGAAATCACTGGTTTGGCCAGCTGAGTAGGAAATAACACTTGAGTTCGATAAACCAGTTCATAGGGAGACTTTCCAGTAGATGTCTTGGTAGTGACTTGAACTGCCCAAAGGGAAAACTTCAACTTCATATCCCAATCCTTCTGATTCTCAGTGATTGTCTTCTTCAATATTCTGACTAATGTCTTATTTGAAGACTCTGTCAATCTATTCCCTTAGGGATGATATGTTGTGGAATGTGATAAAATTACATTATATGTTTGACAGAAATTAATGAAATGGGCAGAGTTGAATACTTGATCATTATCAGTCACAATTTTTACTAGACATCTGAATCTGCTGAAAATGTTTTCCTCCAGAAACTTCATCACTACTTGGTCATTCACCTTCTTAGTGGGTATTGCTTCAACCCATTTTTTAAAGTAATTAGTGGCAGTTAGAATCCACTTGAACTATCCACTTGATGGTGGATTTATTTCTCCAATAAAATCCAATCCACATTGCCTAAAATTTTCCTCAATAAATATTGGAATGAGAGGTAATGGAGCAAAGTTTTTCTTTTCAACAACTAACTGACACTTCTGACAACTTCTGACTAGTATATAAACATCGATAAACAGGGTTGGCCAATAGAAGCCTGACTTGAGAATTTTATGAGCAGTGACCTTCCAGCTATAATGACCTCCACACAGACTTTCACGCTATTCTTTGGTGACTCCAATATATTCTCCTTCGTTCAAACATAACAAAAAATTATGAGCAGGATATTTCTAGTACAGCTTTGCTTCTACTATAACATATGGCTGATATTTGAGCTTGAGAGCTTCACATTTTGTTCTATTTAGTGAAGTTGAAAAATAAAAGAAACACAGGTAATGCAAAATGTGTTTATACCAATCATAGCAAAAAAAATTGTATTGAATACCTATTTTGTACTTTCTTTGACCTTCTTCATTAACAACTGCATGCAATGGTGCTAACAGATTAATTTCCAAAGCTTGAAAATTTGTCTCTGTCAACAACTTCGCTAACCCCTGTACCTTGACCAACTTGGTGGGCTTGATGTCTAGATCATACTCTTAGATTTTTGCTATCCACTTCCCCCTTTTTCCTTCAACATCACTTTGGACAAGTGCGTCTTCCACTGGATAATTAGGAACATAAGTTGTTATTCGGGACTGTAACACATAAGTCCTAAAGTCTTTCAATGCTTTGACCAAAGCATATGCTTGTTTCTTCGGAATATTGTATTTGAGCTCAGCATCTCTTAGAAATTTACTGAAAAATGCAACTAGCTTCTCCTTACTATCTTCATTTTTCTACAACAACACAATAACAATAGTAGTGGGGAATGCAAATGAGAATACCTGAAATTATTTTTGATAGTCTAGACTAATCAGAACTGGAGCTTCCTACAATGCTTCATTTATTCTAGCAAATGCATCTCTTTCTTCCTTATCCCATTTCACTTATATATTTTTCTTCAACATATATGGTATACTTCTCACGATCTCAGCATAATTGGGGAAAAATATCCTCAGAAAGTTTATTTTTCCTAGGAATCTCTGGATATCTTTCTTTCTTCTAGGTATAGGAATCGTCTGGATGGCTTCCACCCTTGCTGGGTCAATATTTACCCCTTTTTTAGAAACTATGTGACCCAATAATCTACCTTCTTCTAAGGAAAATAAATATTTATTTGGATTTAATGATAGACCAAACTTTCTACACTTTTGATTTTTTTTTTTCAAATTCTCTAAGTGTTCATCATCTGACCTTGAGAAAAAGGTTACATCATCCATATATATAACTACAAACATGTCACCAACGAAGGCTATGTCTTTGGCCCTCTGAAATGTTGCACCTGCGTTCATAAGGCCAAATGGAATCCTTGCATACATGAAGCTACCCTAGGGTGTCATGAAAGAAGTCTTCTTCTGATCTTATTTTTCTATTGCTACATGATTATGCCCAAAAAATCTGTCAACCATAGACAACCTATGAGCTCATGTCACCTTCTGTAAGACATAATCCATTTTAGGCAAAGGATAATTATCTTTTAGAGATTTTTGGTTCAAATTCATAAAGTCTACACATAATCGTATCTGCCCATTATTCTTTCTTACGGGGACCAGATTAGAAACCCAATCTGAATATTTGAGAGGGTCTATAATTTTCTCTTGCAACAATTTCTTCACTTCTTTTTCGATTGGAGCTAGCAACAATGGATTGATTTGTCTGAGATTCTATCTGTGTGGTTTGAGTCCTTCTTTCAATGGAATCACATGTTGAATTATGCTTTTGTCATATGTTTTCAGGTCTTCATATGACCAGGAAAACACATCCATATATTTCTTAAAAAGATCAATGTATATTTCTTTGTAGTTTTTGGGAACATCTTTGAAAAATTTCACTATTTTGGGTTCCTGTTGTGTTCCCAAATTACAATCTTCCATCTCTTATTCTTGATGTGTTTTCTTTGAATCAACAACAACATCATTAGAATTGAGTAATATTTCAAGGGGAACCAACCCTTTAGGGAGCACATTATCTTTCAATTGGATAATCTTGTGTTCACCTATTGACAACTTAATCTTTCTTATTTCTACTTTCTGCTCCATTTTTTCTTCCTCTTGGTCTATCTCAACATCTTCAAATTTTTCGATCATGGTCAGGAACTGATTTATCTGTTCATCATCATCAAACACCTACCAATGTTTCACATTGTCAGGTATAGAAGGTCTATGTCTAATTTCAATTTCATACATTAACCTTGGATTTATTGGAGGTTTGAAGGTGTTGGTTGCAACTGCCAAAGAATATGCCAATCTATTCTCCTCCCTCATAATAAACTGAAGATTGAAGGCTTCAAAATAGTTTTCTATCAGATCCCAATCTTCATTCCTATATGATCCTAACCTCGAATGCTTGTTTTGACAATGATTTTTAATCTTCCTTATTATTAATTCAGAGTCACCAAAAAATTAAATACATTAAACTCCCATCTGTTTAGAAACTTGAAGGTTTGAGATTAAGGCCTCATACTCAACCACATTGTTTGTTGAATCAAATTCTAGTTTAAGAGAGAAAGGCATGAGGTTACCTTCTGGTGATATCAACAAGAATCCAGCACCCGCGCCTTCCTTGGAGTAGGCACCATCAAAATAGAATTTCCAAATATTCCTTGAGTGTATATCATTATGTACAAATTTTGAAGAGAGTTGCAACATGAAAAAAGAAATATCTTATGTTTCTTGACTATAAATGGGGAAATTTCCTGCATATTTCTTGGAGGCGGTCTTCAAAAACCTTGTTTCCCTATACAATCTCATTTCTTCCCCATTAAAAAAAAAGAATTATAGCATAAGTGAAATCTAATTTTAGAACACCTCCCAACTTTGCTCCCCAAGGTCTTGACAGGAGCATTCCAAACCTGGCTGCAATGTCAGAAACCACTACATCCATGACTATTCTCTTGGCTGGGATTTGTGCCAACAAAACTGTTACATCTTTAATTAACCCAAAACATTGCACCCCTTTGGAATCAAATTAATATAGATCCCTATAAGTTTTGGTAATATCCAAGTTTAGTTCCTTCATAACAGACAATGGTATGAGATTATGGGACACTCCTGAGTCCAACATGTAATTATGTAGATTAAAATCATGAAGCAATAAAGAAATATAGAAGGGTGGAACAGAAGGTTCTACTTCTTCTACATGAGGACCAAAGGTGACCATTGGCTTTTCTTCTTGTAATTTCACCGTGTCACTTATATCTTCCATCTGTGTGAGATTAATAAATTCTGAAATTCCTTTCTTGTAAGTTGGTATTTTAGCTAGTTCTAGAAGAGGTACCTGAATTTTAACCTTCTCCAACTCTTTTTCCAAACTGAAAGAATGAGGTTGCTTAACATTATTTTTGGGTTCTTCTTCACTCCTTCTAGAATTTCTGCTTATTCGGGTACAGGAACAACTCTCTCCAAAATATTAGTGTGCACTGATTTTTTCTGGGAAGATTCACCCTACTACACATTTTTTCTATTAAGTGAATTTACATCTTGTTTCCCATTATTGATCTTCTTCACAATGTACTTTTGTTGTGGAGTTGACATTGGAGGAGGAATGGAACCGTGTTGTTCACCTTCATTATCCTAAACTCTATATATCTTTCTAGACCATAAATCATACTTTTTATGTAGCCCATCTTGCATGAAATCTGTGAATTGCTTACAGTATTCATCCATTTCATCTTGATCAAAAGATACTTCAGCTTAAGCATATTCTCCCTCCCAATATTCTTCTTCATCCTCTTCCATTGTATACATAGAAGATACTTGATCTGCGGCCTCCCTTTGGTCATCTTCTACTAGCTCTCCGGGTGCTGCTTCTATATACAATGTTGCTTGAACCATGTCTTGATCTCTTCTTTCCCTCTGAAAAATTTGCAGGGGATGTCTTATGAATTGAGGGTCAAACCCCCCTCGGTTTTTTTGTACTTGTATTTGGGAGTTTTTATTTTCCAATTCCATCTTAGCTAGCTTATTTGTCAAATTTTTTATCACCTTTGTCATAACTTCAATTCTTAGACCTTGTGATGATTCTTCTTTTGCTTTCCCCTTCTCTAGGACTGGTTGTTTCCCTTTTGTCTTTCCAACTACAGTCATATTAGCTTCAATCTATAAAGCATCTATCTGTATCTACTCTAGAGTAGGGGATATCCTTTCTCTAAGCGTGAAACTAAAATCAGCTTCAAAAGGCCCAACAAAAACCACCTTTTCTCCAAACGGAGGGGGGTTCATTTCTACAGGAAAACTGCTATAAGACTTATTAAATATTTTGATAAAATCCGATATATTTTCATTTGTTTTTCTTTTGATTGCATTGAATTCCATTAGTGAATATCCATGATTCCTTTTTTCACCCCATCTCTGAGTGAACCAATTTTCCAGTTCTTCCCATGTATTAATAGAATTATCTGGCAATCCCTTAAACCACTTCCTAGCCTCTCCATCTAAAGATTGAAAAAAGAGGCTCATTACAACATCAAGATGTTCTACATTCATATTTTCAGCAAAATTACAAAACATAGGCAAGTGTTGTTCTGCAGTTATTTCATCTTCTCCAGTAAAACATGGGATTAATTTAAGATACTCTTGAGGCATTGCGTATAGTGGTCGAGGAAGGTTAAGTGGAGCATATATGTTTAACAAAAAGGCTTGTATTTCCATGTTTTCACCTTGATTGACTATTCCTTGGTTAGATGCAGTCGACAGACCTACTGTGAAAATGAACGAAGGTGGAGGAAAAACTGATATGGGGATAGGTTGATGGACAATAGCAGAGGGACCAACAACTATATTTTTTTGAGCTTGAGTAAAAGTAAAAGAAACAGACTCAAAGGAGTGTTATTACACCTTAGGATCTTGAAAATAAAGTGGTGTGAAAGGTGGATCTTGTTCCAAGGAAGGAATTATTTCAGAAATATCTTCAAACGAAGGATTAGTAGAACTACTGTAAAGAGCAGACAATGTAGGATCAGGTGTTGAAGGAGTTTCAGGTTTCTGAACCATTATAGCAACCAATATTTATGGATTTGGCAAAGCAAGGACTATTTTTTGTGAGGTATCTAACCTCGTGTGAAGCCATTTGAAAGGAATAATTTTGAAAATAACAAACATGACCAAATATTTCCTCCTCACTGAACAACCAGAGGAAATAATGTGAAAAACCTAGGGAAAATAAACTTCTTTTCTTCATCCCCAGCAACGGCACCATAAAATGTTGTATCTTAAGAGACAATTCCTTGGCTGTGGAAAGGAATCCCTGCTTAAGACATTTTTGAAAGTGTGTCACAAAGTAATTATGTCAGGCCATCTTCATTCAATCCCTTTGGAAACTAATTCTTTAAAACCCTTAACAACCCGGTATAATGAAAGACTCTACAATGCCATTAACTAATGATACCTAAATGGAAAAGAAGAACTGTAGAAGAAATTCAAAATGATATGCTGTAACACAAAATATACCACTCTAAATCTTAGAATGAATTTATGGAGAGAGAAGAAACTCAAAATAATATGCTCTACACATAGAATCTATTACTTTTAAGCTCCAAAGAGAGTTTATGATGAGAGAGTAGTTGGAGTCAAGGAGAACAAATTAAGGTTATTTAAATATTACTCATAGATGTAATTAAGAAACTGAATACCACATTACTTCACTGCATTCAAAGAAGAAGGGACACAAAATGGCATAGGAAGAACAAATCACCATCAAAAGTTGCAGGAAACTTGATGCTTCTTTCATTAATTCCTTATAAGGTGAGTACCACAGTTTTAATATTCTAGAGGTCAAAAACTCGGAACCCCTTTTCTTTCTTTCTATCTACTTAAATATATAAAAACAGTTCCTAATTGCTGAACTTATTGAAACTGCTTCGACTACCTAAACTTTTAAAATTACTTATGCAATCATACCAAGAAAAAAAAATGAAACTGAAAATATCATTCATTTTGTTGAATCTGATTTTTATTGTTGCATCCCCCCAAAGTGTTGAGGTGTCCTTTATAGATATGATGTGATAGCTGCACAGTTATGTAACAATGCCTCAGCACCCGACTTGACCCAGCTGTCGTGATTCCAACAATGCCACTATATGTTCTTCTGCCCGACTCTGTCTACGCCTCTGTGTGTGCCTGCAGCATTACGTCTTCTCTTCATCAACCACCGCAAGGCTTGGACTCAAAATATATTCTAATCACCCTAAAGAACGCATCGCCTCCTCTTTCCATCACATTTGGTGTTTCACCAGCTTATGTTATAATCCTCCATTTCTCCCTCCGGTGCAATTTAACACAACAAATGCCTTACCTCCAGATTTGAAAACCTTTGGAGTTTGCTTTCAAAGCCACATTCCATCTTCTTGAAAATCATAAATCAAGGATTTTATTATGAAAAACGAGAGGTAAGTGTTAAATTGTGTGAATGTGCGAAGTGCGACGAGCGGAAGGTGACGTGGCAAGCAGAGGTGGGGCGAATCACAAATCGCAAATCAATGGATTTGTTATGAAAAATGGAAGGTAAGCTCTAAAACTTGTGAAGTGCGAAATGTAGGGAGAGGGAAGTGACATGGAAGAGATGTTGTTGTGCAGGTAAATCTCCTCTGCGGATAGAGGTTATCCCTCTAGCCCTGGAGTGGGTCTAGCAACAAGGGAACATGCTAATGCTTCGGATTCCTAGTTTATGAATGAAACTGAGATGGGATAGATGGCCTACCTTTGTTCTAGCACATTTGTTTTAGCTGTGGTAGCTATAGAAATTTGCTGAATAATGATAAATTATTCATCGAGACTATCCTGATCACATACAATTCGAATTTATATGCAACACATAATCTCTTCCACTCAGATCATCACACATGCGGAAATAAAACAAGCGATAGCACATCAATTCATCATACACATTAACCCAGTATGTATGGGGAAAGCTTATAGCTGAAAACCCCACAGCTATTGTGTATATTATAATGGAGAAATCATGTAACAAACTCAGTACAATACTCCTCACAAGTACTCAGTACTTTCTCATAAAGTTACACACAATCTAGCTCAGTTTTGAACAAGTTACTGGTTCAAAACTCACCGCCAATTGCCTTGCCTCTATTGCGCAATCCAGGCCTGTCTATATAGAGATCCAAGGTTCGAATCTCCTTGGCTTGACAGCGCAATCATCATGGAAAATTCCTCCAAGTGTGGTGCAAATCTCATGCACAACTGATGTCGCCACTGATAGCTAACTCCACCCTTTCATCTACCTCTTTCACTGGTCTCCACTGAACTGTCCATGCACTGTAGTGAACTGATGTGTTCTTGAGTTGAATAATGAGTTACTAATTAATGAATTAAATAATATTTAATTCACTCCACTCTTTACTAGTTGATTAGCTAGTTAAACTAATCTCAACCAGTTCAACTAAATTAAACCGAACACAACTCCACTAGCTATCTCATTAACTCCACCAAACTTCTGCACTGAAGTCCTAACTGAAGTCAACCATGCATGTGCTCACCAAACCCTAGGAATAGCGTAATTCCTCTGTCAGATGCATGAGCCACTTCCAAGGCTCGAACTGAAGTGCTCCAAGAGAGTAAACTGCTGTTTAGAGTCCAAATATTATTAAGGGTAAATAATATTTGACTTCTCTATTTTAAGGAGAGGCAGTCTAAAAATAGACTTCGACCTATAGGTCCAAAAAATAGAGTCCCATCTATTTTTACCAACATGACCAATACTCCAAGAATAACATACTGCAATCCCCAGACCATGCTCCATATGTCTAAAAATAGACATAGTCTAAAAATAGATTTTGCGCGAGAATTTGCCTGCGGGCCCACTTAGTGAAGGCGACTTCATTTCACTAAGCTCCATCATCTTGCTGCATTTTCAACACTCCCTCTCAGCAAGATATGGATTATCTGCAACCCTATCCTGCCTCTGTGGAATTCGAACTTGCTCCTGGTGAGCGCCTTCGTCAGGATGTCGGCATCCTGATCCTCCGTGGGAACATATGAAAGCATCATGATTCTCCGTTGAACACAATCTCTGATATGATGGTACCTGATGTCGATATGTTTGGACCTATCATGAAATACTGGATTAGCCGAGAGCTTGATGCAGCTCTGGTTATCACGGTAGATCACTGTAGGCTCCAAATGCAACCTGAACAAACCTGCGAGGATCTTCCTCATCCAAATAGCCTCACATGCAGCCAAGCTTGCTGCCATGTACTCGGCCTCTGCTGAACTGAGTGCCACGGATCTCTGCTTCCTGCTGTACCAGGAAACTGCTGTCGACCCAATGCTAAAAACTCCTCCAGATGTGCTCTTTCGGTCCGTTGGGCTCCCTGCCCAATCTGCATCAGTGAAGCCGGAAAGCTTCGCTCCATCCTCCTGTCTGTACCATAGACCATATCCCGATGTGCCACTAAGATAACGTAATACATGCTTGCCTGCCTTCCAAAAGAGCTTGGTAGGCTTAACCATAGCTTGCGAAAGCTGGTTAACAGCATAGCATATATCGGGTCGTGTATTGACCAGATACATAAGCGACCCCACCAGCTGTCGATAGACAGTGGCATCCACTACCTCCGCTGAAGTAGCATCCTCCTTCCTCCAACCACCAGGAAGAGGAGTGTCAACAGGCTTGCAGCCATGCATGTTGAACCTCTCCAGTGTCTCCTGGGCATACTTACCCTGAGAAACAAACAGTCCTCCACTGTGTTGCCAAATCTCCAATCCCGGGAAATAATGAAGGGATTTTAGGTCATTGTCCATGACTCTGAGCAAGATCTGTTACGCCCAGAAAGTATCAGCTGCTCATCTCAGTCAAAATCAGATCATCTACATACAGGTATGATGGATCAGCAGCTCCCCTCCACACAATGCGGTATAGGTTGAGATCGCCTCCTCTTGGAGAATCAAACCGGTGAAGTATTTGACCTCCTCAAGGTGTACCAAGCAGGGTGCGCTTCCTTCATGTAGTCTCTCTCTGCAGAGCCAGCACGCATGGAGAGCTCAAAAACTGAAGATCTCGAAACCTTTAGGCTGCTCTATGTACACCTCCTCCTCAATAACTCCATTAAGGAACGCAGTCTTCACATCCATCTGATGAATGTGCCACCCCATCTGCGCTGAGAGAGCAAGGATCGTCCGTATGGAAGAGTACCTTGCTACAGGTGCAAAAGTCTCCTCATAATCGATCCCCTCGATCTGTGAAAAGCCACGGGCGACAAATCTCGCCTTGTACTTCTCCACACTCCCGTCAGCCGCCTACTTCACTTTGTAGATCCATCGCGAACCCACCACTGATTTCCCCACCGGTCTTGGGACAATCTCCCATGCACTGTTCCTGACGATCGAATCATATTCTTCGATCATGGCATCAACCATGCGGGTTCCTCCACAGCTTCCTCAAAAGAGGATGGCTCCGTCACAACACATTGACTCACAAGAGCCATGTATCCAGTGTACCGATCCAGTGACTTCCTCTGTCTGCGCTGTGCTGTAGGTGGTCCTACAACCTTCTCTGCATCTCGAGCCAGTCGCTCAGCTTCTGTAGTGCGCATGCGCCCTCTGATGGTTGGCGCTGCATGGGTGGTTTCTTCCACCTCTTGAACCTCCTCTTGTGGCTGATCCACATCCGGAAGCTCCTCCTTAGGAACTAACAGCTCCTCATCTGCATGCAAGTGTAGCTCCCTCTCAGGCGAACACTGCATGGCTTTCTCCTCCTGAAATTTTATATCCCGTCGCACAACAGTCTTGCGACTGTCTGAAAAATACACCCGATAGTTGTGAGGTGTATCAGTGTACCCCACAAATATTCCAACCTCAGCGGTTGGATCCAACTTCCTTCTCGCATCCTTCGTCACATGCATGTAGACAGGAGAACCAAAAATCCGCAAATGGGAAATATCAGGCCTCTTGCCAGAATAAGCCTCCTCCGGTGTACTCATGCCAAGAACCTTGTGAGAACAACGGTTCTGCACATACACTGCTGTATTGCATGCCTCAGCCCACAAGTGAAGGGGTAGGCCCTGATCATGCAACATCGCCCGTGCAGCACCCACGATCGTTCTGTTCTTCCGCTCAGCCACCCCGTTCTGCTGTGGGTTATGGGGTGCGATGAGCTCTCTCCGAATCCCTTCTGCGCTGCAGAACTCCTTGAATTCAGCGAGATGAATTCACCACCGTTATCACTCCTTAGAGCAATCACCTTCTTCCCCGACTCCTTCTCGACCAGTGCCTTAAACTCACAGAACTTCGCGAATGTATCGCTCTTCTTCTGCATGAAGAAGATCCAGCACTTTTGAGAGAAATCATCAACAAAGATCACATAATACTTGTGCTTTGCTGTCGAAGCAACTGAGAAAGGACCACACACGTCTGTGTGAACTCTCTCAAGGATTTTCGTGGCGCGACTATCCTTCTCGTGAAAGGTGGCTTTCACATACTTCCCCAAGGTACACCCCTTGCACTGATCTGACTGCGCAAGAGTGCCCTTAGGAAGCCCAGTAGAAATCTGCTGCAGTATCTTCAAAGCTCCATGGTGAAGGTGGCCCAATCTCCTGTGCCACAGTTTGCCCTCATCATCTCGGCTCACCACTTCTCCCGCCTTGCATGCCATTGCTGCGCAGCCATCTACTTGCAACTGATAAAGGTTCTTGGTTCGAACCCCTATCTTCCGGGTCTCTCCAGTAGTCTTACTGCGCAGGAAGGCTTTTCCTTCGCTGAAGACCACATCATACCCCTTATCCTCCAACATCGCCACAGAGATCAAGTTCTTCTTCAATCTAGGTACATGCATGACATCCCTCAATACAAAGGGTTTACCAGACTCCCTCTGAAAGGATATGGTACCAATACCAGTCGCACTGTATCTACCATCATCGCCCATCTCGATGTGCACACCCAAATCTTTGTCCTCCAGATCTGAGAACAACTCCCGATCTCCCGTCATATGAAATGACGCACCGTTGTCCAAGAACCATACCGATCCCAGCACACTTGAAACCAAGCATGCGATCAGTGAAAAGTCAAGCTCGAACTGTGAAGCCAAATCTTCTCCATCTGCAGATCTTCCCGCTTGCTTGTTCTTCTTCTTCTTTGGACAATTGGTAGCATAATGTCCGTGATCATGGCAGTGAAAACACTTCACTTTCGCCATATCCTGCTTCTTGCCATTTGCACCAGAATGAGAGGTTTTCTTACCCTTCCCTTTCTTTTCTTTGGCCACCAAAGCGCGGTTTTCTTCATCAGCTCCCTTTGATGAAGATCCATCTCGAGTAGTCCTCCTTATCTCCTCCTGCATGAGATCCGCCCAAAGGCGCTCCCATCCCGGCAGCTTCTCCCGACCATTGACACTATCTTGATATGAGTGCCAAGACTTCGGAAGACCAAGGAGAGCCAGGTCGACCATGTCCTCGTCTTCGACAGTCACCCCCACACTTCCCAGCTCATCTCTGCATTGAGTGAACTTCGTGAGGTATTTGGCGATACTGTCGCCTTTCTCCATCTTGATGTTCCTAAGCTTATCTTTGAGCGCCAACTTCCTTTGGTCACTCTTACTCTGGAATAGATCCGTCAAATCTTTCCACATTAAATATGGAGAAGCCTTTCCATGCAGGCTGGATACAATATGATCCTTGACGCCCTCCAACAGGATCCTTCGACATTTCGCAATCTTCTTTTGCCATGCATCGACTTCAGTAGGATCAGTGGGCTTTTGGACATCCGTATCTATGAAATCCTTCAGACCATTATCTTCTAATACTGCTTCCATGAGATATTTCCATGCAACGTAATTCAAACTGCCTTCAAGAGCATATTCGAGTCGCAAACCGTTGAAAGACATTTTCAACATCGGCACCAAGAAAACAAAACTGCTGCAAAATTTCGAATTCCACCTCAAATCTCAGCCGCTCTAGATCTGTGAGAACAAATTATTTCTAGCACAGAGATTGACTACAAGGGGCATTTACCAGACCTTTCACTTTCCGAAGAAAGATGAATCCGGAGGCTACCTGGCCCGCATGCAGACTCTGTCTACCGAAATAAGTTTGTAATCACTGTGATGATCAATCTCTGCTTCAATAGCTCCGATACCATGTAGAACTTTTCTGAATAATGATCAATTATTCACCGAGACTATCCTGATCACATACAGTTCGAATTTATATGCAACACATAATCTCTTCCACTCAGATCATCACACATGCGGAAATAAAACAAGCGATAGCACATCAATTCATCATACAAATTAACACAGTATGTATGGGGAAAGCTTATAGCTGAAAACCCCGCAGCTATTGTGTATATTATAATGGAGAAAACATGTAACAAACTCAGTACAATACTCCTCACAAGTACTCAGTACTTTCTCATAAAGTTACACACAAACTAGCTTGGTTTTGAACAGGTTACTGGTTCAAAACTCACCGCCAATTGCCTTGCCTCTATTGCGCAATCCAGGCCTGTCTATATAGAGATCCAAGGTTCGAATCTCCTTGGCTTGACAGCGCAATCATCATTGGAAATTCCTCCAAGTGTGGTGCAAATCTCATGCACAACTGATGTCGCCACTGATAGCTAACTCCACCCTTTCATCTACCTCTTTCACTGGTCTCCACTGAACTGATCATGCACTGTAGTGAACTGATGTGTTCTTGAGTTGAATAATGAGTTACTAATTAATGAATTAAATAATATTTAATTCACTCCACTCATAACTAATTGATTAGCTAGTTAAACTAATCTCAACCAGTTCAACTAAAATAAACAGAACACAACTCCACTAGCTGTCTCATTAACTCCACCAAACTTCTGCCATTGAAGTCCTAACTGAAGTCAACCATGCATGATGCCATCAAACCCTTGGGAATCACGTGATTCCTCTGTCAGATGCATGAGCCACTTCTGTAGCTCGAACTGAAGTGCTCCAAGAGAGTAAACTGCTGTTTAGAGTCCAAATATTATTAAGAGTAAATAATATTTGACTTCCCTATTTTTAGGAGAGGCAGTCTAAAAATAGACTTCGACCTCTTCGACCTATAGGTCCAAAAAATAGAGTCCCATCTATTTTTACCAACATGACCAATACTCCAAGAATAACATACTGCAATCCCCAGACCATGCTCCAATGTCTAAAAATAGACATAGTCTAAAAATAGATTTTGCGCCAGAATTTGCCTGTGGGCCCACTTAGTGAAGGCGACTTCATTTCACTAAGCTCCATCATCTTGCTGCATTTTCAATAGTAGCAATATCCTGATCTTCGTCGTTACACGTCACAGTCCTTCAGCAGTGATACTCAGGTGCCTGCACAAGGATCAGAGAAATATAACAACATACGAAATGATACTTGCATTCATAACTATTTAATTGGTCAAGGAGAACTAAACGTATTACAAAAAAATAAACACATCAAATGCCAAATGGGAACCAAAACATCAGTCATGTATTAATAAGTAGAGAGAAGAAGTTTACAACCAAAATATCATTGAAATCATAGCCTCCTTAAACGAGTCCAGTCAAATGTGTCTCAAGTATTCGTCGAGGATTAGACTTGGCGAGGCAATGGGTCTAGACTCTCTCTTGACAATGGATTCCTCTCTGCTCTATCTCACACCATCTATAGTAATATTGTTCAACTATTCAACCATTTCAGCTAGCTGCAACTATGTGAGAAGGATTTATTTATACGAGAGGAGGAGGTGGTTTGGGATCCCTCATAAGGTGGAAGGTAGGCCTTATCCTTTGGGAGGTTTCTCAAATGTAGGAAACAAGAAGCCAAAGGAAGGTCTTCGATGTTATTCTGTCGAACAAACCATGCTACTCCTCTTACGAAGTGGTTGGGAATGGAAACTTCACTTCTATTTTAAAAAACTGTGCAATAACAGCTCGGCGCGGGCAGTCCACTAAGATAGAGCACCAATGGGCACGAGGCCCAGTGCTAATTTCTCTATGGGTGCGAGGCCATAACTACCTACCAGCACCGACCCAAAATCATATGTTTTTGAGAGCCTGCTACAGGAATAGTCAACAGAGGAAATGTTCTTCTCATGGAAAGGGATGCAATGACACTTTTTGAAAGGTATGAAAATACACAAAAGTCACGAAAATGGTCCTCCAATGTTCGGGATGGGGATTGCAGGGATGGTGACAAAATTTTGTGTAAGAGATGCCCCCTCAAGCATGAGTTCCGAGAGAGAGGGAGGAGTGAAATTCTTTATGAGAACGTGTTCAAACCAAACACCTTTGTTGGAAGACCTGCAAGTATAAGTACAATTGATATCTCTGATACATGAATATGTGCCATGGGTGCAGCCATCCATAATAGAGTACATATAAAAATGATATCTGAGGTATGGACACAACCATCCAGCAAGAAGGATCAATAAATAAACTCAGGTATGGTCACAACCATCTAACCAAAAGAGTCATGCATGTATTCATGATAAACAAAAATATCTCATAGCTTGGATTTTATCAGACAAAACTAAGGGTCTTGCGCTCCATCTCGACTCAAACAAGTAAAAATTCAAGCATGCGAATAATTTATTTGAAGTTGAACATGCAAGAAAGTCACCTAATTACCAGCCAATGATGAAAGTTGTTAACATGCACGAGAGAAACCACCAATAATGACAATGGCTCTCAAGGTACAAAAAGTAAAATCCATGAAATGTGAGCAGTGATTTGGCATCGAACATCCATGGAATCACTCGATCGAAGGCCAATAATGAGGACCTGTCTTCGAATGCCAAGAACTTTCCATTGAGGCATGTAAGCTCCAAGGTACTGGAAGGGAGTCCCAAGATCAACTTCCTGGATAATGAGCAGAAGTCAATAGGAAGTGACCTGTTCGAAGGAGGGCCATAATGTTTCCCACATCATTGACACGAGACAGAGGAATAAGATGATAGTGAATCAGGACTGAAAACAGGATCAACGTTTGAAAACTACAAAAGGAAACTTCTCTTGAACATATTAGCGACACAACTCCGAAATTTGCCAGTATTTGACATCAAGGGATCTGAGATCATGGTGACGCGGCAAAGAGCAGATGAAAGGTCAAAACAGATTACCCAAACCCATGGAGTAAAAAATGACGAAATAAGATGTCCCCAACCCAACACGAATGCAGATGAGTGTCATGTTCAAGAGCGACATACTGCCGACACAACTGAGAACTGGTTCCATTTTCCCCCACCATTGTTGGCGAGTACCCCAATTATTTTTGGAAACAAGCTTGAACGGGATAGCATGTGCTTGTCAAGTAAGTTTGTTCTTCGTACAAATCCATCCTAGTACATTTTACGAGCCCTAGAAAGGACGAACTCAGTTACGTCATGGTGACAGTTTCCGATGTCATTTGGCTTTTAAGGAGTCTAAAAAAGGAATAACTCTGCATGTTTTCATGTTTAGAGAGTTTGAAAAGAAGCGGAAAATAAAACTCCGAAAGGTCTCTTTTCGTAGGTAGTCTCACAGATCTGAAAAGGTAGAAAACTATATCTATGAGAACCTCTTAGTCGCGATAGGCTAAGGTATTCATTTTTCGTAAATAATCCATCCCAACCCAAAAAAGGGGTAAACTTATATTGGGTAGATATCGTTCTGCAGCCTTTTAACGAGTTCAAAATGACAATAGTATCAACAATATTTTAAATTTTTGAGAGTCAGAAAAGAGATGAAATTTGACTCCTCTTGGAGGAACAAGTGGTATTAAAGGTAGCAACTAGTTCCAGTGATGGTGGAACTACTCAAAACAAGTAAACGCCATGAGGTTGGCTAAAAATACCACTCATTACAGCAGTTCCTCAAGAATGTGTAAAACAATCAAGTGAAGGCATATGATCGGCCAAGCAGATGGTGATGATGGAACGAGAAAACCAAGGTTCATCTGGAAAAACCGGCTGATAAAATGGCAATCACGAGAGGTAAAATAAGAATGGTTTCATTTTTATAGAAGCTTGAAATCAGGAAACTCTTCTTGAAGTTGGTTTCATTTTTACACAAGCTTGAAACGTTTTAGAAAACTATGCTTGAAACTAGTTTCATTTTTACGAATGCTTGAAATGGAAACAAACTATGCTTGAAAAAATAGTGGCATGCCCCTAGCATGGAGACTCAATTTGAGGTACATGCCCCCAAAGCTTGAGTGCATTCACCGTAGTAGACCACTAGTTACTAATAGGTGGATGGAATGAAGGTTCAATTACGAGATCAGGCAAAAGACTTGACTTGGATTTTACGAGATCTAATCAAAAGACTCAAATTGAAAAGGGAACTTGTTTCATTTTTTAATGAGATTGACATAGTAAAAGAACTATCCTTATGAGGGTTTGTTTCATTTTTTAAGGAGCTTGACACAAGAAAACGAACTATGCTCCGAATAACTTGTTTCATTTTTTAAGGATCTTGACATAAGAAAATGAACTATGCTCTGTTGACTTGATCATGACGAATAAGAAGTCATGGCTTCCAAGAGGTTCTCATCTGATGGGAGAACAACATCTCGGAAATCACAATCGAATGCCCCCAGTAGATGGTACTTGACGACACTATCACTGGAGGAGGGAAACGAACAAGTGGCCACATAATTAACCTGTGGAAGGGAAGATAAAACTACCAGATAAATATCTAGAAGAGACGATGGCGGACCAGACATCACATCAGAACCAAAGAATGAAAGCTGATGAATGGTCACGATCCAACCTTCATGTGGAAAGAAGATCACACGAAAGAGGGAGGAGACAAGCGCACCCATGGCATAAGCATAGTCACACCCCAAGAGTAAATTAAAATCCAAGGGGCCTTGGACAACCATCACATCCATATAGATGGTTTTACCTCCCAAAGTAATATGCAACTTCGGAAGGATCCCTAATGGTTGACTAGTTCCTCTGTTAAAAGACAACATATTATGTGTAACAGGCACAAGCCATGGAGAACCAAAATATTGCCAAGTAGTTGAAGACAGAATCCTAATAGACATGCCTTCATCTATAATGGTGCTAGGTACAACCACATTGAAGGCCTATATCGTGATCTCAAAAGGCATATAAGAAGGAAGACGGTATCACGCGAATCTACTCCAATCAAAAGAAGCGACCAAACTACTTGGAAGGGGGACCACAGGAATAATATGGTCATCACTTTGTGTTACAGGAGAAATAGGAGCGTCCCCCTAGACCATGGATGTGGGAACAGGATGAGAAACTTCTCAAAGCATAGGGACAGGAGGATATTTCTCCAATTCTGAGTAATGTGAAGAAACAAGAAGAACATGAGGGGTATGAGATCCACTCTCCAGGGGAAAAACCTGATGAACCATAGGAGGGATCAAATCGACCGACTCCGGGACCAATGGTTGGTCAGGAATGGATTTGTGATTTTGGATTTATGGGGGAATGTGATCGAACAAAGATGAATCTTGACTCATTTTTCGATCAACTAGCGGAGGACTCAAGAAAGATTCTAGTAACCAACTGAAAGGAAGGACGCAAAAATAGGAGGGTTGTCCAACACTCTCATGGCTTCATCCATGCACAGGAAAAACTTGTAGGGATTCATGATCTTACCTTGTTTCTTACAAGTCTTATCAGTACTAGTCTAAGATGTGTCACTAACATGACCTCCAGAGGCCAAAGCCAATGGCAGATAATTGTCACACCATATCTCGAGCACCTTGGGGATGCCAGGGAAATCTCGAAGAACGTGGTCACCCTTACATAACATACAAGGGAATTTGAATTTTCATGTAGAATTGGATGGTTTATCGATGGAAGGCATCTTAGGAGCAATAGCCGCAGGGTTGGCCTCTCGCTTATCTGACTTCCTCTTTTTCGTCTTCTTCTTCTTCTTCTTAGCCTCCTGGTTACTCAATTTCAAACTTTCACTAGGCAAAGTAGAAGAGGAGGACGAAGAAATAGGTGAAGAATGTGAGAGGTCCACCTTAGAATTAACATGATGTTGTTCAGGTGGAGGAGATGGTTGAACAGAGGTCGGAGTACTTGGGACCATTGAGGTCTAAAATAACCAGATGGGAAAACCAACAGTTAACCCAGGAAGGGACAATGTTGCTATATAAGGAGTACCAACATTCCCAAAAGAAGGAAAAGGAATAGGATTCCCTTCAGAAGGGATTCCTTGGTTGGAAAACTCTAGAAACGTTGCCATTGGAAACAACCTTAAAAAAAATCTAAGGAAGATAACTTTAACCAAGAATATTTCGTGGGTAGTTAATTTTTTAGAACACTTAAACAAAACTATGTGTTTCATATTTTAAGAGTCAGGAAATAGGCAAAAGGTGACTCTAGTCACTTTCAGGTTGAACGAGAGTGAAAGGACATGCGCTTGATGATCTTTTCAAATTTTAAAGAGTCCTGGAAAGATAAAAATGACTACTCAGGAACTCTAGGAAAAAGGGTGAACCAAGCTCCCGTGAACTACAATATACACCTTGGTGATCAAATGAAAGAGAAATGACCGAGGACTTAACGTACATGTAGACAGTCTCCTCGAATGTTGTGTTCGGTGTATCATGGTTACAGGGCGACAAAATTGGATTCCTATGGGTAAAGGATTGTTGATTCGGAACTCGGGGGGAGGCCCCCAAGATCTAAAAAGTTGAAATGGATCTGGCAAGATCTGCAAAATTAGAATTCCAGAAAAAAGAGAGAACGCACTGCAAATAAAACCACAAAGAAACTTTTTTTATTAAAATAGAGAATAATTGTAGAAGCTACATTGTGGTAGACAATCTGTCCTTTTACAAAGTGAGGCTTGTTATTTATAGCCTTTTTTTGAGTTACAATACCATGGGTAGATACCATAGGTGGATACTATGGGTCAAAACCATGGGTCAATACCACTTAAAATACCATGGGTAAATTCCATGTGTGGATGAATACCATGGGTGGATACATACCATGGGTAAATGAATATCATGGATAGATGTCACTTACAATACCATGGGTGAATAAATACAATGGGTGGATGAATTCCATGGGTTGATGTCATTTACAATACCATGGGTGGATGCCATTTTCCATTCGAATCATTCCTCCCTCCTTCACAAGAAATAGTCCCCATTGTGTGAAGTTATCTCCTGAGAAGCCTTTGTTGAATATGAAGAGCCACTGAAGAGAAGGTTTTTGTGTAGTTAACCCATAACCGTGATGAATGAAGATCCGAGGATAGAGATACCTTGTAATGCTTCTGACCAAGTGTGATATTGATAGTGTGCGGCCTAGAAAATGGACTTCGATGAAGTGTGGGTTTGTGGATGAACTAAAATCATGAAAAATAAGATCCACAGATAGAGATACCCTGTAATTCTTGTGAACAACTATGTACGGCCTAGCAAATGGACTTCGATGAAAAGGATTTTGTGCGGTTGATCGATAACTGTGATGTTGATTGTTGATGAAGTAGCAGGTGCCTACATAGCTTGGGGTGGGAGGGCACATCTCCAAATAATCCAAGCCAAATGCTTCTATGCTGAAACTAATGAATGTGAAGCAGGTGCCTACTAAAGCAGGGTGGGAGGGCATGTTTCCAAAGGGAACTCGCTCTGAATGCTGCTCCAGATTTAAAATGAGCATAACTCGGTCAATATAACTTGGAATATTTATTATAACCTATTTTTGGAAATTTAATGATCATTCTGCATCTTCTTGTGTGTTTAAAATCGCTATCTGGAGACTCTAGACTCTCAGATTTGCGTTGGAACTATCCCGCCGTCACAAAATTTCTGAAACAATAGCTGATTTTAAATAAGCGATAAATCCCTCGTCCGGACACAAATTCAAGTAATTATTTTTTTGAAACTGGGTGTTTTTTCAAGGGGAGCACAAATATATAACCATTTACCTAAAATTTCCCACTGAAAACTACAAGAAATGATAGGAGATCCACCGTCCATGAATTGTCGTTAGAAAAAGTGCTGCAACATTGTTGATTTTGAATCAACGATATCTCCCTCATTCAAACTCCAATTCGGCTAGTTTTATTTTTGAATTTGAGTATTTTTTCACAAATAAATTGAGATCGAGTCTTTTTTTTCAGTAAAATTTTCACCAAAAGTTTCACATTTGATCTGCAAACGTGCCACCCAAAAAATTTCATGGATTTTGTTGAAGATTGTTGCAAGACATTGAAACTAAAATATGTTTCAAACCCTCATTCCCATGGAGGCACAACCTGAATCTGATACCACTGATCCAGATCTTGGGAGAAGGCCCCCAAGATCTAAAAAGTTGAAATGGATCTGACAAGATCTGCAAAATTAGAATGCTAGAAAAAAGAGAGAACACACTGCAAATAAAACCACAAATAAACTTGTTTTATTAAAACAGATAATAACTGTAGAAGCTACATTGTGGTGGAAAATTTGTGCTTTTATAAAGTGAGGCTTGTTATTTATAGACTTTTTATGAGTTACAATACCATGGGTAGATACCATAGGTGGATACTATGGGTCAAAACCATGGGTCAATACCACTTACAATACCATGGGTATATTCCATGTGTGGATGAATACCACGGGTGGATACATACCATGGGTGAATGAATATCATGGATAGATGTCACTTATAATACCATGGGTGAATAAATACGATGGGTGGATGAATACCATGGGTTGATGTCATTTACAATACCATGGGTAAATTCCATGGGTGGTTGGATAACATGGGTGGATGAATACCATGGGTGGATGCCATTTTCCATTCGGATCAATTGCAACCTATGAGTGTCTCCCTTTATATACATGATGGTACGGGGAGCACAAGTCTGTGCTAATGCTGTATAATGCTAGATGGAGAATTATAACTACTAGGTTTAATGACATCGGAACACGTCACTAGCCTAGACCTCTAAAATGTGTGCGTTAGGGTTCAATGCTTCCTTAGGTTGACTGAATTCATTTTAAAGTTGATCTTGAATTAATGTTGCGATTTCAAGGCCTTAATGAATGTGATATCAAATTCTTAATGCACAACTACATGCATTAAAAAATCATTTCCATTCAATGAATGCTAGCTAAGAGAAGGATAGTAGTCTATAACAAAGCAGCAATCAATTGAATCACAAGAATAGTTTCAGTAATGCATCCAATAAACCCAAAGAGGAAAACAAAAAAATCTTTCCTGGTTTGCTAAAAGATACTAATGCAAAAGAACATTTTTCATTTTCAATTTAAGCTAAAGTATGCCAATTTTGTCTTTTTAGATGAATAAGAAGCACAATGCACTGTTACACTAAAAAGAAAAATGAACACTAGTTTTGAGAAATTCGAATGTGACTATCTAAAGCAAAGAGATCAATCCAATACAAACATGAAACACACTCAAAACAGAGATGCAGTCCTTCAAGAAAACAAAGGGCCTTCGAACCGATTTAGCGAGCAATGCAATCTATGCTCAAAGTGATGAATGGAGAGATAAACGAAAACAAAGGTGATCATTCAAAAAAACAAAGACACAAAGAACCAAAATAAAATCTAAAACAATAAGTCAACAAATTGAAATGAAAAATACCAAACTGACTCAAACTCAACTCAGAAGGCTCAGTGAGGAGAGAGCCGAACAAGCGGCGCAAGGCACCTAGAAACCCAAGGGCAAAAAACTCCATTGATAAGATGAGGGACAAACAACTGAGAAGAACGAAACAACAGAGTCAAAAAAATCTCGGTGGACCAATTGTAAGATAAAAATCCAATCCATAGGCAAGAAATACTGACAAAACTCAGAAAAGAGGCTAAAATTAAATCCTATAGGATTTGGTGTATTTGTTTAGCTGTAATCCATGGTAAACAGGGGTTGGTGGACTTGTGACAAAAGAAACATGCATCAATCAATGTGATTATTCAAGAAAAAGCAATGCAGAGCTAGAAAACCATGGAAAAAAATAAAAACCACTGAGAAGAGGTCAGACTTGACACTCAGGGATTAAACAGCATGACTGAAAATAGTCAGATAGGTCAAAGAAAGCAGAAAAAATGATGAAATGACCAAAGTCAACTCGACAAGAAAAACACTAGATGAACAATGAGAGACGACAAACACACTGATGCCCAGTGGATTCACAAAATTTTGTGCAGGTAAATCCCCACTACGGATAGAGGCAAACCCTCTAGCCCTAAGGTGGGTCTAGCAACTACAGGAACATACTAACATCTACCTTCCTAGATTGTAAATGAAATTCAAAGCAAGGAAGATGACCTACTTTTTTCTGATGCTATGTTGTTATCTTCCATCTAAGCTTCTTGATTTGTCGCTCTTCTCAAGCTCGATGCACACTGCTACAAATGTTCGATTACCTGTACAGACAGTCAAGGCATCACGACAAGCATAAAATCATGACAAACATAAAACAATTATAGCCTATGTAACTAATCAATTGGATGCTAGAAATCTCATTATAAATGTAAACAAGAGTGGAAGATAAATATCCATTGCATTTTACTATAATAAAGACAAGGGGAATTTACAACCAAGCCTTGATGTTGAGGCTCTCCTTCGACAGGTTCGTATCCAAGTAAGTTTTCAAGACCCTCAAACACAAAGGTCTAAGATCTCACTATGTTCTTAACACAAAAAAAAAATCACACTCTGCATTATTCTCCCGAATTTATAATTGCTTCTCCTCTCTAGCTAACTAAGGAAATAGAGGTGAAAGAGATCTCCTTATATAACAATAGAGGAAGAGGTTATGGGCCCTCAAATAATGGGAAAAGAGCTTATCCTTTGGATTAGTTCCTATTTCTTGGGAACAAGAAGCCCAAAGGGGAATTCCTCGACCATATCCTAAAACCAAACTTCCAGCTTGCCACTTCACGAAGCTTCATTTCTATTTAAATAAACTTTCCAAAAGAGGATCTGCATGGGTCCAACATTAAGACAGAGCGCCAATCGGTGCGGTTCAGACACCGAGACAAAGCATCGACCTTGAAAACTAGGTTTTTATAATGATCTTCCAGAAAAGTTGTAAAGGGAGATGAATTGGGAGAAAAAGTGTGGTTCAGGGGTTTTTATTTCATGCTTGGAAAGTACACAAGGGTCATTGTATGGGTCTTCCAGAATCAAGGAAAAGGGAGTACAGGGACAGTGACAAATTTTTGTGTAACAATATTTCATTTTCTTGTGTCAAGCTCAAAAAATGAAACAAGCTTCTTCAGAGAAGAGTTCGTTTTCTTGTGTCAAGCTCCTTAAAAAATGAAACAAGATTCTTTAGAGCAGAGTTTGTTTTCTTTTGTTAAGCTCCTTAAACAATGAAACAATTTTTTTGTGGAGCATAGTTCATTTTCTTGTGTCAAGCTCCTTAAAAAATCAAACAAGCCTCTTACGGAGTAGAGTTCGCTTTCTTGTGTCAAGCTCCTTAAAAATATGAAACAAACTCTTATGAGGACGGTTCGTTTACTATGTCAACCTCATTAAAAAATGAATTGGGTCATGAGGATAGTTCTTTTACTGTGTCAACCTCGTTAAAAAATGAAACAAGTTACCTTTTCAATTCGAGTCTTTTGATTAGATCTTGTAAAATCCTAGTCAAGTCTTTTGCCTAATCTTGTAATTGAACCTTCACTCCATCCACCTATTAGTAACTCGCAGTCTACTCCAGTGACTGCACTTAAGCATGGGGGGAATGTACCTCGAATTGAGTCACCATGCTGGGGGCATGAAAATATTTTTTCAAGCATATTTTGTTTCCATTTCAAGCTTGTGTAAAAATGAAACTAGTTTCAAGAATAGTTTTATAAAATGTTTCAAGCTTGTGTAAAAATGAAACCAAATTCAAGCAGAGTTTCCTAATTTCAAGCTTCTATAAAAATGAAACCATTCTTATTTTACCTCTTTTGATTGCCATTTTATCAGCCGGTTTTTCCAAATGAACCTTGGTTTTCTCATTCCATCGTCACCATTTGCTTGGCCGATCATATGCCTTCACTTGATTGTTTTACCCATTCCTGAGGAACCGTTGCAATGAGTGGTATTTTTAGCTAGCCTCATGCCCTATATTTGTTTTGAGCAGTTCCAACATCACCGGAACTAGTTATTACCTTTAATACCACTCGTTCCTCCAGGAGGAGTCAAATTTCAGCTCTTTTCTGACTCTCGAAAATTGAAAAGATTGTCGAGACTCTTATCATTTTTAACTCGTTAAAAGACTGTGAAATGATATCTACCCAGTATACGTTTACCCCTTTTTCGGGTTAGGATGGATTATTTACGAAAAAGGAATACCTTAGCCATTGTGACTAAGAGGTTCTCTTAGATATAGTTTTCTACCTTTTCGGATCTGTGAGACTACCTATGAAAATGGACATTTTGGAGTTTTATTTTCTTCTTCTTTTAAAACTCTCTAAACATGAAAATTTTTCAAGTTATTCCTTTTTCAAACTCATTAAAACCTAAATGACATCGGAAACCGTCACCATGACGTAACTGAGTTCCTCCTTCCTAGGGCTCATAAAATGTACTAGGATGGATTTTTCTAAAGGAAAAACTTATACAACAAGCATATGCTATCCTCTTCAAGCTTGTGTGAAAATAAAGAGGTACTCGCCAGAAATGGTGGGGGAAAATGGAAGTTATTTTTCAGTTGTGTCAGAAGTATGTCACTCTTGAACATGACACTTATTTACAGTTCGTGTCGGGTTGGGAGATCTTCACTCTGTCACTTTTCCTCCATGGGTTTGAGAAATCTGTTTCCCTTTCATTCGATTACCAATCTTTTCAACATGACCTCTAATCCTATTTGAGTCAAATGCTTCCAAATTCCAGAGTCATGTCACCGATATGTTCAAGAGAAAATCCTTCTACAGTTTGTACATTCCTTGATCCTCTGTTTTAGTCTTGATTAACACTCATATCAAATTCTCTGTTTCGTGTCGATGATGTGGGATTCCTTATGATCCTCCTTTGATGGATAGCTTCCAGTCGACTTCAGCTCATTATCTGGGAAGTCGATCTAGAGACTCCTTTTTGGTACCTTAGAGCTTGCATTCCCTAATGGAAAGTTCTTCGAATTTGACAACAAGCTCACATCATTGGCCTTTGATCGGGTGATTTCACGAGTGTTCAACTTCAACTCACTGTTCACATTTCATGGATTGTACTAGTAGTACCTTGAGGAACATTGTCATCATTGGTGGTTTCTCTCGCGCCTATTAACAATTTACATCATTGACTGGTAATTAGGTGATTTTCATGCATTTTTGGCTTTAGCTCATTTATTCACATGCTTGAAATTGTACTTGATCGGGTCGTGATGGAGTGAAAGACCCTGGATTTTATTCTATAGTGTCCAGGTTGCGAGGCGATATGATTCGTCCAGGATTGGATACATGTTTCTTTTATATGGATGGTTGCGACAATACCATGAGTCTATATGTGATACTTCTCAGATGGATGGTTGTGACCATACCATAGTCTCTTTTACGGATGGATGCGTCCATACCTTGATTCATGTATTTTCATCAGAGATTCAAGTTATGTATATGTATCTATGCTTGATTTGCAGGTCTCCCGAAAGCAACATCTGGTTCCTTGCACATACTCATAAAGCATTTCACCCCTCACTTGTGTTAGGACTTCATACTTTAGGGGGCATCTGTTACACAAAAATTTGTCACTGTCCTTGTAATCCCCGTTCCTTGATCTTGGAAAACCCATACAATGACCCTTGTGTACTTTCCAAGCATGGAATACATACCCCTGAACCGCACCTTTTTTGCCAATTCATCTCCCTTTACAACGTTTCCAGAAGATCCTTATAAAAACCTGGTTTTCAAGGTCAGCGCTTTGTCTCAGTGTCTGACCCTTGCCGATAGCAGATATTTTCATTGAGACTCATGCCGATCGACACTCTGTCTTAATGCCAGACCCACGCCGATCCTATTTTGGAAAGTTTTTTTAAATAGAAAAGAAGCTTCCGCGACTAGAAGCTTCGTGAGGCGGCGAGTTGGAATTTTGTTTTGAGGATATGGTCAAGGAATTCCCCTTTGGGCTTCTTGTTCCCAAGAAATAGGAACTACTTCAAAGGATAAGCTCTTTTCCCATTATTTTAGGGCCCATAACCTTCTCCTCCATTGATATATAAGGAGACCTCTTTTACCTCTACTGCCTTAGTTAGCTAGAGAGGAGAAGAAATTATAGCTTCGGGAGAATAGTGCAGAGTGTGATTGTTTTTGTGTGTTAATAACATAGTGATATCTTAGACCTTTTTGTATGAGGGTGTTGCAAACATGCTTGGATACAGACCTGCCGAAGGAGAGCCTCAACATCAAGGCTTGATTGAAAACTCCCCTTGTCTTTATCATAATAAAATGCAATTGATGTTTATCTTCCACTCTTGTTTACATTTATAATGAGATTTCTAGCATTCCTTGATCAGTTAGATAGGCTGTAATTGTTTTATGCTTGTCATGATTTTACGCTTGTCGTGGTGTCTTGACTATCTGTACAGGTAATCGAACGTTGGTAGTAGTGTGCATCGAGCTTTAGAGGAGCGACGAATCAAGAAGCTTCGATGGAAGATGGAAAAATAGCATCGAAACAAGGTAGGTCATATTCCTTTCTCTGAATTTCATTTACAATCTAGGAAGGTAGATGTTAGTATGTTCCTATAGTTGCTAGAACCACCCTAGGGCTAGAGGGATTGCCTTTGTTTGCAGAGGGGATTTACTTGCACAACATATGGGTCCCAAAAATATCACAAATCACAAACTGATGGATTTAGTTTATGAGTGGTGGAGGTAAACATTAAAACTTCTGAAGTGCAAAATGCAGGGAGAGTGAGGTGACGTGGAAAAGAGAGGTGGGCTGGCCCATAGCCCGTAGATCGCAATTTTTAACACATTCCTTAGTGCTAACCCTTTTAACTTGCGAAGTGCGGTATTTGATCGCATTCCATCGCAATATTGCAAGTTTAACCATATTTCAAACTTGTAACCTTTACTGAATGCAATATGCGATACGAACTCCGTTGTCCATCTCTCCATTTCATTTCTGCCCTTTGATCCTGACAGTCTATTTTTCCATTTGCGCCTCCTCCAAAACTCTTAAGTTTCTAAGTGAAATGCACCATTTCTCTACCTTAGAGAAATTAGATTGTTTTTCTCCAAGGTGTAACCTTCCTAAGCTTATATGGTGTTTCACCGCGCTAGTCTCTCCTGAGCTTGCGAATGAGCTCAAATTGACCAAGACTAGTGTGCAATGTTCTAAACATCCCATCGGTCCAGCTCTCGAGTTGTGTTTCATGTGAATGAACCAGACTTGACCCACCTTCACATCTCATCATGTAATGTTAATGGACTAACATATCAATCAAAATTCTTCTTCGACATACAAATTTTACATTTTCTAACACATATGCTTTTTTGGTGTTTTGAAAAATATTCCAAAGGTAAATGAAAATGAGCCACAACAGGAGGTATTCTTTTTTTCAGTAGTTTTGCTGGTTTTAGGTGTCATAGAACACAAAGGGTAGTGTTCCCTTAAGGGGGAGGGTTCTGTAACATCTCCGGGTTAAAAGTTTATGTAATAAAAATTAAGAAAGGAAAAATAAGACCATAGTGAAGGGACACTTATTCCAAGCTGAATTTTGGGAAAAATATCCTAGTGGGCATCACTTGATGTGTTTGTGGCTAAGGGAAATTGGAAAAGGAAATGGAAAATGCTTTGAAAAGGAAAAAAAAAAATTTTGGTATATTATTTATGAAAATAAATGAAATTAGGAGAAAAGGGAGGTGAAATTTCATAGGTTGCATGTGAGGAGGAAAATAAATGAAAATAATGGAAAGTTGAAGAAATTAGAGGCATCATCAATAAAAAGGCATCAAATCATCAGTTGGTAGATTTTTGTTTGTCCACTTTTGGAATTAGTCTCAAAGAGAAGAAGAGCACCAGGAGGATAAGGAAAACAAGAAAGTAAAGGAAGGACAAAAAAGGTCAAGGAAATCAAATGAAGGAAAAGAAATATAGGAAAAAAAAGGAAGGAAAAGAAAGAAAGGAAAGTAAGGATCAAGAAAGGAAAAGTTAGATCAAGCAGCTCCAACAGGAATACTTTCAGGTAATAAGTTGCATGTATGATTTCATAGCTGGTTTTGACATGCATGGTATGTGAATGTTGGTATATGGATATGATTTTGTCATTAGCATGGTTTTTTCCATGTTTGACAGTGGAATTTAGCCTTGCCTTTCCATTTCGAGATAGCCATGGTGTGATGGGATTTTTATTGGTTTGAGCTTTGGATTTCCAAAATACTTTTCATACATGTGATGTGGTCTCAATAAAATTCTCAAAGGCCTAGGAATCCCTTAACTATTAATGGAGAGATACATGGTAAAGCCTGAGGGTGGAGAGAGGAAAAGTCCTCAAGGTATTGGAGAAGAAATTTTGAGGAATCCATGCTCGGTTTGGTTTTGTGATCTTAATGTCGGTTTCAGTGAGATCACGGTATGGTGAGGGTGGAGGTGGTTTAACCTAGGGTTTCCATTGGTTGTTTTCGGATTGGCTTATAAAATTAGATCCCACATTCAATATTGGAATATGACACGAGGGTGATTGGATGAAATAAATATATGTTTCAACGAATCTATGGTCGGGTGTTGTGTGGAATTCCCAAACCTAGTTGGATTTTGCCTATGTTTAAAAAAGAGCTAAGTTTCTCTTTATTTTGATGAGTAAATGTACTTATTATTATGTGGATTTAATGGTTGTTCTATCATTTTTATTTATTTGGTTATAAGCAGGTTATAAGCATTGTTTTATGAGAGATCCTAGTCATGGATTTCAACATTTTTTTACTTGTAACTAAATTAATAATGAATGCATGACCTAATTGATGTTATGAAATCTAATGTGAGAATGCATTGATCCTTCTTGTTAAATATCATATAAGTTTTCATTTCCTTATGTTCAGATTTGCATTCATGACTTGTAGGTTGCATGTTTACCAAGTATTCAATGGAATGTCAGTCCTGGTTGGGGAAGGTTAGTTCAAGTCCTGGTTCAAGTTTTTTGTTTACAAGCATTTTTTCTATGTAATTTATCATTTTTTAAAGTTTCACTCAGTTCCAGGAAGAGGCGGGGAGTCCTATCCCTTAAAAAGTGTCTCAGAATTCAGGGTCGCTTGTATAAAGTGGAGAAGAAAAATCCATATATGCTAGGAAGCAGGCCTATGGGAGCGATTAGATGCTTATAGGTGATTGGAGGCCTTAGCAAGTGAGAGACATGGCTATAGGTTAGTGAAAAATAAATTAATCTTGGGGGTTGGGCACTTGGAGCAGTTCAGTTTCTCCTAGAGGTCCTGTGGCACCCAAGGGAAGTCAGTAAGGTTGTAGGTTTTCAACTCCATTTACTTAAGGTCATATAGGAGGTTGAGTCATATCATAGTGACCCTTAGTTCATGTTTACCTAGGGAAAATCAGTAAAAGTGGGTAAATGTGGTAGGAGTCAGTGACAACAAGGAGAATAAAGACATAATATCCCTTATCAATGTCTATGACCTAGTTCGATACAATGAAAATGGGGAGTATTGGGACTCATTATCAATCCTAAAAGAGAAGCAATGGCATATAGACAATTTGGGGGGAGATGATTTTAATAATGTATTATTTTCCTGAAAGAAACATGGAGGAAGTATGGTAAGAGACTATTTTTGCGAAATATTGGAAGATATTATAAATGAATGGGATCTCCTAAATGTAGTTCTAATAAAAAGGAATTATACTTGGAAAAATCAGAGAAGTGGAAATTACCATATTGCAGTGAGGTTAGATCATTTTATCATCCACAAAAATTACCTAGTTAATGGAATCAAATTTCTTTGTACAATTCTGGCTCAAGGGGGCTCTAATCACAAACCTATCAAGTTGGATCTTGATCCTCCGAACGACCTTGGCCCAATTCACTTTCACTTTAATCTCAGGTGCCTCAAGAAGGAATGGGCTGTCAAACTAATTTACCATCCTTGGGCTATGCTGGTTCATGGATATCCTATCTTCATTTGGGAATCTAAATTGAATATGGTGAAGTAAGATATTAAGACCTAAGAAAGATCCAACTTTAGACCCTCGATTTAAGATAAAATTGATCTCATCAAGAAACTCGAATCTCATCAAGAGTTGATGGAGAATGGTCCAAACACATAATGACTCATATAAGAAGAAGAAATACTAAGCAACTAAATATTGAAAATAAGCACGCAAGAAAATATGTGTTGAAAACTAAAGTCGAGAAATTTATTCTGTTGGTTTTTTTTTGCTATGGTGTACCAAAACACACCTTCTTATCAATTTTTTGTTCCCTACAAACAAATCACAGATAATTGGTTGCATTTAGTGGACAAACATGAGTAAACAAAGCATTGTAAATGGTGAAAACAATGCATACATGGACATGAACTAAACTAGAACATAAACATATAAACATGAATGAAAATGGAACATAAACATATAAACAATGCTTGTTGAAGGAAACAAGTCAATAAAGTAATGGAAAATTTCTCTATTAATTGGCTATTGAAGGTAGAAGATGAATACAATAGATGAATGCTAAACACTTGGAGAGAATTATTTGAGCTATGATGCTAAAAAATCATCAACAAGGAGGTTCCTTTCCTCACTATCTTTGCAATTTTCTCCTCTCTCTCAACGAAGTATGAAGATTATCACAATGGTGAAATCCTCTTCCCACTAGAATGCTAGGTTGCTGAGGATAAATTTTCCTAGCATAAAAATGCTCTACTTCTTCTTCTTTTTGGTTCTCCAATGGCTTTTATATATATAATTTTGAATTCCTCTTCCCTCTTGTGGTCCATTAAGGAGAAAATGACTTATGAGTAGGATAAGAGGATCCCTTGGGGGTTGCATATCTCTAGGTCAAATAAAAATGGGTTGTCCTTGACTGGTACATGTCAAGGAATACCATCTTCCAAGTGTTTGGAGTGGTCCATGAATATTGACTTGCACTTTCTCTTGAATGCACGAATATCGAAGGAAAATTCACATGGTTTCTATTTTTTTCCTTTGAATGGGCTACGCAAGTAAATTTTATAATTGAAACATTTGGAGGAGTTTTTATTTTTGTACTTCATGATGTTTTCAACTACAAATTTTCCACCTATAATTTTTTTTGGATGACCTTGGGTGCCATTTGGATTGTACAAATTTGTGTGCGATTTTTTCATGTTAACAGTTACCCCATGATGTGTGAGGTTAGGAGAAAAATTATAGCCGGAATACATCAAGTTTTTATTTTTTTCTGACTAAGAGTCTCATCAAATTTTTTAGAGAGAAAATAAATTGTTGTGGATATGAGTAGGGAAAAACCCTGACAAAAGATGGAAGATAACCATGCTCTAATGGAATGCTAATAAAAAAGTTTCTATATGAGGCGGGAATGTCCCATGCTCATTATGATGACTAGTGAGTAAGTAATTCAATCATACAGGAAATATTCCTATCAGGTCATCATTGTGGTGGTTAACTTGTTGTTGGTTGATGATGATCATTGCTTATGGCCTCAAGGGAACCTTTAACAAATAGATTGAATAAGGTGTCCTCATGCATCGAAAGTGAGGCATTTTTGGGTGAGGTGTTCACGGATGCATGGGTATATAAATGTGCATACCTCCCATGAATCAAAATGTAAGCATTTTTGAATGAGGTGTTAAGTGATGCATGGGTCTTTGACTAAATGTGATAACTACAATGGTCACAAATTACGATACTACCCTGACATGAAAATTTTATGCTGGTATCAAATGTTAGGAAGACCAATGACATCAATGGTTGATATTGGAGCAAGAGAGGGAAGATGAATTCAAAATTATATATAAAAAAGTCTTTGGAGAACCAAAAACAATAATAAGTAGATCGTTTTTACGCTAGAAAAATTTCTCCTCGACAATCCAACATTCTAGTGGGAAGAGGATTTCACCATTGAGAGAGTCTTCATACTTCTTTGAGAGAGAGGATAATCTTGCAAAGAGATTGAGGGAAGGAACCTCCTTGTTGAGGATTATTTAGAACCATAGTTCAAATAATTCTCTACAAGTTCATATTATTCCTCTATTGTACTCATCTTCCATGTTCAATAGTCAATAAAGGGATCCATTCCATTACTTTGTTGACTTCTTTGCTTCACCAAGAATTGTTTATGTGTTTATGTTCTATTTTATTTGATGTTTATGTATGCATTTTTTTCACCATTTATAGTGCTTTGTTTACCCACATTTTTCCACTAACAACAACCAATTATCTGTGATTTGTTTTCACAGAACAACTAACTGCTAAGAAGGTGTCTTTTGATACCCCATAGCAAAAGAAAGCAACACATATTTTTCAATGCAAAATCGGTTTTCCTTGACTGGTACATGTCAGGGAATCCCATCTTCCAAGTGTGTGGAGTGGTCCTAGACTATTGAATTATATTTTCTCTTTATCACGCGACAATCAAAGAAAAAGTTGTGCAATCGCTAATTTATGCCTCTGGATGGGTCGCGCGGGTAAATTTTACAATTGAAAACTTTGAAGAAGTTTTTATTTTTGTACTTCTCGATGTTTTCAGCTACAAAGTCTTCACCTGCACGTTTCTATGGATGACCTTGGATGCCATCTAGATTATACGAATGTGTGTATGATTTTTCCCTGTTAACATTTATGGCTAAAGGTGGGTGATAGGAACTCCTTTTCCCACAAAAAATCTAAAGCCATGGAAACAAGGAATCGAGTAAAATACATTTCTCTTAAAGTTCATCCCAAAAAATCTTATTTTTCAAAAATTAAGAACAGGGCCTTTGTTTTCTTTAGGACCTTATACTCAGAGGATAAAATCAACAACCTAGGTGTGGAGAAATATTTCATCTATTGTCATCCATCCATTGAATCAAATTTGGATAATTATCATCTCGTGAAGCCGATTGAGAATGATGAAGTGATTTAAGCCCCTAAACTGGATGGATTATCTATTTGATTCTTTAGACACTTTTGGGGCTTGATAAAAAAGGATCCATGAATTCTCAACTCCTCGATATCCAAAGGAAATATGGTGAGTAACAACAACTCTTCCTTTTTATATCTAATCTCAAAAGAGACAAATCCAACCTCATTTTCCCATTTCAGGCCAATTTCTCTATGAAATTCAACACACAAAGTTCTAGAAAAATTAATTTCCAACAAGCTTAGAAAGTTTCTTCCTGCTATAATATCAGAAAATCAAGGAGGTTTTATAAGCCATTGGAAAATTATTAACAATATTATCCTTGTGTAAGAAGAAATATATTTTAGTAATCAAAGTGGTGATCCAGGTATGCTAATTAAGCTTGGAATGGAAAATGGTTTTGATAGAGTATGACACTCTTTGTTATTCTCTATAATGGAAAAAATGGGTTTTTTTAAAGAGTCCATCAATTCGATCAGATATTGTATCACTATCCCATAGATCGCTCCTTTAGTTAATGGTCGTCCCTATAATTTATTTTTTGCCTCTAGGGTTCCAAGGAAGAGGTTCCCTCTTTCCCACCTTCTTTATATTCTAGTGGAAGATATTTTTGTAGGAATTAAAGAAAGCTACAAACTATGGGAGAATTTTGGGTTGAAGTATTCCTAGAAACTCCAACGATGTTAACCACTCTCAATTTTTAGGCACTACACTGCTACTAGGGGGTGCCTCAAAGTTTGTTTCCCAGTAATCTAAAAAGGTTTTGGACCTTTCTAAGGGCCTTGTAAAAAAATTAAGGATCTTGATATTTCCTTGTAATTTTGAAATTTCAAACCTCGATGAAGTTTTAAAGGTCCTAGACTTTCCACTAGATACAAAATGGGATTTTTTTAACGATTTAGGGATTTCCTATCTCACTCGGTGCTTCTAATTTGGATATTTGGATTGATACCTTAAATAAATTCAGGAAGAAAATTCAATATTGGGAGGCTCAATGTCTTTCATTAGTTGGTTAATTTGTTTTGGTTAAATATGTTCTATAATCCCTCCCTATATATCTATGCTCTAGTCTCTTGGCTCCAAAATCAGTGCTAAACTAGATGAGCTTGTTAATCGCAAATTCCTTCGGCAAGGATGCAAGAACAATGAAAAAAAATCACTTAGTAAATTGGAATGTAGCTTTCATTCCAAAGGTCAATGTTAGATTGCCTGTAAAATATCCCATATATATGAAAATTAATATCAGAGAAAAAATTATTTGGAGGCTTGTCCCAGACTCCAAGGAATGGTGAAAGAATGCCTTTTATCGAAATAATTCAATAAGAATTGTCTCCTCAGGGGAAAATATGGAAATTGGTTGGGTCATGGATTTGCAATTTGGAAATTGTGTAATGAAGAAACACTTCTTATTATCGGTCATCTAAGTTTGAAAACTATAAATGGAGCTCTTGTTGATATTTGGAAATACCATAGTCCTTTAAATAGCCCTTTAGGTGATTGTGATGAATTATGGGACTTAGCTCACTAGATGTAATGAAATTGTTTCATCAAACTAAGTGAGATTTCTTAATGGGATGATAAAGGGGTATGGAAAGGTTGTCTCAATCATAAGGCAAAATGGGATAATTTGTTAGTTATTTTAAGATAATCGAATCTTATATCAATTTCACATTAGGATTTTCAATCATGGGTCCTGATTTTTCGACATAAATATTTGGAAAAAATAGGTTATAGATATCTAATTAATCAAGTTCCACACCTAATTCCATGAACACTATGGACCAAAATATAGAACTCAAACTATATCCCTAAAGTGAATATGTTATATCGGACCTTGGTTCATCGGAAAATACTCATGGTCAAGAATATCAAGAAAAGGAACATTCAAGGCCCTGCTTGATGTGTGATTTGTTTCAACTATGAGGAATGTATTCCTCATTTATTTAGATCATTTCCTTTTTCCATTGAGGTTTGGATCATTATTTTTTCTACAATTTAGTATGTGCATTCTATCCCTCAGTCATTGGAAGATATGTTTTAATATTGGAGAACCAAATACTTGTGGCCCATAAAAGTATCCTCCCTTCCAACAATATGTTAGGAAGACTTCTGCAAGTACCTATGTTGGCCTATTTGGATTACTAGAAATAAGGAAACCTTCAAAAATTATAACACGACTCCCTTCTCAGTGTTTCAAAGAGTGATTTTTTCACTTCTTGAATAAATATCTTACAAGGGTTATAAAATAAATTATTTGGAGGATCTTAGGCCTGTGGAGCGTGATTGGATTCATATTTGGTTGCTCCTAACCCCTGGTGGTCCTCCTATGAAGCGTGTGATTAGTTAATTCATTACCAACATTGATTTAAAGCAATCTTAATTCAACTAGTGGAAGACAGTCAAATACAATTCTTTGATTTTCTTTGATGGAGCTTCAAGCGAGATTGGGGGAGGCAAGAGTAGGAGTGGTATTTCTTTTCCCCTATCAAAAACTTAAGGGACAATTTTCCTAGGGCCTCGGTTATGTGAGAAATAATTAGGTGGATTTTTTAGCTTTGTATAAAGGCTTGGAAATTGAATTGGAATGAAATGTTAATAGTGTTATGGATTTTGGTGACTAACTGGTAATAATTTTACATGTGGTTAAGGCCAGGAGAGGTTCAAGCTCTAATCTCCCATTTATCCTTCAAAAAAATCCCTTTATATCCTCCTAGTTTGAGAATTTATAATTTGTGCATGTATACAGACATCTAAACTTTATGGTTGATGCACTAGCTAAAAAAGGTTCATTGCTCACCTAGGGAAAAATTGAGCTAGATTAAGGGAATTAAAAAATATCCTACATTCCTTAACTATGATAAGAGATCCAAGCTATTAGTATTTTAATTCAAACCCTAATACATTTAGAAATTCACATTCTCAAAAGGATGGGACTAGGGATGGAATTTGGATTCCTCTTTACCCACTACACAATTTTGTTTTGACATTTTCGATATTTATGCTTCTCGTCAAGAGACGTTATGTTTAAAAATTTTCCCTTCATGAGTGATGTTTTGATAATAAATTAACCCTTCACAGATAAATATTTCATTTAAAAGTTACTATTCAATAACACAGTTATATTAAAAATTTTCACATATTTATCATAAAGAAAGAAAAACAAAATGACCATAACACAAAAATTACTTACTAAATTCTGAATCTTGGTTTGAAATTGAATGGAACACTCAATAAAATATCCATAACTCTAAAATCAAATGTCCTTGACCCCAACATGCCATATCATCTTTATACATATGATATATGACTAAGGAGATCGTATGGGACATATAAAAAAACCAAAAAAGTAAAACTATTGAATGTTATCAATAAGAGATCAAAAGTAGATTAATTAATATGGTCTATTCTAAGATTTACATAATCTAATATATACCAATGGGTCTAAAGATCAAGTATACATTTGACTGTATAAATTTCAACGTTGCTTTGGATCATGGGATATATATTAATATTAACAAGATTAAATGCATAATATTTGAACCATTTCAAAATTAAAAGACTAAACTTATAACGAATGGATATTGTGAATTTCTTAGCATCATGTTATAGTACTATGTTATTATTTCCTCCTTCATTATTACATTCTCGGAGAGAAAATAGTTATAAGCATTAAACATTGTAAAAACATGCTTTGATCAAATCCTTCTATTTATCACCAAAATTTATCAAATCAATATAGATATATATTAGTTTACATGCATACGCACATAAATAACAAAACAAATGTTTGTATTAAAGTAACATTTAATAAAATCATAACAAATTCACGCTAATAGGGCTTTGTATCATATCTAACTAGTTTATTTTTAGGACAAAAGAGTTTCCTTGAAAATTGAAAAACAATTTTTATCTCATCTTTGATTGGGATGCTTCTACCTATTTTTCATAACAGGTGAACATGCAACCCTAATGCAAAAAATCAATGAATTATGTATGAACCTTAAGCTTTGCTAGCTCAACTAAAGTTCACCTTACATTCATCCCGTCTCTCAATGGGATGCTTCTAGCTTTAGGATGAGTGGGAAGACTTAACATCATGCATGGGAGATTGACATGAAATAAATAAGGAATAACCAAACAAAAATAAATAATGGGGCTTTTGAAGTATGTCTTAAGAAAACTTATGCCTGCATGGGCATGATACAACAAATTGTGGGAAATATATTGATGAACTACATGTGTCCCTACATTCTTCTAATCTCTAATTTGGATGCTTCTAGCTCATGAGCATGAACAGAAGATAGATATGGTGTTTATATAATATAATCCAATAAACATACTAAAAATAATATAAGGGCTTTGGTAGTTTGTGTAGAGAAAACTTGTGCCAACATGAGCACGATGTAACAAGTTATGGGAAATGTTATCCCTTTCATACATAGAAATCCAATATCATACACAAGTTTCTGAACACATCTCATCATCCACCATCTCAAATGCCAAATATCAATCAAAATATTCATTTTTATACTCACAAAGGTTATGAAACACATAGCATGCTCCAAGAACAAATGATAAGTCAAGCAACTTCACCTCAGTGTGCTTTTTTAGACAACACCACCTCCCTTTCAAATGATCGAATCCATCCTTTGCAATCTTATGGATCTCACTTATCTTCTCATTGAAATCATGTTGAGTCCAAGTAGGATTATGCTAAACATATTGAACTAGAAACGAGACCAAAAATGGATAAGCGAAGCTACCCACAACCCAACCCCTATTAAGGAAACCATTCATTCCCAACTTGAAAAGATCAAAATTCTATAGGACTACGTCATCAAACATAGAACCTGGTAATCCTACCAATGAAGGACCATGTGCTATCTATAACCCCTTGGAATGTGCTTTTTGGTTTCACTTAGTGTTCCTTTTATTGAAGTAAAAAAGCTACATTATCCTTGGTTTCCTAGTCTTCCCTAACACAATTTAACCCTGTCCAATGTAACTTCACCAAATATATTTAACCTAGCCTTGCTTCAAACAACCAAACCTATGGTAAAATAAACTACCTTAGCCTACCTAAACCTTACCTTAACTTAGCCTAATCTAATCTAACCTAGCCACGTAGCCTAATATAGCATATCCTGCCTTAACCTAGGCTAACCTACCCTATATTAAAGTACATAAGCTAGCATCTAACCTACATATACAAAAATATTCTTTCCTATCATAAACTTAAGTATAAAACCCTTAGTCTCAATCCAATGTTTAAATAATTTATCCCAAACCTAAACATATAGTGGATCGATATCTTAAACCTAAAACAAATCATTCCTCACATTGTATTTTCTTACATGAAGTGATAATAATTCTTTGAACACATATATCATGTAGAAATATACATCTTTACTCAAATCCACATTTTAATATGGAATAAAAAACCATAAACACACAATGTGAATTGTGTTGGAAAACAAACTTTATATTAATCTATTAACTAAATGGCTCTCTAGGTGAAATACCTGGAGAGTGCACAAACACTCCATACAAAGAACTGACTATTGAGATAGATGAGCCTCAAACATATAGGCTTTCACACTAACTGGGTGGTTCCAACCACTCCCTAGATATTAGGATCTGAGACCTAATCTTAGAGTCTCAATCCTATCCAAACAACCAGCTTTCTCCATTATATTTCAACACTCCCCCTTAATGGAGAAAGGGTATTAAAGGAATAACATATGCCAACTGGTCTAGTCTCAGCTAGGCTTACAATAAAAACATGAAATACTTGAAAAAACTTGGTAACCGAGGTTTTCATTTTCGTTTTCTTGCTTTAGAGTCCATACTTTTTCATTCTAAGGTGAGGCTTCATCTTCAATTTTCTCGCCATGAGATATTTATAGATCTTCACCTCATTTATTCCCCAATGATGAAACTCTTAAACTCTTATCCTCACCCCTCTCAAAATTATGATAGGTTGGATAGGAGAATTTTTCCTCTCATTATTTCCGGTGTCAACCATCAGAATGTCAGCAATATTTTCTTCATCATTCATGGATGCAACTTCTATGTTGGCTTCATAAAGACATGGTGTTTCAAGCCATGCTTCAAGAAACTTCAATTCCTCTTCAAATTTTGTTGCTTTTTCCTTGTTGTTGTTGCTAACATATGCACACACAAAAATATGTATGAGATCATCATAATTTGAATTCTCTCTAGCTTTGTCTTCTTTTTCCACGTCTTTGCAATTAGCTTCATGTGGCTTGTCCAATTGATCTTCAACAATATGTTCCTCTTTACTCCCTTCCTCAAGAGTGACTACTTGGTCTTCTTGATCTTCAACCCTATATTCCTCTTCACATCCTTCCTGAGGAACAACTCATGAGTCTTCAATCTCATGTTGTTGCAGAACATATAATATCTCTCGATAATCATGGTCATTAATAAAACCACCAAGCCTCATGAAGAAAACATCATCAGGGTCAAATATGTCTACTCGCTAAATAGGAGGTCCAACTTATCTACTCGCTAAATTTCTTGCCACTAAGCTTAAACCGCTTGTGGGTCAGACCTCTTCCTTTGTTAAAGACTCTTGTTCTTTTATTAATGAATTGAAAGACTTGAAGTTAGATAGTGGTGATAGGTTTGTTAGTTTTGATGTTGTTTCCTTATATACTTGCATCCCCATTAAGGAAGCTGTTGATGTCATTTCTCGGGTCACTGATCCTGATACTGCTCATCTTGTTGAAATTTGTCTTACCTCGACTTTCTTTAGTTTTGAGGGTGAATTCTTTGAATAGACTTGTGGGGTGGCCATGGGTTCTCCCCTTTCTCCTATGGTTGCTAATATTTTCATGGAAGACTTCGAGTCTAGAGCCCTTTCCTCCTCCATTTTTCAACCTAAAATTTGGAAAAGGTTTGTTGATGACACCTGTGTTGTTTGGCCTCATGGTAAGGAGAAATTGGACCTTTTCTTCCAGCATCTTAATGATCAATCTGACTTCATTAAGTTCACCATGGAATTTGAAGATGATGGTAGCTTTCCTTTTCTTGATGTCCTCATTTCTAGGAATGAAGATGGTTCTTTCTCTCAACAAGTTTTTAGAAAGAAGACACACACTGAGCAGTATTTACATGCTAGTTCTCACCATTTCCCTGATCAGAAGCTTGGGGTTCTCAGCACCCTAGCTACCAGAGCCTTTAGAATATCGGATGAACACCACTTTGAAGATGAAAAGGCTCATCTCTTAAAAGTCTTTAATATAAATGGTTATAGCAAGAGTCATTGTCTTAAAGCGTTTCAAAGAGCTGAAAAGGGTCCCAGAGTTAAGAAATATCCTTGCGATCGGTTATCTAGAGTTCACCTTCCGTTTATCCAATGTACTACAGATAAAATTGCAAGTATCCTAAAGAAACATAATGTTTCCTCAACCTTCAAACCCTCTCGTACCATTTGGAGTTCACTTAGATCGATTAAGGACCCGATTTGCCCTAAGGATGGTAAGGGTGTTTACTTGATTCCATGCTCGTGTGGGACTCCTTACATTGGTGAAACAGGTCGATATATTAATCAAAGGATTCATGAACATGTCGTTGACCTTAAGCATAATAGATCACGCTCGTCGGCTTTAGCTGAGCATGCTGAGAAGACCAATCATCATATTTGCATTGAGGATGCTAAGGTTATTGCGAGGATTGACCATTTCCAGCACCGCAAGTTGAGAGAAGCCTTGGAAATCGAAAAGAGCCTGGTTAACCTCAACAAGGACGATGGGTGGTTGGTTAGCAGATGTTGGATTCCTGCTCTTCATTCCTAGTTTTTTTTTTTTTTTTTTAATTAATTTTTTTTTTTCATTTTTTTATGCTTGTTTATTTTTAATCTTATGATTTTTATTATGTAACATATTATTATAATTTAATTTTTAATACTCTAAATATTATATATATTTATTTATTTACTTATTTTTATTTGTATTTTTATATTTTTTGTAATTTTTTTTTTTCAATTTTATTTAGTTTTATCTTTTTGGTTGATATTTTAAATTTTAATCTTTCAGAATAAAATAAATATAATAATTATTATTCTAAAAATTAAAATTAAAATAAAATTTGTATTCTTCAAGAATATATTGGTTAATTTTGTTTTATTAAGAATAAAAATAAATAAGATTCCTATTATAAACATTACGCACTTAATAATTAATTAAATAGGTAATCATTATTTTATATTTTTTATTTCAATTCCTAGGTTTAGTCAAACTAACAGTTAGATTTTTATAGTTTTATATTTAAAAAATAATAATAATAAAATAAAATAAAATAAAAATAAAAATAAAAATAATATTTGTATACATTTATCTATTTATTTTTATTTTAAAAATTTACGATTATTATTATATAACATATTAAGAATATAATTTTTAAAATAAATTATTAATATTTATTTATTTACTTGTTTTTATTTGTATATTTTATTTAATTTAATTTTAATGTATTTTATTTTATTTTTATAGTTATTTTTATTTTATTTTCAATTCTATTTAGTTTTATTATTTAGGTTGATATTTTATATTTTAATCTTAAATATAAAATTAAAAAAATAAAAATAAATAGTAAATAAATGAATAAATAAAATAAAATAAAAAATAAATAATATTTCAATTTTAAACATTAAGCATTTAATATTAAATAAATAAGAAATCATTAATTTATATTTTTGTTTTCATTTCCTAGGTTTAGTCAGTTGAAGATTTTCTTATCTATTTAATTGGGTTATCTGATCAAATTCTTCATCTTGTCATGATGATGAACCACACTGGCTGGTTCAAAACGGGTCGACCAAAATTATTCTGATGTGATTTTTACCGAAAGATTCTCTCATAATTTATGGATCACAGAAGCCAAATTCCTAATATTTATTAATCTCTTTATTAATCATGTGTCTGTCTCATTCATTTTCATTTAAAATATTTATTCTTAGCCTTTACTAATTTTTTTTTTTTATATATACATATGCCTTGGCCTTGTTAATCTCTTATGTTTTTAATATTTTCCCCTTGGGTTCCCCAATTCCTTTTGTTTATAATATTAAACCCTTGGGTTTGTTAGTTCTTTTGGTTTATAATATTAATAATCCCTTGTGTTTATTAATTACTTGATTTTAAAATATTGATTCTTATGGTTTATTAATTTCTTAGGTTTTTTAATTTAAAATATTTATTCTTAGGGTTTGTTACTCTCTTGTGTTTTTAATATTGATCCGTTGGCCTTATTGATCGCTTATGTTTTTAATAATTTTCCCTTGGGTTCACCAATTTCTTTGGTTTATAATATTAAACCCTTGGTTTGTTATTACTTTTGGTTTATATTATTAATAATCCCTCGGGCTTACTAATCTCTTGAGTTTAACATATTAAATACTATGGTTTTTGGGTTTAAACTATTTATTATTAAGGCATATTACTCTCTTGAGTTTAAAATATTACTTCTTAGGGTTTATGAATTTCTTCTTTTATAATACTAATATTTATCCCTTAGGTTTATAACATTTTTCCATTGGGTTTACTAATTTCATGGGTTTATAATATTAAATGCTTGTGTTTATTTGTTCCTTACCTTTATAATTTTAATAATTCCTTTGGTTTATAATATTATTTATTTTAATTTACAACATTAATAATCCGTTGAATTTATTAATCTCTTGGGTTTAAAATATTATTTCTTAAGGTTTATTAATTTATTAGGTTTTTGAGTTTCAAATATTAATTATTAGGGTTTATGAACCTCTTGGGTTTTTAATATTGATAAGTTGGTCTTATTCATCCCTTAGGTTTAAACTATTTATCCTTGGGCTCCCCAATTCCTTTGGTTTATAATATTAAACCCTTTGGTTTACTAGTTCTTTGGTTTTATAATATTAATAACCCCTGGGGTTTATTAATCTATTGAGTTTAAAATATTAGTTCACAGGGTTTTTCAATTTCTTAGGTTTTTTATTTTAAAATATTACTTATTAGGTTTTATTAATCTCTATTTTTTTTAATATTTTCCTTAGCCTTATTGATCTCTTAGATTTATAATATTTATTCTTTGGGTTCACCGATTCTTTTGGTTTATAATATTAAACCCTTGGATTTATTAGTTCTTTTGGCCTATAATGTTAATCACTCATTAGGTTTATTAATCTCTTGAGTTTAAAATATTAATTCTTAGGCTTTATTAATTTCTTAGATTTTTCAGTTTAAAATATTGATTCTTAGGGTTTATTAATCTCTATTGTTTTTAATATTGATCCCTTAGGTTTATAATATTTATCCCTTGAGTTCAAGGATTCCTTTGGTTTATAATATTAAACCTTTGGGTTTATTAGTTCTTTTGGTTTATAATGTTAATAATCCTATTGGTTTATTAATATATTATGTTTAAAATACTGATTCTGATGGTTTATTAATTTATTAGGTTTTTTAGTTTAAAATATCAATCCTTAGGGTTTATTGATCTCTTCTGTTTTTAATAGTGATCCCTTATGTTTATAATATTTATCCCTTGGGTTCACCAATTCCTTTGGTTTATAATATTTAAACCTTCGGTTTATGAGTTCTTTCAGTTTGTATTATTAATAATCTCTTGGGTTTATTAATATCTTGAGTTTAAAATATTAATTGTTAGGGTTTATTAATTTCTTAATTTTTTTGTTTTTAAATATTATTTTATATGCTTTATTAATTTCTTGAGTTTAATATATTAATTCTTAGAGTTTATTACGTTCTTATGTTTTTGGGTTCAAAGTATTATTTCTGAGGGTTTTTTAATCTCTTGAGATTAAATTATTTATTCTTAGGGTTTTTTTATTTCTTGGTTTATAATATTAATATTTATCCTTTGCTTCACCAATTACTTTGGTTTAAAGTATTAAACCCTTGGGTTTATTTGTTTTTAGGTTTTTAAATATTATTTCATATTCTTTATTAATATATTTAGTTTAATATATTAATTCTTAGAGTTTATTACTTTCTTATGTTTTTGGGTTTAAAGTATTATTATTTCTGAGGGTTTTTGATCTACTTGCAGATCTGAAAAACAGAATATAAACACGAAACAGGAATAACACAGCTCTGGAAACAATACCACAGTCTTTATTATGAGGAAGAGATGAGCATTTTATAACCAATGCCATCATTCTCCTTATTTTTTATTTTGTAATTACAAAAGATATTTTCAGAAAATCAAATGCATTATTAGATAAAGCAAATACATTGAGATGTTTCCTTCTTTCCTAGATTTTTAGATGTTTCCCTTTTTTTACTCTTAGATGTTTCCAAGGAAAGAGTGCGCTTTTTCTTGGTTGCCCAAGCAGTGAGAGGTTGCTGATTTTTGTGTCCTTCTTGGTTGCCCAATTCCTCCTTGCTTAGATCAGGAAGCGTCCCGGCTTCCTCCACCAAATGAGGGAAAGTGCATTGCAATGTTTCTGCAATCCTGCATTTTGCCTGTGCTAGTGTGTGTCTCTTCCAACCAACCAGATATGAGAAGTATGGCTGCTGGCATGTATTTTGTTTCTTGGAGTCCATAATTGTATCTTTGAGCAGAGGACGCTGAAAATCTGGAATATTATCCACTGGATGACGGATTGTAACAGATTCCTCAAGGAGAGGTGGTTCAAATAGTTTGAGATTATTAACATTAAACACATCATGGATGCCAAGCTGGGAAGTCAAGTCCAAGCGAGATGCATTTTCTCCAATGCGTTCCAGAACACTATACGGGCCATATCACAGAGGGTGCAGCGTATGATGCTGGCCCTTGAAGCGTTGCTTGTCCAACCAGAGCCACACATGGTCTCCAGGTTGAAAATACAAGGGTGTTTGCTGCTTGTCATGCCTCTGTTTGGCGCGATCTTGGGCTGCTTGCAAAGCAGCGTTTACTTGAACTTGGCGTTGAGAAATGGAGTGTATAAAATGAGGAGCTGATTTTTGTCCCTGTTGTTGATGTGCAAACCCAGAAGGGGTGATCGCCAGTGGCATCTCAGAGGGTGCACTTGGCTGAAACATTGCCTCTCGAGGATCAAGGCGATAAGATGGGGTATTGGGTAAGGAAACCCCAGGAATAAGATTGATGTGGTCTTCAACAGAGCGTGCTGGAGGCAACCCTGTGGGTTGGGTGAATACATCTGCAAATTCTTGGACTAGAGGATCCATTGTAGGAGGCACTGGATTGGTGAGGTTGTCTGGCTTGACAGGACGAACCAAGCACGAAGAAACACCTTGGTTTAAATTGACTCTCATAATGGGAGCTTTGCCAATAGAAGGTTGAGTTGATAAGCTAGTTGAGGATGTAAGCACATAGGTGCGCCCATCGTGCTACAAGTGGTATTGGTGATCTGTAGCATGATAAACAGCGTGTCTAGCCTCTTGGTATGGAATGCCTAGCAATAAATCGGCACAATCGAGAGGAGAAACATCACATACCACAGTATCACGGAAAGGTCCAATAGCAAAGGTGACAACACAACATTGGGAGATGGTAAGTCGAGGACCGTCTTTTTGGACCCAACCGAGCTGATACGGGTGTGGGTGAGGAGTGGTGGGAAGGCAAAGGCGTTCAACCAAGTCCTGGGCCACAAGATTCTTTTGACTCCTATTGTCAAGAATAAGTGTGGCCAACTCATGTTTGATTTGAAAATTATGGGTAAACAAAGGCGTAACAGAGGTGTTTGTTGCATTAGCAGTCATGAGGATGAGAGAGGGGTCCACTTCGGTAGGATTTTCAAGAGAAATCGCTGGAATTTGGGTAGTGGCATTTGGTTGCTCCACCTCTGTAAAAAGAGTTTTGTCAGGGTGTATATTTTTAAGTACTCGACAATCTGCAGAAGCATGTGAGTTGGTCTTATGAAAAGTACACCAGGGGTTGTGAGGTGTGGGGGATGAGGCAAAGGCAACATTAGAAGAACTAGAGGGAGATGGACCATTTCTAGCTTGATGGGATCGAATTGGAGTACCCACTTTGCGTTCCACAGCCAGGGCACGAATAAAGGCCTTGTCTAATGAAGCACTATCAAACAACTCAACTTCGTGTCGAAGAAGCATTAGCAAACCAGAATTAAATTTGATAATTAGTACCTCTTCTGGATCGGATATATGGAGTTGAATGCGCAACTTGCAGAAGACATCAATGTAGGCTTGCACTGATTGATTGGGTAGTTGTCGAAGCTGCAACCATTTGGCAAGGAGATTTTGTATATATCCTGGAGGATAGCGTTCTCGTAAGGCCTCGAAAAAGATATTCCAAGATGTGATAGGCGTCGATCTGGTCTCGGCTTGTTCTCCAAGTTCCACAACCAAGGACATATTCTCAAGATGAGTATCCCACCATGTTTGTGCTAGGCCTTCCAATTGTAGACCGGCAATCTGAAGTTTCATCTCCTCTTCCATCATTGGACAGGTTCTAAAATAGTTGGAGAGACTGCGGAGCCAAGAATCAACAATCTCACCATTCATTTGCCCTGAGAATTTGGGCAGTTGAAAGCATGTATCAAGCTGCATTTGCCCTGGAGGACGTTGTTGTTGTTGCAACGTAATTAGCTCTTGAAGAGCCCTAGCTAAATCATTCATTGGCGAGTCTGCATGGGAGGGCTTTTGACGCTCTTGACGGGGCGGCATGATTTTCATCCACTGAATGGAGTGAAATGTATGACCCTTTTTTATAAATAAATAAATAAATAAATAAAAAATGCTTCGAACAGGTGGGATGGCTTCCAGGATCTTAAGATTTGATACCAATTGATCTACTTGCAGATCTGAAAAACAGAATATAAACACGAAACAGGAATAACACAGCTCTGGAAACAATACCACAGTCTTTATTATGAGGAAGAGATGAGCATTTTATAACCAATGCCATCATTCTCCTTATTTTTTATTTTGTAATTACAAAAGATATTTTCAGAAAATCAAATGCATTATTAGATAAAGCAAATACATTGAGATGTTTCCTTCTTTCCTAGATTTTTAGATGTTTCCCTTTTTTTTACTCTTAAATGTTTCCAAGGAAAGAGTGCGCTTTTTCTTGGTTGCCCAAGCAGTGAGAGGTTGCTGACTTTTGTGTCCTTCTTGGTTGCCCAGTTTTTTAATCTCTTGAGATTAAATTATTTATTCTCAGGGCTTTTTTATTTCTTGGTTTATAATATTAATATTTATCCTTTGCTTCACCAATTACTTCAGTTTGTAATATTAAACCCTTGGGTTTATTAGTTTTTCAACTGTAAAATATTAATAATCCCTTGAGATATTGATAAGAGATATAAACTTATTATAATATTAATAAATTATTATTATTATGTTATAATAGAATTATATTATAGTTTGAGTTAAAACTATTAATGTATTGAAATAATTTAATAATATATTTTTATTATATATTTTACTATTGAATAGTATAATATTATATATTCTAATATTTTATATATATATATATATATATATATATATATATATATATATATATATATATATAATATATATATATATATATATATATATATATATATATATATTTCAAGTTAATATATAGTATGTATATAGTTAATATTATTAATATATCATAAGTAAATATTATATATAAAATATTTTGGTGATTTTAATCATAAATATATAATATTTATTTTGGTGAAATATATGTGGTGGGTAGTGGATATAGGACTATCAACGTATATTAACCACATTGGTGAATGTAGTTGTAAATCTATTTCATTACGTCGTAAGACGTTCTTATTTGAAAACAACTCACCTAGGTGTCAATGTGTCAATGTCTGAGCCATTGGATCAAATGTTAGATGATTGAAATGTTTTAGGCCATTAGATTCACAAGTAAAAGTTTCATATATATTTTTTATAATGTTAGTTTTTTTTTAATAAGTGATTGAATTTAGGTTTTGGTGACTTTGTCAAATTACACAAAAATAAAAATAAAAGTAAATTAAATAAGAAGATTGACATATTGTAATGAACATTTTAACTAGGTCAATCAAAAATAAAAATAATACTAAACTATAAAAACAATCCATGGTATTGACTCATGGTATTCATGTGGAATGTGGTTTATCTAAAGGGGGGAATTAAGATGGTCTAACTCTAGATCTACCAAGAGCCAACAGAGATCAAATGTCTTGATATGCAAATGTCATTGATCCCTCTCATCAGGAATATAGATCTAAACTAATTATTTAATACAATTATTTACTAAACTATAAAAACAACCCATGGTATTGACTCATGGTATTCATGTGGAATGTGGTTTATCTAAAGGGGGAAATTAAAATTGCATAACTCTGGATCTACCAAGAGCCAAGAGGGATCAAATGTCTTGATATGCAAACCCCATTGATCCCTTTCATCAATAATATAGATCTAAACTAATTATTTAATAAAATTATTTTTTAATGTTTATAATCATTATTATTTTAAAATTTCACTTAATAAAATGAATATAAATTTTTATACATCCAAATATACATAGTTTTTCTTATTCTATATCATTTTTGTTACAACTATTTTATTATTCCAAAAATACATGATTTTTATGTTATATATTATTTATGTATTATTTATGTTACAACTATTTTGTTTTATTATTCATGGGTAGTATTTCTTAATATATAAAAAATGAATTTAATAATGATGAATGTTCATAATTCTCATTTCTTAATTAACACTAAATTTACCTTTAATTACTTAATTGTAATAGTTTTTAACTACATAACAGTTTGTAACTACATACATACACTTTCAATTCTTTCTTTTTTTTTTTTGTTAATGAATATCATATTTCTTTCCGTTAATATATATATATATATATATATATATATATATATATATATATCTTCGCTAAAGGTTTTCAATCACAATCAAGAAGAGGCTTCAAAGTTTAAGAACTATATCTTTGATCTGAGCACGTGATTCTATTAGAATATATGAAACAAATTCATTTTTTACAACTTGTATGTTTAAATATGTGATTTTGGAGGTGATGATGGCTTCTTTAGACACTTGATTAGTATTGTGGAAGAACTTTGATTATATCATTAATGATTGTGAGTAGTTCAAGTAGCAATTGCATTTCTTATAACATATTTTCATATCCTTTGTATAAGCTATTGTATATACAATTCTAACACATTTCCCTAAGATGTTACCTATCTGGTGAGTAGTTGGTGTAGCAATTTCATTACTTATAATAGATTTTTATATCCTCTGTATAAGCTATTATATCTACAATTCTAACACATTCCCCCCAGGTGTTACCTATATGGTGACTGAGTGATGATGGCTTCTTCAGACACTTGATTAGTATTGTGGAAGAACTTGGAGTATATCAATAAGGATTGTGGGTAATTCATGTAGCAGTTGCATTTCTTATGAAATATTCTTATATCATTTGGATAATTTTTGTATATACAATTATACTATGATATGGATACACATTCCCCCCAAGCATTACCATATTGTGATTGTTGTCCAATTGTTGATATTTAGAGAAATATAATTAAATTATTTTGATGGTTTTGGAACATCAAAGTTACTATGATGAACTTTTATCTTAGGATGACTCCTTAGTGTTGAGATTCGATTTGCATGATGAACATGCATAGACCTCTTCACAGGAAAACCCTTTTGCCTATTGATAGTATGTGGTAGTTGTATGAATGGACTAGTTATATTATCCTCACTGTCATAAGATTCAAGACGGTTATTTTTTTTTTCATAAGTATATATACAAGTTGTACATATTATGTAGTAAGAAATGTTCTTTAATAATAATAGTCACTGAAAGGGGAAATGATCTCAATACACCCCTCTAGATATACAATGTCTCATGGTATTCTTCTCATTTGGTGACACATGGAAATTCCAATACCAAAACTCTTTCACAATGTCTCTCACATTATATGAAAGTCCATATTGATAAGGTTTCCTACATATATTAGCCCAACATGCAAGTTCATCATCCTCATGTTATTGAATCCTAATTTTTTAATGCCTCCATAAAATTTTGCTTAATGTTTTGTAGATTATTGTTTTCACTGACATCAACCAATTTCATGTAGTTCTTTTTCCAACAACACTTGTCAATAATTCCCTACTAGCACTTATGCCATGTTGAGATTGATATTTTGCAATTTTTCCAGGGGTTGATGTCATATTTCTTGATACTAACTCATTTACCTTCACCTCTTTCGAATTTCTAATGCCCAATAATTGAACTATATTTCTTAGGTATTTTTTCTTTCAAAATATATTTAAGATTTATAATTATATATAATTATAAAATAATATTTTTAAAAATTAATGTCGAAATTCGATTGTGAAAGTGGTATTTTTTAATGATATAACTAGTAAATCTATTATCCCGTTTTATTTTTTTAATGATTCAATTAATATTAACATTTGTATGTTGTCATGAGGAGATTTTTTATTTTTCATGTCAATTGTACCTTTTATAACTCTAGGAGTTTCTTAATATTGCCTTTTATTTTAATAAATGAAACTCAATTATATACTTCAAAAGATGATTAGGTAAGAGAATTTTAGGATTATAATTTTTTTTTGTCAAAGTTGACAATGTGAATGCTTATTTACCTAAAGTTGGCTCCCATGTTCAATACCTCCCCATGGGGTTTGAAGATAATAGGTCATGGAAATTGAATGACATATAAAAAATAATAATTTATACGTAAAAAAATTAGTTCTATATATTATAGTAGTTATTTCTTGAGTAATATTTCAATTTGACATTCAATTATTTATTAATAAAGTTGTTTTATTTAGTAGGGAGTACAATAATTTTGTAGTCAAATAATAGGATAAACCATATTCACAGTGTAATCTATTTGAATGATTAGATGTGTGTAAAATATTTTAATAAGAAACTGATTTGTAATTATAAAATATAAAACTATAACTTAAATTTGTGAAATTACTTTGTATTTTTTTTCTTGTGTGTATAGAGAAAGACTAAACCAAGTTTGGAGTTAATAAAATAAACCATAACATGAATAACAATATCTCCTTCCAAAAATGTCTCCATATTAAAATGACATTCAATTTCTTGTATACCAAGACTATTTTTCTTCATATACCATTTCTAACAAGCATGCAATTGGCGCTTGGATATGTAGATGAACTTGGAGTAAACTCTATTTATGTTAATAAAAAATTTCTCTATTTACATCTATGCTAGATATATTGTACTTGAATGTATTTAAAATATCTTATTTGAGTTACATGATCATTTCATGCTTGTTTCAAAGGAATATTAATTACCAAAGGATTTTCACCTCATGGAAATCATGGAACACTATAAGCATTAGTTATTCACCCACAATTGCCTATTTCAATATCTATAACTAATTTAACTCTTATAATCAATATCTTTGAAACCTCCACGACCTGCTTCCATGGAAGCAAAATTTGCCTTTCATTCCTTCACGATGGCTCCTTCTCCGCAACAATTTATTTCATTATGTTGGTTTACATATATGTTTTCACCCACAATTGTCTATTTCAATATCTATAACAAAATTTTCCTCGTTGATGGGGGTAAGAATATCTGTGCTCCCGAGATGAACTCTGGAGTAACATATATGAGAAGTTTATTACTTGCTTTTGGACTTCCAGCGACCAGTGGACTTGTACCCAAGCCAAGGCGGACGGCCTTTCCTAGTCACTGTGGGCTTGCTCCCTATTGGGTTTTGTTCTAGGGCGGTTGGCCTTAGACTTACTGCTGCATCATGGTTCGAGTCCTTCGTTTGGCCGAGCGCCTCTTGCCTGCCGCCGCGTGGGTCCTGCCTCTTGGCCCTCTCGGTTCTGCACGCCGGGTTTTCGAGGCGGGCTTGTGGAGGATGTTTTGTATGCGGGAAGTGGTGTGCGAGTGTCTTCCCTGAGAGAAGGGACTGGTGTTGCAATGGAGTTGCCCCCTCCGCCTCCCCCCTCTAATGAAGAGGCTTTTTGTTCCCTCCTGAACTCTTTGCCTAAGAAGAAACCTTCTGAAGCAGCGAAGTTTGTAAAACGTAAGGATGATATTCCCGAAATCTCACTTCCTCCGGAGGGCCCGATCAAGGTTGCTCTCTCATTAGCGGAAAGAGCTCTGGTCGGTCAGTTTACTGGGCTCTGGCCCTCTCCAAAAACCACAGAGAGTTGGGTCGCTCGGAATTGGGCTCCATTGATTAAAAACAATGTCACCTCGTATTTTCTCGGGAAGGGATTTTTTCTGTTCGAATTCTCTGCCAAGGAGGACAAAGATCTGATCTTTCGTAACGGTCCCTATTTCATGGGCCCTCAGGGTTTGTACCTCAACAAGTGAACGCCTGATTTTGATCCAGCAGTCGACGTTCCCACTGCCGTTCCTGTGTGGGTCAGACTCCCAAATCTGCCTGTTCATTGCTGGAACTGGGAATCTCTCAAACATATCGGCAACTCTTTAGGTAAATTCATTGACCGAGCTAACAGCAAAGAGCAATACGATTGTGCTCGTATCTGCGTGGAAGTCGACTTGGAGGTAGGACTACCAGAAGCTATAAAGATAAAAGTTGGAAGCTGGACACATCTTCAAATGCTGGACTATGAACAGCTTCCGTTCAAGTGCAGGAAGTGCCATGTCTATGGGAATTTTGCTAGAAGCTGCCCGAAGAATATAGAAGGGGAGAAAGGAAAGGAGGATGGTTGGATGCAGGTTAAAAGAACAAATACTGCACATAAAAATACAAAAACAGGCAACTCAAATGGTAAAACTACTCAGGCAACATCGGGGCCCCAACCCAATCCACTGCAGAACAAGGAAACAAATTTACTCTTCTAAGCTCAGCAGTAGAAGACACTCAAGAACCTGTGATGCAGAAGGAAGGGTCGCAACACAAAGAGACCCTCTCCGGATCACAACAAGATGAAGGCAATACTGATAGAGCAAAAGAGATATTGATAGAAGAGACCGAGAAAGGGCAAGGTACGGAGGATTCAGAAGAAGAAGGAGAAATAGGAGACTCACATACCTCGGCTAGAAGATCTGTGAGAGGCCGGAAATCTACTCGAGAAAAAAGAGAGCAGGAGACCTATAAAGACAAACTCCAGGGAAGCCAACCAACTCTCGAAAAACTCCTGGGAAAAACTCCGAAATCGACCAGAAATCAGTCCCAGAGCTCTAAAGGAGCTCAGCAATCCAAAAGCAAGTGATGAAGATCATCTCCTGGAACTGTAGGGGTATGGGGAGTAGAATAAAGGAAGAAGCTATAAGAAATCTGCTGAGAACAGACTCTCCTAACATACTCCTCATCCAGGAGACTAAAATGGAGGACAATACCTTCCTCCAAATCGGCAAAAGACTGTGGAAAAAAAGTGATGGTCAAGCTGTCTCAGCTCGAGGCGCTTCAGGTGGTCTGGGCACCATTTGGAATGCAGAAAAATTCTCAAGGGTCAAAGAAATTTCCAACACCCATTGGCTGTTCCAAAAACCACAGCACGTGGACTCTTTTTTTACTCTTTCCCTCTTTAACGTTTATGTTCCAGTATGCGCAGGAGAAAAAAAGAACTGCTGGGACTCTATCATAAGTCTGGCAGAAACTGAAGAGTTAGCAAATATTATCATTGCTGGGGATCTGAATCTCACTTTATCATTGGCTGAAAAGCGAGGTGGAAGTATTGTGAGGGACCAGGCGCGGGAATGGGTTGAGGACTTGCTGCACGATTGGGACATGATCGACATCAAACCTGTGTCTGGAAAATACACCTTGTCCAACAAAAGACTCGGTCCAGGCCATATCGCTGCAAGGTTAGACAGATTTTTCATTCAAAGTTCTTTTCTTCTTCTTGGCTTAGAATATAGAATGCTTATTCTCCCTTGTTGTGTCTCCGATCATAGACCCATTAGCCTTGATCTGCTGGCACATCTGGACCAAGGCCCCATTCCCTTTAAGTTTAGCTCTCAATGGATTAAGGAAAACTCCTTCTTGTCTTTAATAAAAGATTCTTGGAAGCATCCTGTTAAAGGCTCTGCGTTATTTGTTTGGGAGGAGAAACTTAGAAGAGTCAAAGCAGTGCTTAAAGCTTGGGCCAAAACCTTACCTAATCCTGCAGTTGAAAGAAAAAAGATTCAGGACTGTCTCGAGAAGCATCACCTGGAAACGGAACATGTTGAGATCACCGAACAAGTTCTTGAAAAGGAGGCTGAGCTTCAACAGAAACTCCTTAAGGCTAGTGCTGTTGAGGAAGAGTTATGGAGAATGAAGTCTTGCAGTCTCTGGCTAAAAGCGGGTGACAGGAACACATCCTATTTCCATAAGCAAGCCCAAGCCCGAAAATGCCTTAACTCCATTTCAGAAATCAAGGTTGAATCCACCACCCATAGAGACAACAGAAGTATAAAAAATGTTGCATTCCGGCATTTCAAGAATCTTTATAGTGAAGAGGAGGACATGGGTCATGTCCCTAGGTTAGTGGAAGAAGTACCCTGCCTCATAACAGATAGAAAGAATCAATTCTTGGAAGCAGATATTTCTAATAAAGAAATAAAAAATGCCCTTTTCGCTATGGAACCGGACAAGGCTCCGGGCCCTGATGGCTTCACTGCTAGATTTCTGCAGGCTTGTTGGCATATTTTGGAGAAAGATCTCTGCAGAATGGTGCGGAAATCTCAAGAGTGTCAGAAATTAGGGGGAAGCACCAATTCGGCCTTCCTCGCCCTCATCCCCAAGGAGAAAGGAGCCAACACCTTCAGCAGATTTCGTCCTATCTCCCTTTGTAATATTGGCTACAAGCTTATCACCAAAGTGATTGCCAACAGATTAAAATTCATTCTTCCAAATATAATCCCTGAGAACCAAGGAGGTTTTATCAAGGGAAGGCAGATTGTGGATAACTTCATTCTGGTTCAAGAAGCTGTCCACTCAAGCATGGGGCGTAAAGAGAAAGGCATGGTCGTCAAACTAGATCTGGAAAACGCCTTCAACAAAGTGAGGCATAGTTTCCTGATAAATGTGCTGCATAAATTTGGATTTGGTTCTAAATTTATCAACTGGATTAAGGCCTGTATTAGCGAGCCTTGGATTGCCCCATTGGTGAATGGGAGAGCCACAGATTTCTTCAAAGCTTCTCGGGGGCTGAGACAGGGATGCCTCCTCTCCCCATTGCTTTTTGTCCTGCAAGCCTCAGTCCTTAGCTTCCTCTTGAACAAAAAACAACAGGATCAAGAGATTATGGGGCTGAACATTGCGAGGGGAGTCAAGAACATTAATCATGCATTGTTCGCAGATGATTCTCTTCTGTTGGGTGCTGCTACTGTTTCTTCAGCCAAAAAATTCAAAGCTGTGATTGAAGATTATTGTGAAGCCTCTGGAAGCACCCTTAATAAAAGAAAATGCAATATATATTGTTGGAATATACCTGCCATCACTCTTCAGGCCATTTCCAGTTGTCTGGAGTTTGCTGCCTCTTCGACTTGGTCTTCTTTCAAGTATTTGGGCCTTCCTATTTTTCAAAAAAGTGCAGTTAGCAGAGATTGGTTACCCATGCTAGATAAGTTAAAATCCAAGATAAATTCCTGGGGGTTCAGATGGCTAAATCTGGCTGGCAAGACTGTGCTTATAAAAGCAGTCTTATTCAGCCTCCCCATTTATCAATTTGCCGTAATGCTGGCTCCCGTGGGCATAATGAAGAAAATGGAGACCCATATAAAAAATTTCTTCTGGAAAGGAGGGAAGGCCAATGATAAGAAATTCCCATTAATCAGCTGGGACACAATATCCTTGCCCAGGCTTGAAGGTGGTTTGAGCTTCAAGAATTTGAATAAGCAAAACATTGCGCTGGGCGCAAAGATGATATGGAGGATAATCGCACCTAATCCGGGCTGGGCCCAACTTGCTCTTTGGAAAAAATACTACAGGGGGCAGAGGAAACAGTGTCTTGATCATCCTAAACCTATACCTGGATCAATGATTCACAGGCTCTGTGCAAACTCCATCTCCTTAATCAATCAGTATGCTCACTGGATACCTGGAAATGGCAAGCGCATCAGGATATGGGAGGACCGCATTATGGGCACAGACTCCTTGGTGGATGATCGACCTCTGGTTCAGCTGAAAGATTGGATGGCTAGAATGGGATTCAATACTTTATGGGATATCTCTAACTGGGAGGATGGAGTCTGGCACATCTGGAAATCGATTGAGGTTCCTCAAATCCTGGCCAAAGACTATGCAGACTTATTGACATTTTTAGGAGGCAAGGCTCCTTTGAACAACAGGAAACCGGACTCCCGTGGCTGGGGTACCTCTCCAGGGCGTTACTCTGTCTCATAGGGGTATCGTCAACTCTCTGCCCACCCTCACATCCCACTGGATCCGAAACCTTGGAAAGGGGTATGGCTCCAGCCCACAATCCCCAAAATTGACGCCTTTTGTTGGCTCCTCTGCCATCAGCGCATTCTGACTGAAGATCGATTGCAGAAAAGAGGCTTTTATGGCCCATCCCGGTGCACGCTGTGTGGAGAAAATTCAGAAACTGCTGCCCACATTATGCTCAGTTGTAACTACGTTGCAGGTATTTGGAGAGAGGCGACTGGTCAATGGCACTCTGACTTCATCCTCCCTAGTCGCATTCCTGATCTGTTCTCGAACTGGATGCGCTCTTTTCCTGGTGGCAATTCACGAAATGTCCACATACAAGCTATATGGTGCACTCTCCCCAAGCTTATCTGCTGGAAGACATGGTTAGAACGAAACCAAAGAATATTCAGAGATAGGAAGAGTGATTATAAGATCGTCTGGGTCAAAGTTAAAAGTCTCTTAAAGCACTGTGTGGGTAGCCAGCTCGATAGAGCAGACCTTAGTGAGCAAGAGGCCGCATGGTGCGCTTCACTCGATCTCATATTCTCTGATTTTTCTAGACCTTGTGTGGCTCTTCAAGATTGGAAAATTCGTCTTAGTGCTCCAGATTTCATGGCCTTTTGCATAAAGCAGGCGCAGCCCATCCTCTTCTTCGATGGGGCAGAAAAAGGAAACCCGGGCAGATCAGGAGCAGGAGGTGTGGTCAAGTTCGTTGCTGACTGTATTGACCATAGCTACGCCTGGGGAGTTGGCTATAATACCAGTATTCAAGCGGAAGCTCTGGCCCTCTTCCAAGGCCTCAAGCTTCTCAAGGACCTTGGTATTAATGCTGCTGTTATAATAGGAGATTCACAGTCAATCATCAAGTCCTTAATCGACAAAATCTCCCCTTCAGATTTAAGATTGTCCAGGCTAATGAGCAGAATTCGAACCCTCTCAAATAACTTCCGGAATTTGCAGTTCTACCACGTCAAAAGGGAAAACAACAAAGAAGCGGATCTAGAAGCCAACAAAGCAGCTCTTCTCCCTCTCGGATCTCTTCTAAGAGATGGAGAAAATGGATGGGATCCCATCCCTTGACTGTTTTTTCCATGTTCTATCACTTAATTTTGAATCAGTTTGTCTGCATTTTTAATTTGGGTAAGATTGATATGCTAGATCAAATAATACTCCATAAATATCTTGAATGTAGACTATGGAAAACTCCTTTGGCAATAGTCAGGGAGAAATCTGGGCTCTGCCTAGCATTATGTAACCGCCTGAGAATTTTAGGCGCTCTAATATATTTCTCTATTCATACGTAAAATAAAATTTTCAAGTTGATAAGTCTTATAATCAATATCTTTGAAACTTCCACAACCTGCTTCCATGTAAGCAAAATTTTCCTTTCAGTCCTTTAGAATGATTCCTTCTCCGCAACAACTTATTTCTTCTAAACTAATTTTTCCTATGCTATTGCCTTATAGCATTTCTTTTGCAACATATGAGACAATTTCTAGTTTATATTTAAATGTAGTCAGATACCTGCTTCCATGTAAGCAAAATTTTCCTTTCATTCCTTCACGATGGCTCCTTCTTTGCAACAACTTATTTCTTCTAAGCTACTCTTTCCTATGCTATTTCCTTACGGAATTTCTTTTGCAACATATGGTGCAATTGCTAGTTATATTTAAATGTAGCCGTACGTGACAACATCTCCTTCAATACTAAGTTGTAGACCCTCTTTCCACAATTAATCATTAGTAAAGATAATAATACCTTTTAACTATATAAAATAAAAAGATAAATATATATTAATTAAAAAGTTATAAATATAAATATTATTATTTCATATAAAATATATACATATATAAAATTTTATAATTTAAATTGACTTTTAAATTTATAATGATTTTTTATATTTATTTTTTAAATATTCAATATTTATTTCTAATCTTGAATTTAGGTTTTGTGATCCATATTATAATTGAGAATTTTTTTCGGATTAATCATATTATTGTTTTTTATGGACAATCATATTATTAGTTTTTTATGGACGTTTTGAACCATCTAATGTGGTTCATCCTCAAGACAAAGATGAAAAAACCTATCTATCATTTATTTCTAATTTAAACAATGTGAATGTTTAAATTTTGCCATTTAATTAGAGATTTAACTCTTCTTCTTTTTTCTTTTTTCAAAGAAATGGTTATGATTTTTCTATTAAAAAGGGATACTGGTTTAGAGGCTATAACCCTTACAAATTTAGTCCAACTTCATAATGATTCTACGTTCAGATGTCCAAAAAAATTAGGAGCCTACTTATGGAATCTTTTTCCCGCAGTTCTCTAAAAAAGGTGCCATATTCTTTATAAAAGTCTCCGAAAAATAAAATAAACCTATATAAAAGTCTCCTAAAAATAAAATAATATTTAACACACTTGACTAGCTTGTCTCTCCAAGCTCTCCTTCAGGCATGGGTTCATCAAATCAAACTCGTCGCTCTTATTGCTTGCCTTTTTTCCTCACAAAACCTTTGTTGGCTTTGACCTCTACTGGTGTACTCTATGCCTTTTTTCCTCACAAAACCTTTGTAGGATTTGACCTCTATTGGTGTACTCTATGCTCCATTAGCATAATTTTTTTCCATCTCAACCAATTTACAGTTCGTGACTGCTAGTTTTGTCTTGAATTCCCTTTAAAACTTCTCAATTTTTCTCTGCATCAGCTCAAGTTTGGTGTTTACTAGCAACTAAAAAGTGTGCCCTCTCCTCTGCCTCATAGTTTCCAGGACACTTTCCAAAAGATTGCTCATGATTTTTCATGGGATGAAGAGCCTATATTCTCCATGGAGAGATTGCACGGAAACAGGACTTGGATCCCAAGAGGTTGCATGGCAACGGGACTTGGCACCCAGTTGGGAGAATTCTTCTCAAAAAATGAATACAGGTGGACAATGTTGGATCAACACCTTTGTTTACTCATTTCCCTCTGTAGGAAAGAGCATTGGTTACCCATCGTTATATAAACCTCGATGAGCCAGGCACCTTGCAGGACTAGTTCGTCCATTCTAGATCTTCTTTGTTTTAACTGCAAAGAATATATATTAATACAGAGAGGGAGAGGGATTAACGCCAACTTGGGATGAATGAATGAAGTCTCATTGTTCTCGGCCCTTTAAAATTCCACTTGCCAATGTGAATCAAAATGGGATCTGGACACCCATGCGCATGTTGAGCAGGAAACAAATGCCATTTGTGATTGTGATTTAGAGAGGAATACTGAATTGGTGATTTCCAATGGTGGTGAGTAATTGTCTGCCACTAATTCATGGATGCCATCGTAGATAGACTGGTTGAGACCTTCACATTCCAAAGATATTTCCACACATTTGTCTTCTCATAACCAAACTAACCTTAATGAAGTTTAGTGCATTTATTTAATATTTCTTTTCCATATGGGTGGATCATGGCAATCGTGAAATTAATTGAGGTATATTGTTCAATTCCAATGACCGTTGGTCTAGCTAATGCACCCAATATAGGATTAAGATGCCTTTGAAAATGAAAGAATTCAATTTGTTCAAATGGTTGAAGTTGAATAACAATCATTTGCAATTGCAATTTGTGGAGAGACTACTCTTATGAGATCCTTTTAGTCAGTGAATTTATAAATATTATTTTCTTTGAGAATTTAATTGTAATTGCTAGTTCTAAGTCTTTTCAAAGTACTAGAAATTCATCTGGTTTATTTGTTGCACTCTAATTTTTTGATATGGAAAAGGATAACTCCTCCAGCTCTTATCATCACTTATTTAACTTTTATTTTTATATATATTTTTTAATCTTTATTTAAATATTTAATTGTAAATTTAATTATTTTTTTTTAGGAATTGCAAGTTTTATATATCAAGGTTATATGTTAATTTCGATTCATTATAACAATTAAGGGAGAAACTATTTTTATAATTTTTTATTCAATATTAAAATGAGTATTTCATTTGATTGAAAATAACGACTTATTTTCATGATTTGCATTACTAAATTATGCCACTATTCCATTCTCTCAAAACCAACATAGATCCATCTTAATTTTGGATTTACTAAGGGCTGAGAGGGATCAACTATGAAAAAAAACCTCTTCTGAGTGAAAAACTTGAGGAAAAAAAAAGCACTTCAAGAAATTTGATTCTCTTGGTAGATTTGAAATGAAGATGGATTTATGATGGTTTAAAAACAATTTTGAAATATATATATATATATATATATATATATATATATATATATATATATATATATAATGTTTTAATTAGAAACAAAATATAATATATTTTCACTCATTTTCTATACTTATATATAAATATATAGTTGATATTGAAATAATTTATTGATTTTATGATTCACATTATCCTTATTAAAATGGCAATACATTTCTTTTCATATAATGTAGGAAGTAGAAAACATACATCTATAATATATACTCTCTCTCTCCACATAGACACACACTATATTTTCCAATGTTCCACCAAGTCCCCTGGAGGTGGGAGCGAGGAGGCGAGGGAGCACAGGAGCGGCCTATGCAAAAGCTCCCTACCAATTTTCAGGAAACGTGGGGGGACATTGGGGTCATAAAAATTATAAAGATTAATATTTATAATGTAACTATATTTTTGCAAGGAATGTATATATACAATCATCATACACTTGCATCATGAAAGATAAATCATAAATGATAAAATTACAATTCGATGAATGATGAATCATATAACTGAAACAAATTTAAAAGTTAAAAGTTAAAACATACATCATACAATCATGCATGTAAGTTTGTAAGTTTGTAATTATATAATCATTAATGTAACTACTAACAATGTACAATGAAAATAAAGTTTAAGATATCATATGACATATTATATCAAGATTCAAAATAGAGTTTAAACTGAAGTTTACAACTCAAGTCTGAAACATAAAACTTAAAAGCAAATAAGTTATGTCTGAAACAGAAAACATAAAACATAAAACATAACATATGAATATCAAATGATATCATCATAATGATAAATGAGCATAAATGCTCAAGTTAATGCCCCACTAGTCTCTGCATCCAACAACTGCACGAATATATCAGGATCAACCATGTCACCATCTGAATCAGAATCACTTGGATTCTCAAACATGCTAAGTGGCACACCAAATTTTAACACGAAACCATAAACTAAAAGGGGCGTGAGGGGACGTGAGGGGGCATGAAGGGGGGTGTGAGGGGGCGTGAGGGGGCGTGAAGGGGGGTGTGTGGGGGCGTGAGGGAAACGTCCCCTAGAAGTCCCCAAGACCCCGGAGCGCGAGGGGGCGAGGAATCTAGACCCCTAGGTGGGGGGGCGAGACCCCGTGTAACACTGATATTTTCTATTAATGTTTTTTTTAATGTTACATGTTTGTCTCTCTATCAATTTATTTGTCTCTATATATGTATGTATACATTGAATTATTTGTGTTATTAAACATTGAAGGAATTACAAATATTTGTCATACCTAAATTAGAAGGAACCTATTAATGGAATAACAACTATTTTTTTACTAAACATTTTTTTTTAACAGTTAGAAAGTCTATCATAACTTAATTGTCAAACCAGCCGTGGACATTCATCACTAGTTGCTATCAGCAAATGCAAGTTGACTCATCATTGTTATTCAAGGAAAATTTACCCGTTGGTGGTGGGTAAGGGGGTCATATGTTTCTGGGTCTTGGTTTGTTAACCTGTTTACGAGCTCTTAGCCAAGAAAAAGTAGTTATAGGGCATTTTTATTGAAATATTTGATTTATGGCACACATTAAACATTTTTGTTATTAATATTTTTTAATATTATATATTTACATATTAAGAATGGAATAAATTACAATGGAAAGTGAAAATTCTAGAAATTTTTAGTTTAAATTATTTAATTTTTCTCTTTATAAAGTTGATATAAAATTACTTTATTTACTATAGACATTGAAATATTTTATTTATGGCTAACATTAATTTTATGTTATTAATATTTTTGTTTTAAATATTACATGTCAAGTTAAAATAAAATGAATTACACATCATGTAATTTCAGTAATATTATTTTTACATACAATTTATCAACTCCATGTTAGTGAAGAAATACATATCTCCCTAATATTAAAAAATAAATCATTTTTTTACTTTCAATTAATTTATCTCTATATAAAGTTAATGAAAATTCAAGATGAAAATTAAAGTGTTTTATTTTCGGACATTAAGTTATTTTGTTGTTACTATTTTTTATTTGTTGATATAAGTATTATTTTATTATTTGTAAATGAATATTACGTCACAACATTTCCCTCATACTAAATTCGAAAACTTCTCTCAACACAATAATATGTATAAATAATAATAATAATAATAAAATATATAAATCATGATATCAATATCCACCCATACACCTCAACAATTAGCGTATATCCATTCACAGAGACAAAACAAAAAAATTATGCGGGTCTTTTCTTTGCGCTATATAAGATAGTTTATTAATCTTTAAGTCCATTAAGAGGTTTGTTATTCTTCTATACAATTTTTAATGCTGGTGGAAGAAGTCACTTCATGTTTTCTTTTTAAATCATACATAAATTATAATCATATAATTAAAATTGTTTTATTGAAATCAGCAGTAATACATATTGTTGAGTACAAGAATTAGTTTAACATATATATATTTTCTATTTTCTATTTTAGTAATTTCATAAAAATGTCCAAAATAAATATGGTAAGAAATAAACATAAAACCATTATTTAGGGATTAGTTTTATCTTGAATTTTTTGCCTCACTGAGTGAGGAGTATCGTACACCAATTTGGTGTTGGTTTAGTTGTAAATTGTTATATCTATATATATATACACCAAAAACTTATCAAGTAATTCCACTCAATTTGAGGAGAAGAAGTCTAAATGTTATATGATATTGATTTTTTCTCTATAATCATCTCATAATTTGGTTATTGTTGAAATTGTAATTTTAGTAAGGCATAAATGGATTTAGCACCACCAAAAACCCCTATTGCACCAAATTGTGCAATCTCAATAATTGGTATATGTGATTCCAATGATTCTTCTAAATTTTCAAAAAAATGGCCAGACACAGTCAAAATAATCACATGTTTAGACTATTATTTTTTAGGATGGTACTAGGGTTGTTATTAGTATTAATATTAGTAAACACACCTTAGGGAGACTCATTGGGCACATCCATTTATTTTGAGGGTGGTACTGCCCCTCGTTTTGTGAATGGTACTTAGGTTATTATTCCTCTCATTTTGAGAATGGTACTCAGTTTTTTTTTCTTGAAATACATACCTCACAGAAACTCACCGAGCATTACACTTCCCCTTATTTTGAAGATGATATGGGTCAAGGACACTATAAAAATATATTGTTTTTACTTTTTCTTTTTTAGCAAAACAAAAATTTATATTCCTTCAAAAGATGGTTGCATCGAGGCTAACACCATTTACGTTCACCACAATGCAGTGATTGCATTAAAGTTGTATATATTTCTTAATTGTCTACCATATACACTAATGTGTTTTGCAAATAGCAGTTTTATGTGTTTTTACTTGTGGTTTACTTCAAAAATGTTCCAAATTGGATCATTATATTATTTTTCATCAATCTTGATGCTTTCAAAGAGGAAAAATTAGAGTCATCTCACATGACCATTTTTACAGGTTTGGCGAATTGGGGTTTTAAACATTTTGGAGGTATTTTGAGGCATTTCTTGAAGTTTTTTGGGATCCAAAAACTCTTTCTCACACAAGTATCCCTACTTTTTTTATACTCTTATATACTTTACCAACAACGCAAGAAAGACCTCAAACAAATTCCATATGCAAAAGTAATGCCACCCGAAAGTTAACCTTCTTGTTTTAACCACCATGATTTGAGAGGATGCCATGTCAAGCCCATTAGCCATGGAAAAATGGCTAGCCACATAATAATGACAAAAAAAACTCTAGAAGGATCAATATTATAACTTTAGTTAAGAGTTGAAGGAGTCAAACTTAACCACTAGCAGGTCATTAGATTATATTATAATTAGGCCACTAGGAGGAAAAAGTGGTACATTCTATTCGAGTGCATTTTGTTCCATATATTAGAATGATATCTACGAGTGGATAGAGAGAGAAAA